>CM023533.1:42745341-43080341 GCA_013350335.1 Chimonanthus salicifolius | reverse complement strand
AACTAATTGCATGCTGCTAAATTTGAGATAACTAATAGCATGCTGCTAAATTTCATGACAAAGAGCTTCCAAGTTCAAAAGTTGTCACTGTTGATAACAACAACTTCATATTCTCGTGATTTCCGTCTTTTTTTCAATTGTACAGATCCAATTGAAGATAGGGTCAATAGTTGAGAGAGAAAATAGGAAAAACTATTTGATTTCTGACTACTTGCAATGATCCTTCATAAATCTTATCAGATTATTGTTTTAGCAACCCTTCATTTGATGAAGACATCAACTTGCAAACCACGGCGGTAGGTCCCATGTGTATTGTTCACATAAATGCCAGGATCCAAGATGATCACATATCTCTCTGCCCACGGCAATGGAGCTAATCCAATGGTAGATTTGGAGGCCAATTTGTCGGACCATCTTCACTTGAATTAGACTTAATGTCCATTTCAATGCATGCCATTACACCAATCTAAACACACACAAAAACACATTAATTAGATAAAATTAAATAATATGAGATACTAACATTAATAATTTTAGATATAAAATATATTACCATAATATTACAAAATAAACAAAATTCAAGACCTAACTAATTATATATTTAGAGGTAAAATTGTACTTTTTCTATGCTCATCAGTTACAACTCAAAATGAAGCTTCAACGTCCACGTCTCGTAGGCAAATACAAATTAATTGGGCTAAAAAATGAGATGCTATAGCTAATTCTATGTGAAATGATTGGTGTGCACGTTCGGAATGATATTGTTAAGAGTTGTTTTGTTGTTTTATACTATTTCACTTGAGTGATTACAATATGATGGGATTTTAGTAAATATTTTATCATTTTGGAATATTTTGATGTACGCATGAGATGTTGCTTGATTTTATATGAGTCATACATGGAATTCACATAATTTATACTTTTTGCCTATGTTTTTATATTTTTTGTTATTTATCATTTTTGTTGTATTTATTAGAGATGGAAACACAAGGTGGAAAAGGAGTTGCATCAAATTCATCAAAGCATGTTCATTGAACAATGGACATGGATGATTGTCTATGCAACCTCCTAATCGATTAAATACATCAAGCAGGTCAAGTTGATGGAAAATTTACTACAAATGAATGAAACCAGGTGAGGCATAATTTTAATACATCACAAAATACTAATATGAATTGAGAAAACTTTGTAACACACCAAAATTTCAATCCGGTAAATCAATATAATTTCCCTTAACGATGAGGAATGAATAGGGCTGATACTATGTATTAAGTCAAATGAGGAAAAAATAATTAAGTAAGAATGTGAGATTAGAGAGATGATAGAGTAATTAAGCGAGATTTAAGAAAGACTAAATTAAGTGATGATTTAATTAAATAATTTTGTAAGTGGAGTGGAATATAATTAATTAAATTAATTAATGGAATTTTTTGTGATTAGTTAATTAAGAGGGATTAATGGTGATTTAATTAATTACTAATTTAATTTGATAATACTCGATGGAATGGATTTTTAATTAATAGAAATTAATTAATGATATGGTAAAGGTGCCACATAAGCGATGACGTGGCAAAACATGATGAGGTGGCATGCCACATGGCAAGATAAGGATGAAAGTAATATCACCACCACACCTTTAGTTTAGATCAATGAGTGCTCTCTACCTCACCACCTTTAGCTTTTGTTTTTTGACTAAAAAGCAAAAGGAGGATAGATAGAGGAAAAAGTAAAAAGGAGAGGAGGAAAAACTAGGGCTCCATCTCTACCTCTTTTCCTCCATTCTCTTCTTTTTTCCTCCTCCTCCTCCTTCTTCCTCTCTAAAAATCTGAAGCAAGAAAGAAGAGCTTGGAGCTTGGAAAAAGGAATAAAGAACTTGAAGACTTGATTAGAGATTGAACAAGTAGGTTCTTTGACCCTCTTGGTTACTTGATTCAGATGTTAAAATGTTTTATCTCTTCATCTAAGTTCTTATGTCAAAGAAACTATGGAGAAAATCTAAGAAATGGAGTGTAATGAAGAGATAATGGAAAGTAGTAGGTATTTTCATAAAATAGACTTAAATGAGAAGTTTTACTTAAAATGCCTTGATGTTTAGATATTTTCTTTTAAAGTATTTTTATAACTCCATTGGAATATTTGATGTCTTTATTTACTGATTTTTATAAGAAAAATGATTTAAGAAAATGATATCTTATGATAAACTTTGGAAAAATGATTCATTATAAAATCGTTTCTACAAATCAGTCCAAAAAATGGACCTTTAAACATCTCAAAATGATTTTCTGGGAATTTGTAACTATTTTTCAGATCTTCTATAATGAAAGACGTTTTCAAAAAGTATTTACTCGCAATTTTTGGACATCGAAAGGTACCCAAAATAATTTTGTAAAAATTAGACAGTTCTAAGATATCAGTCCTAAAAATGGACCTATAACCATTTCAAAACGATTTTTTGGATATTTTTGAATATTTTTCATGCATTCTACTATCAAACAAATTTCCAAAGAGTATTTACTAGAGTTATCCCGATACCGAAACGAATCCGAAATGATTTTTACAAAAATGGTGCGCAATTTGTATTTCAAAACTAGAAAGGTTAGTTTTGGGCATCTTCACTAGATCTAAAATTTTATTTTCTAATAATAACTCTTTTGTTCCTAAATTCTGATTCGCTAAAAAATATATCAGTGACTTTAAATAATTTGGAGTTTTATGAATTATGTTTAAATGGAGTAATATGGGTAAAATGACCATTTTACCCTTGGTTAGGACAAAACACACATGTGGAGTCATTTAGACTCTAATGACCTTCTCCAAATGACCCTTAAAGCTTAATTAAGATTTTCATAAATTTAATTAGAGGTTTTTTACACTATAATGACGTGATGATAATATGTTGACACATGTGAATGAACAAAGGGCCAAAGAGTAACCTGGGATCGAGCGAGCTAACTCGTGGAGTGCTTTTGTTTACTAATTGGCCAAATATCCTGTAGGTTTTCCTACTTCGTTGAAATGCAACGGGTGTGAATCTAAAACCTTATTAACAATAAGAAAATGTTGATTATTCTTGATTTATGAAATGAAGTTCATTTTCAATTGAAGTACTTTGGAATATTTCACCATCTAGAATTATATGATAGATGAGGTGTTTTGAAATGTACATTACAACTATGTGATATCGAATGAATATTTTGGAAGGATTTATGATATAAAGAAAACGATGTTGTCCGATTAAAGGTATTTGCAGGTATTTTGAATAGTATGATACTTTACTTGAAAGATTGTTATGGATTTCAACTAAATGAGTTTCAAATTTATCTTGAGAAATACATGTATAACATATGTGTTGTAAAAAGAGTACCTTCAAGTTCATGAGAATGATTGACAACACATGACATGAGATCATTGGCATCATTTGCATCCATATTCCTCATGCATGTAGCATGGGATGGGAAAGACATGGAGTGAAAACAAATGGCTAGTTAGTCCAAATAGACCTTAGTGTCATGATTATTGTTATGGGGGTAACAGTCAACGAACCAAAGTACCGAATAGCCGGATGGGCTTTAATGTCATATTTATGAAAAGTGATTTGACGAATCAAAGTGCTGAAGTGACCGGGCAAACTTTGATGTCATACGTGTATAGCCAAGGAATAAATGATTTACCGATGGATCCAGTTGAAATTATGATGATATGTATTATGACACTCCAAACGATGAGTGTTGAATGAGTATATGGGAAGATAAAATGCCCCGTTGTCCTAAATGAGTTGTTGAAATACCTATGCATGGGGCATGATGAGGGTATGCATGAATCATGGCAACCATGGCATAATACATTGCACATTGATGAGCATTTACATGATTGGCATATTGAATTTTGAAAAGACAAGTGAATATAATTCCAATTATAGGTATTGGAATGACATCATTATGACAATGAAATTATGAGATAAGTTAGTTATGAGTATGATACCTTATAATGAAATATGTATTATGTTTTCAAATATAAGCTTTCAATAATAAGTTGAATATGAGATTCTTAGTATGATTAGTGTTTTGAGGAAAAGTATTGAAATACTTATACTATAATGATATGACTAAGATATGAGAAAATTTTTGAGAAAAGTATTATTCATGATTTCAATTATGAGATTTCTAGTATGAAAAGGAGTATGAGGTGAGTATGTATCTTTGATATTATAAGTAAATGAGTTTTGAAAAATGCTTGGAGGTTTATATATAAGTTATACAATATGTAAGTGTTTGATTTTCAACGTACAAGTATGTATAATGTCTTAGTATGATAAGCCGTAGTGCATATTATGTAATCGGAATTCCTACTGGGTGCGTTGACTAAGCCCATAAATTCCCCCCTTAGATTGTGTATGCAGGTTTGAAGTACGTAGATGAAATTGGACCAAGTGATGGATGAATATAAACAAGATGAAGACCTAAGAAGGAAGCTTGGACTAGTGAAGCGGATTTATGTGTAATACCCTGCCCCAGATTAGGCGTGTTTTAGCTTAATTTCCGTATTTAACCGGTTGATCTCGAAGTTTTCGGTCAGGGCTTTGAGGAAAGCCCAAGCGAGGCCCAATCCGAGCTCGTGAGCTCAGAGATCCAGCCCGTTCAGCTGGAGGGGTATTTTGGTAATTTGCCACTTGTTGTGTATATTTTTTTAAATTGTATGATTTTGTGAATATTATTGGTGAATAATGTTATCCTTAATGAAGGATTTGCATTTATTATTTTAAAATGATTTAATTTCCAGAAAATAATATTTATTTATCGCCCGTCGGAACCCCGAAAGAGAGTTTTAATTATTTTAAATAATTTCGGGAAAGAGATAAATTTTGAAAATGGTATTGGGTGTTAGACCATTTTAATATTGATCTAGATATTTCATTTCATCTCAAAATAAGATTTACAAATGAGTTATTTTTACATTAGTTTAATTAAGCAATTATGGATAAAATATGATTTTTGTTTAAATCAAGGGCTTTAATGAGAGATAATTCATGAAATTTTTATGGTGACCTAAGTTTTAAAAACCCAACCCATCTGTAAGGTTGGATCTGATGTTGGAGTTTTAAATTTATTACTTGTAGTTTAAAAATCAGTTTTTATGAAAAATAGGACCTTTCTGCAAAATTGATTTTGCCTGAGGGCTGATCTGCAAACCGCAGGATTTTCCTGTCAACGCCATGCAGGCGTGCTCTGCCGTTCGGCCTGAATTCCGGTCATCATGGATTCCCGGCGTCGAGTCCCATCGCTGCATGCACAGCGGATTTTCCGGCCACTCCTTCATGATGGTTTTTCCGTCTCGTCCCATCGTCGGTAGCAGCCGAATTCCGGCATCTCTCCTCAACAGCGAGCCTATAAATTGAGCCTCTTTCGATCATTCCAAACTCCCAGCAAAACCTTTGCATTATCTCTTCTCCCTCTCTGTTCTCTGTATTTTAATTCGAGACTTAACCGAGAAACCGAGAAACCTGCTGTGCTTCTGTTTTTCAGTAACAGTGAGCTTAGTGGGAGATTTTCCAAAGATCCGAATTTCAAACCAGGAACCAAAACCAAGGTATCCATTGCATTCCTCTCTGAATTCTAACCAATTTAGAATCAAGAAAATCAGATTTTGACCTTGTTTTCACTGAGAAAAACCAGTTTTAAATTTTAAGGAAAACCATGGGTTTCATGTACCCGTGAGCTTTTCACTGTTAAAATCAGTTGACCCTTTGAGCTTTTGAGCTCCAAACCTCTCCCTATGGAAAGAGAACTCCCAGAGGAGTCCATCAGACCAGACGGATGTGAAAAACGAATCCAGGAAGCCCTCCCTTTCTGGAATCGCATTTCACCTGTTTTCCGCCGTGACTGTCTGCTGTTGCAAACAGTCGGAGAAGACGACTCTTGGAAGGTCCGAGAGCCGATCTTCGGACGGTCCGAGCCTTCGGACGGTCCGAGCAGTGACCTTCGGACGTTCCGAGCTTCAACCCGAAGCCCAGTCCGCCCGAGGCGAGCCAGACCCTTTTCGGAAGAACCGAGCCGATCTCGGAAAGACCGAGCCAGCTCGGAAGGTCCGAACACCTTCGGAAGCTCCGAACCCAGGCTTCGGACGTTCCGAGCATTGCAGACCCACCGAGACCTCTGTTTTCTGTTCTTCCTGTTCGGATGGACTTCGGACGATCCGAGACCCAGTCTTCGGACGATCCGAAGTCGGGCCCCGAGTTCCGAGGCCAGTGACTCAGTTTTATGTGGTTCGGATGATCCGAAGCCACTGACCCAAGTTCCGAAGTGATGTTCCGAGGAACACAGTTTTTAAAAGAATAAAATATGGTTTCTTTATCTGATATTGATGTTTATTCAGTGTGTTTAATTATTTGTGATGATTTAAACCCCCCCCTGTTAATTAAAATTGTACTAACCCTTTTTCCTCTTACTATTTATAGTGTAAATACTATTGTATACGCTTTCAGTCCGACACTAGTCGGGAACTGAGTGATTCACTTTCAGGCCGGCACTATAGTCGGGCACTGAGTGACCTCGAGGCCTACTCAAAATGTCAGCTCTGGTCCTATCCAGAAGACAACCGAGAAGTGACCCGAGGATCTAGACCTTACTCAATAAGTCAATCTGGTCAATGCCCAGAAGACAATATGAGTTTGGACTGAGCCCCTTATGTTTATTATATTATTATCTTGTGGATGACTTAAAAAAGGTAGAAACCAAGTAGGAGACTCATTTCCATGAACCCTGGATATTTTGTGACAAAACGTATGATTTCCAAATACTACGTATATATACGTATCTGTTATGTATATTGATTGTGCACTTGTGTGTTGTTTGAACAGAGACCGCGTAAACCACACAGAACGGTGAGGGAACTTAACTCTGCAGATTTTGTAAACAGGTGTTATTTTGAGCAATGAGTGGTTTCGGTTTTGATGAACCCACTCATGTGCCTATACATGATGCACTATGGTAAGAGTGCTGTGATAATTTGATATTACGGTGTTGACCGTATGTGTATGTAAGACTGCTTCCACGTACCTGGGCTATTGATCCAATATCGGCCATATGAGAGATGGTTTATGTCTACTGGACCATGGGCGGACCATGCTGTCGTCAGTTGCTGACTTGAGGGTGTCAGTATCGGCTAAGTTTAAGAGCCGGAGATGTACTTGCAAGGATGTATTTTGACCGTGTCGGGACTTAATACTGGTCTCAGTGTAGTCGGCAGGCGTTACGGTGGATAATGGCAGTGATTGATAGTTGATGATGTTATTATTATATTTGAGATATTGCTTACTGTTATCAAGCATGTGATATTGAACTGTTGTTAACCTGTTTTACTATTTGCTTAATGTGCATTGTTAATTATCCTTCATTGGGCTAGATTGCTCACACCACTCACCTTTCAGGCAATGAACTCGAGGAGGAGGACCCTCTCTTTCAGGCTTAGGGCGTTTGAGCCAAGGCAGTGTTTTGGGATTCCCCCGGAGAGGAATGCCCTGATCTTTCTGTTGGTTCTAGGAACCGTTGTTTTTGTATTAAGTACCGGATGTGGTACTTAAGTTATGTTTAAATGTTGTAATCGGCTATGTTGCCATTTAAGACAATGTTATGGTTGATTAATCAATGTTGGTATCTGTTTGATTATATTATGAGTGGATGTTATTGTTGTGTTATGTATCGTTTTGTCTATGGGGCAAGCATATGGTACATGTTTGAGTCCACTTAACGGGCTGATGTGTAACCGCTGGGCCTAACTGTTGATTCGGCCCAGTAAGAATGCTTGTAGTTTAGTTTACTTATCTTTAAAAAAAAAAAAAAATCAGTCGCGTTCCGGGCCCACTGGTCGGGTCGGGGCGTGACATTATGTATTTTGGGAATAGTAGGACAATGTTATGTATTAAGAATGTTCATGTAATATTTGGGGATGTTATGGCAATATGAATTGGAACTTTGCAATTAAGTATTTTGCATTTGACTCATGTATAATTATCTTGGGAATTTCCTTATATTTGCTTTGAGATGCGTTTAGCTATTCAAGCAATGAAATAAATGTTTAAGTTTCTACAGGTATATGTTAGTGTGTGCGATTGTTATCATGCACACACTAATTGGGCCAGTCAAGGGTCGGGTCTTCAAACTTAGACTTGGCTCGCGTCATGACGCTCGCCTCCCTCTCCACTAAAATATTCTAAATATATTACTTTGATGACGGTGGTTAGAGGGAGGGGCATTACAAATTTCAAAATTCGAATGAGAACATGGCGAAAAACATATAGTGTATTGTCTCAAATATCAAATAAATCTGGCTTCGGATGGAATCCAATAGCGCAATGTTTTACGGGAGAGGCTGATGCTATGGATGCATTCTATGAGGTATGATTTAGGATAAAAAAAAATTATGCATGTTAAATAAATTTATCTAATTGAACCTTAAATACATTTATTATGTTATATGATATAACTTCCCTTTTTTGTAGAACATCATCACTTAGCACCTTATAAAAATAAGAAATTCCCACTTTATGAAAAAATTCTCATCATATTTGGGAAAGACATAGCCACCGAAAGTGGTGTAATAACTGGTGATGATATATACAATATTTCCATGGATGCTTTTGTTGCTCACACTCCTGACTCAACTAGTCGTCGAACACCTAGTGATGGGGAAGATTTGTTGGATTCTCATCCCATCGATCTCAATGAGGACGAGGGGTTGGAGAACATTGAGAGTGCAACATTTGTGGATGAACAAAGATCAACATCATATAGACCGTTTACAGTACCATCTTCAGATGAGTTTGGATAGAGAAGTAAGGTGAGGAAACATGAAACCGGGGATCGTTTGGCAATTTCTTTGGAAAAAATGACCAATATTGTGGAGAAAATGGGATCTCATATCGAGGTAATGGCTTTTAAATATAAAACTAAAGGTAGAGCATTTGAGGAAAGAACGAATAAAGTTTGTAAAAATGTATCTGATATCCCAAATATTCTTCCTGATTTGATCTACCCTACTATTGATTACATAATAGCTGATGATATGAGGACATTTGTGTTTATGGGACTGGAACCTCACATACGACAAAGCTGGTTGCAACATCATCTATCCAAAATCATTGCAAATATCGGATCTACTACCTCATCTGATTTTCAACCATCTACCTCTGCTCCAACTGTTGCTCCATCGATTACAACCGCTCTATCAACTACTACATTTGAAATGAATCCCCAGTTCAACTAATCGTAGCCATGTAAGCTTTTTTTGTTATGGGTGTTTCCTTATTATGGACTTTCTTGGATATGTTTTAATCCACTCTAACTTGCATGTCAAATGGTTGATTTACAAATATGAGATTATGTTTTGTTAAACATAATGTTGAACATGATTGAGTAGGAGAAGAAAATGTTGCAATGAGCGATGGAATGTGTAATATGGTAGTCGGGTGAGATTATTTCTTTTCTGTGTAAAGTAGTTAACACTAAATGCTAGAAAATGAATTTTATGAAGGTTGTCATACCCATGTTGAAAAGCTAAGTTTGATGAATACAAATTACAAATATGAGGTATTTACATTTATGAAATTCTAGTGGAGTAAACTGGACATAGTTTTATGTAAGATGAGAATTCTGATCTCCCTACACCAATCTTTGAGAATGTTGCTGTTGTACCTGAGCCGTCTCCTCCACCTCAGTAGCTGCTCGTTTTGCTGAAGTCACAAAGGCTGGAGAAAGAATATATAATGTGACACTAAAAAGAGACAACTTGTTTATACTGTTTTGATTTTCATACAAAACACACCTTATTTTGTTGTGATGATGCTACATATTTTGGAATGGATACACACTTAGGTCATCATGTTTTGACAAAATGTATTTTGGGATGTATATATCTAAGCTATTTTGGATACAAATGCCCTTTTACATGATTATTGATGACTTGAAAATATATAAAAATGATTACATACGCTATAAATGGTTGTGAATGTTTTGATAATCATATACTTGCTCATCATTCTCACTCTTCATCATCTGGTTTACTTCATTTCCTGTTCATTATAATTATTTTACTCTTTGAAATGGAAGCGCAGAAGGAGGGGGAGATATAAGAATGTGCATATCTGAATAATTATGACAAGATAAGTGATTCACTTTGATGATTGGTTTACATCTTTCATCTGCTGGTATATTATGGATTGAATTGTTTGTGACTGGAATTATCTTGATTTCCTCTAGTATGGGCTGCTCAAACTCTTGACGTATTTCTTGGTCCAATCCTAATCACCTACTTTGGTTGAACTTCCATATCAGTCACTATGATTATTCTACGATTGTAAGTTGAGTCGCACACATGATGGAAATGGTCCTTTGGACAACTAAGCCTCGATATATGTGCTTTAAGCTTAAAAGGTGGAAACCCCTAAAACTGCATTCTTTATTCAATCTATCGTTTGAGTATCCAGTTACAGGAGTGAAAGGAATTGGCCTTGTGAAGCACATACTTGGGACATTGTCTACAATACTGGCTTCATGAACATTCTCATATTCTGACAAATGGACCAATGCACTTCACCGTGATTAAAAGCCAAATGGCTATCTATTAGATTGGTTCCATGATTTTGTGTGATAACTGTTCAATGGTAGCTTGATCCATTCAAAACAATAGTCGTGAGGATAATGGAAACCCTTGCTTCTTATAAGATCAGTTAATTGGAAGAAAGCTTGTGCCCTCATTAGGAAAGAATATGGAACAACTCATTATGGAACACCATTTGCATAACATATAGGTTTATACTGCATTTATATGCTTAGAGTATGTTAGATTAAAATTTTGGGTGTAAACATGTGCATATTGATCTGTTTAGTTATTTTCTAATGGTATTGACTCCTCATAGATGCAGTATATTTTTTGAAGTCGAGGTTTATAGGATCCCATGGACGAAATTAGAGAATGAATGAAGATGTTTAAATGTTTTTGTATTTTGTAATGAAAATTTATTTATGCTAGGCCATAGAATTTTATATTTGGAAGTTGCATGTATATAGACTCTTGGGTAGTTAAAACACTTTTTAAGTTGTTGAAACGGTCAAGGATGGGTCTTGTGAATGAAACCTTATTACGAATTTGTATTTAGAAAGAATTTTGAAGTTCTAGTGAATGTATGTGGTAGTCAGAAATTAGATAAAAGAAAATTGTCAAAATGTCTTATATTTAAAAGGTGATTATGTTGAAATTTCAATACGCTCTCGGAACTTCGAAAGAGTTTGATGTTCATGGTAATTTCTTTGTAGTAAAAATAATAATAATAATAATAATAATAATCTTTCACACATGTTGGACACCTCTGACTGAAAATTTGTAAACAAAATTCATTTAGTCATGTGTCTCGAAGTTCAGCCTATGACAATTTTTAATATTAATTTTATCTTTGTTGTGATTTATTAAACTATTATAATAGTTTATTATATTATATATTTCATGTTACCAAGGAACAAATTATATTTTTTTATGAAGAGATATGTTGACATTTTTTATTCATTTATTGGGATTTAAAATAATAATATCTATCTTTTTCTTTGTTTATTTATTTTTACTATTAGAATGTAAGTATTCATTTTAAATTATAATTATGAAAAAGAAACTATAAAAAGTGGATAATATTAGAATTTATTTTATGAATATCATTTAATAATTATATTTTATAAAATTTATCATAAAATTGTTAATATATCAAAGGAGATAAGGGTAACTCTCTTCAAATGTGACCTCTACTCACGAGAAACCCTACAGTCAACTCCTATAAAAAGGCTCGGCATTTAGACACCCTCGAAATAGGTTAGCAGATACCGCATTTCAATTTTTAAGTGGAAATTACGTTTCTGCCCTTCTGCGTAGAATCGACCGATTGAACAGACAGTTCATTTTCACTTCGATCGATCGATTCCTTCTGCGTAGAATCGTGCGATTGATTCCATGTAATCTTGCGATTGATCCCTCGAACACGAATGGAAGATGCCGTAAACATGAGTCAATCGCACGATTCCAGTTATTGATTCATATTTATTTATGCTACAGTAACGCATAATACATTATTTAAATAATAAAATTTCCTTTAAAACTTTAAAGTTATTTTTTAGCGCTGTGTATTTTCAAAATTTCTCAAATTAAATATCTGGACTAATTACGATGACCTGATAAAAATATTTTAAGATTTCAAGGTCTTTTGACACTCCCAAATGCTTAAAACAGAGTGTTTTACAAATAAGGGTATCCCTCGACAGTGTCGAAAACACATTTGGGAGTATCAAAAGACCTCTAAGTCTTAAAGTATTTTTATCAGGTTATCATAATTAGTCTGGATATTTAATTTGAGAAATTTTGAAAATACGAAGTGCTTAAAAAATAATGGTCTATATTGCCGATGCTAGCATAGTGCATTAGTAAATAATAAAATCTCATTTAAAACTTAATATTATTTTTTAAGCACTGTGTATTTCGAAAATTTCTCAAATTGAATATCCAGATTAATTACGATAACCAGATAAAAATACTTTAAGACTTTAAGGTCTTTTGACACTCCCAAATGTGTTTTCGGCATATTCGAGAGATACCCTTATTTGTAAAATACACTCTTTTAAGCATTTTAGGAGTGTTAAAAGACCTTAAAGTGTTAAAGTATTTTTATCAAGTTATCGTAATTAGTCCAGATTTTCAATTTAAGAAATTTTGAAAATACACAGTGCTTAAAAAATAATTTTAAAGTTTTAAAGAAAATTTTATTATTTAAATAATATACTATGCATTACTGTAGCATAAATAAACATGAATCAATCGCTGAAATCGTGCGATTGATTCATGTTTACAGCATCTTCTATTTGTGTTCAAAGGATCAATTACACGATCCCATAGAATCAATCGCACGATTCTACGCGGAAGAAATCGATCGATCGAAGTGAAAATTAACTGTCTGTTCAATCGGCCGATTTCACTTAAAAAAAGGGACAAAAATATAATTTCACTTAAAAATTAAAATTCAGTGCTAGCATATTTCAAAAGTGTCTAAATGCCGATTCCCATAAAAATTACCGCTCGTTCCACGCACCGAGATGGAAGATTGTCCACACCCGGACCAATTTCGGACTTAGCTCGGATTGAAAAGTAGATCGGTAGACAGAGAGAGAAAAATGTTTACTAGAGAGAGATAAAGGGTAGCAAAAGAAGGGACATAAGTGAAAGGGGCAGAGAAAATGGAGGAGATGAAGATGCTTATGAAGGTCTGGGCCATCGCCATTGCATCTCTCACCTACTGCTATTTCGTAGCCATCAAGATCCCGAAAGGAATCCCAAGGTTCCTCTCCCTCCTCCCCATCTTCTACACATTTACCATCTTGCCATTGACCTTCTCCTCCATCCACCTCAGAGGCATCTCTGCCTTCTGCCTCACATGGCTTGGCAACTTCAAGCTTCTTCTCTTCGCCTTCAACCAAGGCCCGCTTATCCCCCACCAGCACTCCTACCTCAGATTCCTCTCCACCGCTTCCCTCCCCATCAAATCCAAGGATGCCCCATCACCCCCAAATCCCCACCTTCTCTGCTTCTGGCCCCTCTTCAACACGGCCATTAAGGCCCTTCTCCTTTCACTGGTGATTCACCTGTACAGATACAAGAATCAATTTCACCACAATCTCTTGCTGGCTCTGTATTGCCTCCACATCTACCTGGCCTTGGAGGTGGTCCTCGCCGTGGCCCGAGCCTTAGTGGCTGGGATGGAGGTGGAGCCGCAGTTCAACGAGCCGTATCTCTCGTCGTCGTTGCAGGACTTTTGGGGAAAGAGGTGGAATCTAATGGTTACGAGTATTCTACGCCCCGCCGTATACGACCCCATACGGCGTATTTCTACGCGTAGACTAGGAAGGATGTGGAGCCAGATGGTGGGCGTGGGGGCCACGTTCTTGGTGTCCGGGATCATGCACGAGCTCATCTTTTATTACGTCACAGCCGTCCGTCCCACGTGGGAAGTGACGTGGTTCTTCGTGCTTCACGGGTTCTGCACTGCCACCGAGGTTGCGGCGAAGAGAGCGTTGACTACCAAGTTCCGGTTGCCACGTGTTGTATCGGGGTTCCTGACGCTTGGTTTCGTTGCATTGACCGGGTTTTGGCTCTTCTTCCCGCAGATCGTACGGAGCGGTGTTGACGTGAAGGCGATCGAGGAGTATACCGTTCTGGTGGAGTTGGTGGAGGAGAAAGCTCTATTGGTGAGGTCTTGGTTTTGGGACTAAATTTGCCCAGAATTATAATTTTTTACTTTCATTTATTTTTCATGTCTTAATTGGACGGTCTGGAATAGAGTAGCTCAGAATGAAGTTGAATTGGATTTTTTATTTTCAATTTATTTTACATAATGAGTTTGCTGGGATGGTGAAGGAGATCTCACCTCATTTTTTCTATTCGTGGAGTTTCGTGTAATTTCATGATTTCCACCTCAATATTCCTTTAGTGGGGCATCAATATAAAATTACACGAAGTTCCAATTCTATACCATGTAAATTGTTATTTTATTTGGATGGTTATGTTGGGGATTAGGGATTAATTAAATGTAAACAATCAATCACATAATCACATGACACAAGATTTACGTAGTTCGGTTAGAATGCTTATGTCCACAGATTGAGATCAATTCTACTATATAGAGAAATATGTATAGGGGATTAAAAGGTCTCTGCCTCTCAGATCTTCCTTTGTCTCACTCTCTCTCTAATCTCTCTAATCTCTCTGTGTTTAACACATGATTACATTAATATATAGAAGAAGAGAATAATAAGTTAGAGCTTAAGCCACCCTACTGGGCCTAAGCCCAGTAGGCCCATAAGTGGGGTTGGCCCACAGCAATCTCCTCCTCCAACCCCAAGAGGAGGAGAACACTCTGACATGGATGTCATCTTCTATAGAGGCCAGCTGCCTCTACGCAGAATTCAAACTTGTTCTTTGGAAGAACTTTGGTGAACACGTCTGCTGGATTGTGGTATGTATGGATCTTCTTCACACTGATCTGTTTCTCATCAATAGCTGCTCTTAACCAGTGATACCTCAAATCAATGTGCTTGGTTCTTGAGTGATACATGACATTCTTACTAAAGTCGATGACGCTCTGATTATCACAATACACTGTGCAATCCTCTTGTTTGATGCCTATTTCTCGAATGAATCCCTTTTGCCAAGCCATCTCTTTCAGCTTCTATAGCAGCACCTTTGCTGTAGAAAGTGCTACACACTTCTGTAACTAGGATTGTCAACTGATGGCTCCTCTAGCAAATGTGAAAATATAACCAGAAGTAGACTTGCGACCATCAAGGTCACCAGCCATATCTGTATCTGTGTAACCGATAATCAACGGGTCTCCACCAAACATGATGCCCATACTCGATGTACCTCGCAAGTATCTGAAGATCCATCTCACTGCCTCCTAATGATCGATCATGTCATGGGTTTGACACAAATCTGCTCACCAATCCAACTGCATGTGCAATATCTGGTCTCGTGTAAACCATCGCGTACATGAGACTACCAACTGCTGACTGATATGGAATCTGACTCATCTTGTGTTTCTCTGTCTCTGATGAAGGACAACATTCCTTACTCAGCTTGAAGTGAGAGGCGAGAGGACTGCTAACAGAGTTGCAATCCCTCATGCCGAATCGCTCTAAGATCTTCTCAATGTATTTTTCTTGAGACAGGATAATCTTCTTTTTCTTTCTATCTTTGTCAATCTCCATACCCAAAATCTGTCTTGCAGGGCCAAGACCTTTCATGTCAAATGCCTTTGACAGGTCTGCCTTCAACAACTTGAATAATTCAGAACTTTTCCAAATATCAGCATGTCGTCCACATATAATAACAGGATGATGAACTGATCACCATTGAACTCCTGATAATATACACATGAGTCACCTGAACTATGTTTGTATCCTTTTTCTGTCATGAAAGAGTGAAACTTCTTATACAATTGCCGCAGTGCCTGTTTCAATCCGTACAAGCTTTTCTCGAGTCGGCAAACAAGGTTTTCCTTGCCCTTCAAATCAAACCCTTCGGGTTGTTTAATGTAGATCTCTTCGTCTAGGTCACCGTGAAGAAATGCAGTTTTCACGTCCATTTGTTTAATTTCAAGATCTAGACTCGCGGCCAAGCCCAACGTAACTTGTATGGAGCTCATCCCTTCACCACTAGAGAGAATATTTCGTCGAAATCCAGTCCCTTTTTTTCTGTCCAAAGCCCTACACCACTAAACGAGCTTTATACTTCAGGACTTTGTCTCCATCCTTTTTCATCCGAAAGACCCATTTATTTTGTAGGGCCTTCCTGCCAACTGGTAGATCAACCAGTTCATATGTGTTGTTCTTCTTAAGAGACATCATCTCTTCTACAATAGCTTTCCCCCAGTGAAATCTGTTTTTGTCTCCTATAGCCTCTGAGTAACTCTCAGGCTCCCCCTCACTTGTCATCAACACATAATCGGAACTCGTGATGGGTTATGTTCTCTAACAGACCTCCTCGGAGGTATAACATCCTCCGATGTAGAAGTAATGGGGGGATGCTCCCCCTTGCTCGAATGTCTATTTCTGTCTTAATCATCCTCCACTGTGTCCTCAATTGTATCATGCATAAGCTCATCAAATGTCTCATCCATAGACGTATCTGCTGGCCCACTGACACTGTCACTGTGACTGCTAGAAGGAACATCTGACCCTGTCACGCCCCGACCTGAAAGGTGGGCCTAGAACGCGACTGATTTTTCTTTTCTTTTCTTTTTGAAACTAAACTCCACTCAAGAATTTTAACTGGGCCGGATCAACAGTTAGGCCCAAAGGTCATACATAATTTCAACATGTGGACTCAAACAAATACCATAAGTCTACTTCAGAGAGACATCAACACAAACACAAACATATAATTCCAACAATGAATTATTATTATAACATCAGAGTAATTACGGATACAAGGTAGTCTAATACATCACATTAATGCAAACTAAGTACCACACACGATACTTTACATAAGCAAAAGGTTCAAGGAATCAAAAAGCAAAGATAACGGCATTCCCCTCAGTGGAAATCTCAAGACAACGCAACAATTTATCCATCCTAAGCTTCAAACAGAGGGTTATTCTCCTCTTGTACATCTTCTGAAAGGTGAGTGATGTGAGCTAACTAGCCCAGTGAAGTGCAGTTTAATGAAACATCAGGTTAGTAAATAATCAACAGTTGTAATATAATATCTCATGCTTGATAATAAATTCTCAATATTAAGTATAATCTCATCATCATTTCCACAATTCAACATCTTTTCCATTACTCCTGTCATCCAATGTAACGCGTACATACTACACTGAGACCATTGTATTAAGTTCCGACACAGTCAAAATACATCATTGCAAGTACATCTCCAGCCCTCACATGGCTAATACTGACACTCCTCAAGTCAGCAACTGTCGACACCCATGTCCAGTAGACGTAAACTATCTCACACACATGGCCGATATTGATTCAATAGTCAAGGGCACGTGGAAGCAGTATTACATATCTCATATGATTAACATCATACACAATTTCACAATTATCATAAGCACTCCTTACAATAGTGCATCATGTCTAGGCACATGGGTGGATTCATCAAATTTGAAACCATTCATTGCTCAAGATCCATCTCATTAAAACCTGTTTACACCTATTGCAAAGTTAAGTTCCCTCACCGTAAATGTATGGTATCGCGGTCTCTGTTCAACAAGCAAAAAAGTGCATAATCATTAACAGGTCAACATACATAGCATCAAATGTATATATACAAGTAGTATTTCAAAACCATACTTCTTTTCTCAAAAATCTCTAAGGTAAATGGAATTAAGTCTCTTACTTGGTTTCTAACCATTTTAAGTTATAATAATCCACAATATATAATAATAGGGTGCTCAGTCAAAAACTCATATTGCCTTTTGGGCATGACAGATTGACTTATTGAGTTAGGTTTAGATACTCAAGTCACTTCTCGGTTGTCTTCTGGATAGGATCAGATTTGACATATTGAGTAAGGCCTCGAGGTCACTCAGTGTCCGACAAATATAGCTTCGGCCTGGAAGTGAAGTCAATCAGTGCCCAACAAATAGAGTTGGTCTGGAAGTGAATAAAATAGTATATATACTATAGTATTAAGAGAAGAGGGTTAGTACATTTTTAAACTATCAATGGGGTACAAACATCACATGCATCATTAACACTCAAGATTTTTCACTCAAAATTGGGTCCATCGGAACATACCTCGGAACCAGGTACTGTGGCTTCGGATCATCCGAACTACTGCCTAAGCTAGTCACAGACTTCAGATCTTGCGTTTGTCTTCGGATCGTCCGAAGATCAGGTCTCGGATCATCCGAAGGTCATTCCGAATCGAAAAATCAGAAAAACAGGTCTCGGATCATGCTGAGTGAAGCTCGGATCAGTCCGAGAGGGGTTCGGTCCTTCCGAACAAGGCTCGGAACATTCGGGCGAGACTGGCTAGCTTCGGACGCTTCGGGACTTCGGTATGAAGCTCAGAACGTCTGAAGGGTTTCTTTCGGATCGTCCGAAGGGTGTTACCCTCGGACCATCCGAAGCACAACTCTCGGACCGTCCGAGAGTGGTCTTCTTCTCTGTCCGCAACAGCAGATAGTAACGGGTAGTGACACATGAAATACGAATCCAGAAACAATAGGTTTCCTGGATTCGATTTTCACATCCAACCGGTCAGATGGACTCCTTAGTAAGTCCTCTTTCCATAGGGAGTGATTTGGAGCTTTAAAACTCAGTAGGCCATCCGATTTTAACACAAAAAACATATTGTTACAAGAAATCCCACATTTTTCCTCAGACTTCAAATCGGTTTTTCTTACTCAAAACTTGGCCAAAATCAGTTTTTCTTGATTCTAAACCAGTTAAATTTAAAGAGGAACACAGTGATTACCTTCACTCGAGTTCCTGGGTTGAAAATCCGACTTTTGAAAAATCTTCCTTGTAAGCTTACGGTGAAGAAAAGTTTTGGAAAAACAGAGGCCGAGAGAGAGGGAGTTGGTTTGATAAGAGAGATTGAGAGAGATAAGAAAGTTTGGGAGTTTAAACCAGCTGATGGAGGGGTGATCCTATAGAGATCACTGATCAATGGGTGGTGGCCATCGGGCCACTACATGCGATTGTAGCCGAAGTCCCTAACAATAACCGCACTGTTTGGGCGTTGGTTGCAGATAAGTCCCCCTATAATTTCAGTTTTGTAAAATGCCCCTAATATGAATAAAAACTCGATTTTTAAGTAAAACAATAGTTTTGAAGCTCAAAAATTTTAATCCAACCTCACAGATAAGTTGGGTTTTAAAAACTCTAATCACCTAAAAAATTTGGAGATTTAAAACTCACCAAAAATCAGAGATTTAAATAAAAATCATAATTTAACACTATTTACATAATTTAACTTGTGTTAAATAAAATGATTTAAAATTCTCATTTTTGGGGTTTGAAAGAATAAACTAGACCATACTAAAATGGTCTAACAAACTATACTTGTTTAAAAAATTATCTCATTTTCAAAACCATTTAAAAATATTTATTTCTCCCTTTCGGGGTTTTGACGGGCGGTTTTAAATACTATTTTCTGAAAATAAAATTATTTTAAAATCAGAAATAGAAATCCTTAAGTAAGGAGAAAAATATCATCCAATAATATTCACATAATAAAACAATTTATAAAATAATAATAATAAGCAGTAAGTTACCATTTTGCCCCTCCAGTTGAACGAGCTGGATCACTGAGCTTTCGAACTCAGATTGTGTCACACGTGGGCTTTTTACAAATCCTAAACGTAATCTTTGAGATTAACCGGTTTAAGCAGGATTTATTAAGCTAAAGTCGCCTAATTTTGGTCAGGGTATTACAGACCCACTGTAGCCTGACTGACTGACTAGCGGTGTAGGTGAAGGAGGAGTTGTTGTTGACTTGAGGTGTGTCCGGAGTGGAGATGGGACCTTGATCTAGGTCACTAGAGTATGTGGGTTTATTGTTCTCATTAAAGAACTCACCTTTACGGAATACCACGTCTCGACTCTTGAACATTTTTTTTGCTTAGCTAGATCCCACAGTCTGTATCCGAACTCTGGATCATCATAACCAATAAACGCACACAATGTAGACTTTACATCCAATTTCTTTCTCGACATATCAGGGATGTGTGCGTAGCAAACGCAGCCAAAAACTCTGAGATGCTTGTAGGTAACTTTTCTGCCTGTCCACAAACATTCTGCTACTTCACCATTTAGGGGAGCTGATGGTGAACGATTAATGAGGTATACTGCTGTCCTCGCTGCTTTGGTCCAAAATCTCTTGGGTAGATTTGCATTGTAAACTATACAAGGCATTCGCTCAACAATGGTGCAGTTGTAGCGCTCGGCTACACCGTTATGCTGGGGAGTCCCTGGAACTGTCAACTCATGTCGAATGCCGTTTTTCTTGCAGAATTCTTTAAACTCTCTCGATGTGTACTCACCTCCATTGTCGGTCCTCAGAAATTTCAATTTTCTACCCGTCTCTCTCTCCATAGAGACAACAAACTCACAGAAGAATGAGAAAGTCTGATCTTTGGATCTCATGAAGTAAATCCAGCACTTTCTCGTAGAATAATCGATGAAGGTAACGAAATACTTGTTCTTACCCAATGACTCCATCTTTATCGGCCCACAAACATCTGAGTATAATAGGTCTAGCTTTTTGACCTTTATGTGGCCCTTTAGATTGAAGGAAGCTCTTGCTTGCTTGCCCATGATGCAGTGTTCGTAACTGTCTAGTCGGGTGCAATCAGTCCGTGGAATAACGTCTTTCCTCTGAAGAATTTGTAGCCCTCTCTCACTCAGATGTGCAAGTCTCCGGTGCTATAGAGAGAAAGCAATATCTCTCTGCACTGCGTGGATCTGGCCCGTGCAAATCGTGTCAGTCACAACATACAGGTGGTCTCTGATCACCCCTCGTGCCATGGTAAGCGACCCCTTGCTGATTTTACATCGGTCTTCGTCGAATGTACTGATGTATCCCTCTGTGCCGAGTACCCTCGTAGAAAAGAGGTTCAATCTAATGTCTGGCACATGTCTTACATCCTTCAAATTAATCTCACAACCATGACTAGTCTTCATAATAATGTTCCCAACTCCAGTGATAGGGGAACATGCAGAGTTGATCATCCGAACTGTTCCAAACTCTCCGGATGTATATGTGGAGAAGAAGCTCCTGTGTGGCATGTAATGATAAGTGGCACCAATGTCAATGACCCACTCAGATGAGGAGAGGGTAATGGACAGACTCTCCCCCTCATTAGTGGTCACTATGACAAGAGTACGCTGCTCCTGAGATGTTGCAGCCGTAGTGTTTGAAGAATCTGGCTTTCGTTCATGTTACTGCACAGTCTGATTATTTTCTCTCTTCCACACCCTACACTGATTCTTAAAGTGTCCTGCTTTGTTACAATGAAAACACTTCTGTTGTCTCTGCCTCTGCTCTGAGATCTGTTATCTCCACATGGTCTGCTCTTGCTTCTTTGGTCTTGGCGACCATGATTTTTATGTCTCATGCTCCTATCCTGTGACACATGCTCCGGAAGAAGAAGATGCGATACCTTTTTCTTTCCGTCTCACCTCTTCATTCATCAATGACTCCTTGACTGTCTGTAAGGATGTTTGGCCACCGGGAGTAGAGTTACTCAAAGTAATCACCAGAATCTCAAAAGAATCTGGTAGTGTGCCCATGGGAAGAAGAGCCAAAATCTCATTTGCAAAGATGATCTTCGCACTAGCCAGCTGGTTTATCATATCCTGAAAGTTGCTTAGGTGTTCCGACATTGACATGTTCTTATTATATATCAGTCTCATCAATCTCTTGATAACAAAGGCTTTGTTCACTAGCGCCTTGTTCTCATACATTGTAGACAGTTTGGTCTACAATTCATCTGCATTCTTTTCTTCTGTGGTATGGTGAAGTATGGTGTCATCGACATACTCCATGATCAGGCTCATAGCCTTTAAATGCTTGTATTCCCATTCTTTCGGCTTTGTCTTCATATCATCAGGTATAGATATATCTCCTAAGATTGGATGATATAAATCATGCTTAATCAGGAGATCTTGCATCCGGATCTTCCATAAGAGATAATTGTCCAATACCAATTTCATGACTGTAGAACTGCTAGAATTGGATGCCATTCTTATTTTGCCCTCTGTCTTGTTTGTGCGCAAATGCAGAAACAATTAATTACAGCAAGATTAATTTGTAGCCTTGCACAGAACCTAGGGACCTACTTCTTGCATCCAACCAAATACCCCCGAACTCCTCACCACTTAGGTGGTTCAATCAATCATAACACATAGAGAGGCAATAAACACATGACAAACAAAAAAATTGGGATGGTGCTGTATACTCGCTAATTTCTTACTGACCTCCAACGATGGTGGATTTGTTTGTTGCTGATTGGACCTGCACATGTGCCCTCTCTTTCTCTAGGGTTCTCTCTGCGCGACGATGGTCAGGTCTGCGCTAATTGCGTCTATGATTTGACAAATCTGCAACAAATCTTGTACTGTGCTGTTGTGACTAGAACCCGTCACTGATCTACTAGGCCTAAGCCCAGTAGGCCCATAAGTAGACCTGGCCCACAACATGTTATATAGGCACTTGACTTTTCTGTTTGGAGAGATCCGATTTCAAAAAAATCATATGAAATTGCAATTTTGCCTTTCGTTTTTTTAAAAGATGAAGATTCCTTCGCATCGTTCGAACGAAGAGCACCACATTTTTTGTTCGTTCGAACGTTTGGACCGTTCAAACAAACCTTGTAGTGTAAATTGGATTGTTCGAATGAACGAACGAATACTCTGAAGATCGTTCGAATGATCACTTTGAATCGTCCGAACGATCTTAAATGACTGTAAGATTGTTCTCTGAAATAACCCTTAATACAAATAACAAAGAAGAGAATAAAAAGCCTCATGGGCTCCAATTCTTCTCTTCACAACGTATGAGATATTGAGATCTCACATCCTTTTCTTTGTATATCACCAATATCCTCTTAGGACTCAATCTATAATTGGTCGAGTATAAGTCACGATCACACGAGACAACAGCAAGAGAGACAACTGCGGGAGAGAACAGATTAGACTTAAAACATCAATAATGGAAAAAAAAAAAAAAAAAAGAGAATGGTTAGCGATATAAATACTAAATGCTGCAAAAGGAAAGATATTTTTATTTAATTGGTTTTGTTCGTTTCAAGATATCAAACAAATGGTCGTGCTTGCTTTACTAACTAGCTTCACGTATTGAAGTTAATTCTTCCACCCATGCCCATCTCCCACTAGTCCATGCTGCTTCCACCCCCAACGAGATTGTCCCGCGTGCCAGCCTCGTTAATAGGACTCCGGCCACTCGTGGAGCTATGGGTTCTACCTCCAAAAAATCCCCTTCAAATCTCTTACCTGAATCTGGTGATAGTGCCATGGAGAACCGAAAAAACTCTGCTTTACCCTCTAATCTAGATTTCCCTCCCTTGGTTGGTAACTTAAACAATTCATCCACGTCAGTGCATATGGGCCCCACTACTAGAGATCGTTCGGATGATTAAAGTGATCATTCAAACGATCTTCAGCGTATTCGTTCGTTCGTTTGAACGATCCAATTTACACTGTAAAGTTCTTTTGAACGGTCCAAACATTCAAACAAACGAAAAATGTTGGTGCTCTTCGTTCAAACGATGCAGAGGAGTCATCTTTTTTTTTTTTTTAAATAAAGGACAAAATGGTAATTTCACATGATTTTTTTAAAAATCCGATATCTCCTGGTAGAAAAACCGGGTGTCACCCTTTTATTTAAGATTCTAAATATTATAAATAATTTGATTGTAGAATTCTCCAGTTCCAACAAGCTTATCAAATATTGAGTGAATTGTTAAATTTCATCTGTGGAACTTCATCATGTGATCCAACTATCGGAAATTCAGCGTACTTCTCAGTTTAGTGAAAATTTTAGGACTCGATTAAGGATCTCAATGATAAAGATGATAAAGACTTCAAGGATCCAAATTCTCACTCTCACTCTTGAAAGAAGGCGATAGCTCTAATTTCATCAGGATAAATTGAAACAATTTCATAAATTAAATTAGGTGTTTTAAGAAATTAATACAAATATGAAATTGGGAATTTGAATGCTAAGATTTAATGAAATTAATTAAACCAAATTAAATGCAAACAATAAATTAAAACACGCATGAATTCTAATCAGGCACAAATTCAAATTGAAAATCAAAGAACCTTCTAATGAACTAATTTGGTTGTAGAATTAAATTTTAATTAAGCAATTGATTAATGCAAGACATGAACAACAACATTCACCATATAATCACAAATCAACACTTAAATTAAAACTAATTCAAACACAAACTCAAATTAAGGTTCGAAATAAAATCCAAACAGTCACCAAATTTTGACGAGGCCCAGAAGCAAACTTTGCTTCGATTTTTCTTCACTCAAGTGCCTGCTTACATTGGATGTCCATGGCTGAATTTATACATTTGAAGAACTGTAGGTGAAAATATCGGCCAATATATATTGGAATTTTCAAGTCCGATATATATCGGCCAATATGATATGTATCATCTCGGGCCCGCCATCTCTCGCCAATATCTCGGTTGTGACGTCATGCAAAATATCGGCCAATATTTAAAATATCAACAGATATCAGTAAATATCACACCAAATATTGCCATATATATCGCCGAGTAATTTTTTTGGAATTTAAAAAAATAATGAAAAAATTTGGAAGGAAAGAGAAATGTATCAGCCAATATAGCCGATTCATATCAGTTGCAAATATCGATATTAACAAATAAAAAATAGGAAAAAAATTGACTTGTTCACGTGTGGGCGTTCTAAATGTGCCTTATTGCTTAAGTTAGGTTCCATCCAATGGCTGAAGGCCATGTGGATTATTACATAATTTATTGGACTAAAAAAACTAAAAAATACATCATTGTCTGCTTTATATTTAGGCGGAATTCATCCTCAAATCTCAGGCCCTCAATCTGGATTCTTGCCTTGCAAACACCTTCTAAGCGGAATAAAGATGCTTGGTGTCTCTCATCAAAGGAGAGATCACATCATTTATTTATAATTAAATTTAATACATCTTGATAAAGAAAATTCAAATAATAAGATGAGTGGAAATTCAAAATAGAGATAAAAATAAAACAAAATTAAATTCATGGTGGTGATATATACATGTCCAAAAGTTTTTTTATATACACCCCCTCTTTTCTCTTTCCCATTTTACCCTCTCTGACTACTGGCGCATTATGTCAACCTCATTATGCGCATGCCTATTGCTGCCTTCAACGTCAACTTCAATATGCAACTTTCTCTCACATCCATTCCATTTTACCAGTGTTATCAGAACCGGCCGGAACCGCAGTCGAATCGGAGGTTCATCCATGACTGCGGGATCTACAGTTCGGTCCAGACCCAAAACCAGCTAGCGGTCAAAACCGCATAAAACCGGTCAGAACCGCGGTTTTATGCGATTTTGTCACATAAACCGCGAACCGCGGACCTCGGTTCAAAAATTTATAAATTTTTTTATTTTATTTTAACATTTTTTTTTAATTTTCCCCTTAAAAAATGTGTATATTTGAAATATAAATGTTTATTACTATTTCTATCCCATATAGTTCACCATTTTGGCATATTACTCAGAGTTTGAATGTTATTTTTAATATTTATATTAATGTTATTGGTAAAATATGTCTAACTTAATATTATTATAATATTTATATTATTTTAATAGTTGATCGTCTTTGACTGCGGTTGAACCCTAACCTCCTCAAAGACGGTTCGTTAGGTAGTCTGGTTCTGATAACATTGCATTTTACACGCTATCCATGAGCCCACAGTACTTTCACTGTTTCGTTCTCTCGTTGGAGCCTCATCACTGCAAGTAGCAGAAACATCCTGATCTAGACTCTTTCTCAGATTTGTCTCAGTTTAGATCTTGGTTCCCTGTAGCAGATCTCACCTGTTCTCACCACCCTCCTTCGTCTTGCTGCGGCGACTCATCTGTGTGGTTCAATCTTCCGTTTGAGACCTACAACAACTTTCTTTGGTGCTCGAATCCGACGTTTGAGATCTCGGATCTCTTTGCCAGGTTCCGCCACTGGCATTGCTGCCGTGGCCGAACCCCTTCATAGATATGTTATAGATCTACTTTCAGTTGGTGATCCTGGGTTTCTTCTTCGCTGACGTTGTTGTGAGATTCTGTAACACCCTGGAATTTCAAAGATATCAATTTACATGAATTTATCCATATTTACGGAATTGCCATTGTGATATATTTGATTTGAATTTAAATGGGTCAATGGTTCAATCAAGACCCAAAGGATGGTAGTTTTGTTTACAAGGCAAATAAGTGGATGAAATGGACTCAAACGGGTCAAGAGTTGTAATTGGGTCAAATGGGTCAAAATGACCAAATTGGACCCAATGGGTCGTGGTTGACATGTTTGACCATTAATTGAGCTCAAAAATTTAACTGGGATAAGATGAATTAAATGTTGGGTTTAGATTGAGTTGGAATAAATTGTGGAGTTTAGTGGAGTTGAATTTATGAGTTGAGTTTCATTAAATGAGTGAGTTAAGTAAATGAGTTAGATGGAATAGTTGTTTTAATGAGTGAGGTGAGTGTAAGATGGAGGTATGAGCTGGTTGCAAGTTTTAACACAATGAAAACGGTGGCTGCATGGATACTCCATGCATGTAACTCCTAAGTTAGAAAATAAGTGATAATGGCGTTACATGGAGTTACAAAGGTGAGAGGGTTATTTCAAATTCAAATTTGTATGCACGTTGGAAATGGCATAGAGTTCATTGTTTGGGTCTTCAAAAGACAGTCAATACATGGATTGATAGTTCATGCATGTAACTCCAAGGTTGGAGAATAAATGGGTTGTTGTTTGGTGGAGTTACACACAATAGATTATGGCATTTCAAATTCAAAATAGATATTAAACCAATGGGAGTTACAAAGTGTGTTCACACTTGGAGGAGGGGAGTTTCATTTCAATGATAGAACTCCCACATGGGACGTTGATGAGGATCAAATGGAGCTGAATGGAGCTGCTGTTTATGGAGTTACACATTAGAGAGGTGGCTGTTACACAAGCCAAAACAGAGAAGCAACCAATGGAGGGACGGTGCAGCACATGGGAGTTTCATCTCAAAATGAAACCCCCATGAGAGACCTTAAGGAAAGGGGAGGTTATACAAATCCAACCAGCAAGGGACGTTGGGAATATGGGGAGGTTTCATCTCATGATGAAACCCCCAAGTAACATAAAGGATTTTGATTAAGGTGTGGTGAGTTACACAAGGTTAACCATGGGCTGGTTTTGATTAAACAAAGAGTGCTCATTTCACTCTCTATCTCTCTCTCTCTTTGCCGTTTTCTACATTTCAAAACCAAGAGCAGCAACTGGTTGCTTAATCAGTCCTTGGATTGATCTCTTTCATCAAGACAAGTTCAGCCAAAGGGTTTTGGCATCAAGGCTTAGCACATTCATCCAAGGCCAAAGTTCTCTTTCTTTCTCTCTCATTTTCTATCTCAAATTCATATCACCTGGCTGAAGTATTCCAAGGAGGTTGCAGCAAGGTTAGTCTCAGCCCAAGGGACAGTAAGAGAGAAGGAGAGGTCAAGGAAATAAAGGGTCAAGGAAGGAGTCAAAAGACCGAAGGAGTCACGGTAGTGGTAAGTGCACTTTGAACCTTTATTAAATAAAGTTGGTTAAGGGAATGAGATCTGGCCATCGTATGGCCAGATCCATCAATGGTTTAGACATAGGTTTATGATGTTTAAAAATGGTAAAAAATGGACCATAGGGTTCTGCCCCATTGGATGGCCGAACCCCATGGGAAAACTTGGTGATTGTTATGGTGTTTGAGAGATGAAATTCATATTATGTAATGAAGGTTTTTTTTAGGATTTTAAAGGGAGATAAGGTCACTGATTTTGACCAGTTATTACATGGCTGAATCATGTGGTTATTAAGGTAAGTGCTGATAAAAAACTATGGACAAATATTGGAGGGTTTACATCAAGGAAACCTTGGGGTTCGGCCATGTGTATGGCCTAACCCCATGGACTGTTTTTGATGGTTAATTGGTTTAAGTGTAGGATGGAAATTATGTAATCATTATGTGCTTTGATTTAAGAATAAGATAGGTTTATCTATGGACATAATATAAGAAATTAATTAGCCATCAAAGATGATGGAAAGATGGACAAATCAGTTTGGTGAGGTTCGGCCATGTAGTATGGCCGAACCCCACTAAAGGGTCACTTGGGGGACTTGTTGCTGAGTTTATAATTGGAATTGGATTAATGAAAGATTAAAGGATTAAAGGTTAAGTGGTGAGGTTCGGCCATATGTATGGCTGAACCACACTAAGGTGGTTTGGTGTTGGACTTTGAATTTTAAGGAAAATTAAGCAAAGAGTTGTGTGGTGGCATTATTGTAAATTATGGATGAATTGATCAAAGATAAATTGATCATGTGATTGGATAAATGGGCCAAAACTAAAGTGGTAAGGTTCAGCCATAATGTATGGCCGAACCCTATCAAGGTTCATTTGGGAGTTTTGGGTTAATCAAAATGGTTTAGATAAAAAAAGGGTGACCAAAATTTTAATGGGTGAGGTTCGGCCATGGCTTTGGCTGAACCCCACTAAGTGGTTCTTGGAACATTTGGCTTTGCTGGAAATTAGGTAGACAAATGATTAACTTGCTGCTATGTACATAAGGTATTTGGATTTCTATAACGGTGTACAAGCCGTGATCGGAAGACGGTTCAAAGGAAGGGACAAACAAAGTAACATAATGTAGGTTTCCTACCTTGTTGTAACCACATATGTTATTTGCTGTTTTATGTTTATTTGAATAAGTTATTTGAATGAAATGTTATATTTACAAATGGCATGTTTGCATAGACATCTCATGCATGGCATGGGATGATGGTGTTGTAACCGGAGGCCACACTCCGTCGGGGCATCTGAAAGACCACTGTGGGGTACCTTGATGATGAGAATCCCATCAAGAGGAATCCGGAGGCTACACTCCGTCAGGGCGTCCGAAAGACCACTGTGGGGTACCTTGACGATGAGAATCCCGTCAAGAGGAGGCTATGTAGAATGGTGATGGGTGGGACTTATTACATGTTCATTTCATACATAGCATGTGTTTATGGAATTTTGACATACATGTATTATTATATTATTTGCATGTTTTATACTAACCCTGTGGTAGCCCTATTCGGAAACACTACTGGACGCGTTGATCTAACGCCCTATCTCTACCCTTAGTGGATGACGCAGGAAAGACAACGAATGAGGATCGAGAAGGGGACCAAGCAAAGAAGCTTGGGCGTTTTGAATGATTGGAATGGACTATGAATGGACTATTGATGAACTTGTTATTTGATTTATTTGGACAATGTAATTTGATAGCTAGATGATGTTGGCATGTAATAATGTAGTTAAGTAGCTACTATGGTTTGGTTTATTTGGATGGTTTGGAATGAATGGTAGATTAAAGTTAAATAGTAATTTTGGAGAGTAAATTATGTACTTTGCTATCTAAGAATGGAAAATTGGAATAGTCATAGGATCTATTATAACCTCAGTTAGATTAAGACTAAGTTAATTCCGCAAGTTGTATTTGTACCATGTGTGGATCAGTTTTATGGACTTAGTTCATACGCACATGGGCTTGGCCAGTTAAGGGTCGGATTTAGAGATCCGAACTTAACTCGCGTCATGACACTCCGCCCCGATCACTTGGTTGATTATTATTATTTAAAAAAAAAAAAAAACTCTGATTTTTATGATGAAAAGGGCGGGTTGTTACAGTTGGTATCAGAATGAAACGAGAAGTTGAATCTTCCGAAGTAAGATTAAGACGGTTTCATGTCTCACTGACGGATAAGAATCCTAAATTGACCAACTGTTCGGAGTCCGCTGACTGGGGGACCTGATTAATTTACTTCGTGGACTCAGACTGAACAAATCAATTTGAGAACAACAGTGAAAGATAACAAAAGTACAGTATTATAATTGATCTATCAAACATAGCAAAATAGGATATACATCCCCCAATATTCCCCAAATTGAGAAAGAAAACAAACAATAGGTATTTAGAAAATTTTCCCCAAAAACAAAAGAAAACCAAGATTGCTTATTTGGAAATCTTCCCAAAACAGTGAAAACATAAACTGTATGAAGAATCTAATGTCAATTATGTTTTCATGACTTAGGGAAAATGACACCAAAAAGAAAGATCCCACAAAGCAAAAAAGGGAAAGAAAAAGAGATACCACTCATTCAGTATGAGGAAGGAAGGGAAAGATCTCCACCAGAGGAAGAGCATTCTCAGCCTAAATAAGGGGCTGGAAAATCACATAATGAGGAAGAGTCACATCATTCTGAAAGGTCACATCAGTCGGCAAAGTCACACCATTTTGAAGAGTCACATCATTCTCGGCGAGAAAGGAAGGAGCGGGAATATTCATCTCGGAAGGAGGGAGAACGGAACAGTGGTGTACATATACCACATGTGCCGCCTGAACTTTAGGGCTTAGTTCAAGCAGTGGTAACCTTTGTACTCCAGCAACATATGAATGGAAGTGAAAGTTCCAAGGATGCCAGTGACCGGAGTATGGCTCGAGAATTCCAGCAACAGCGTCCTCCATACTTCAAAGGGAAAGAAGGGGCTGTCGGAGCCGAGCATTGGCTGAAGAAGATCACTCAGATCTTAAATTTACTTAAGATCTCGAGTCATGTTGACAGGATTCTACTGGCTACTTCACAACTGATAGAAGATGCCGGTAAATGGTGGGAGGTGGTGGAGAAGCAGAGGGCACTCATACCAGTTAGGGAGAGGACGGCCATGACATGGGATGAATTTTCAGCAACCTTTTTGGAACACTACTTTCCGGATGAGGAGAATGAGCGACAGACGCAAGCCTTTCTGTCCTTGGTACAGGGCTCTATGACGGTGGCAGAGTATCACCGGGAATTTCTCAGTCTATCCATCTATGCATTCTATATGTTGGACACAGAACATCGCAGGGCAAGAAAGTTTGAGAGGGTACGGCCAAACATTAGGGCCAAAGTGACCATATTCAAGTGCACCACATTGGCTAAGGTGGTCAGCAAGGCCACAATAGCAGAACAGGAGTTGAATGCAATGGTGCGGTTTGACAACCGCCGAGCTCCAAGTGGGAGGGGTGGGTTCCAGCCCATCAAGAGGTTCCGACTGAACTTCAGCAGACCCACACCATCTGCGGGGTCCACGGGGGACTTTCGTCCCAACCAGCCCTCCCCATCTGCATCAGTCACCCAGTCATTCAGAGGGGTGAACAATTGTTTCCACTGTGATCAGTCGGGTCACTTCAAGAGAGACTGTCCAAAGCTCAATAAGCTCTCATATTCCAGAGGATCTTTCCGTCCACCAGCTAGGCCAGCTAACTCCTGGGTAGGCAGAACTTATAATCAGGTGGGTCAGGCGCCTAATCCTACCGGATCTGGACGACTATTTGCTCTGGCACCTCCTGAGGATGTGGATTATTCTGTGACTCAAGGTATGGCCGTTGTCAATAGTTCTTATACTTATGCATTGTTTGATTCTGGAGCTTCGCACTCTTTTATATCTGCATCCTTTATAACTGCTACTGGCACACTAGTTTAAAAATTGTCCACCACACTCACAGTAGTATCCCCTGTCGGAGACACGTCTTTGAGACTCATATGCACGGCTGTAGAACTCGCTGGACTCAGATTTGAGTTCAATTATCTGGTACTCGACATGACTGAGTACGATATTATATTCGGCATGGACTGGTTGGCTAGTTATGAAGCCAATATTGATTGTTATCGCCAAAGAGTGACATTTTGGTCACCCGAGGGAAAACAGTATATAGTCTGTGCCGACAAGCAAAGCAAACTGCAGGAAGGGTTGCACCATTTGGTGTTGAACAATATTGTCATCAACAAAGCACCAGTCACTGAGCTTCCAGCAATTGTGAAAGAATTTACTGATGTCTTTCCAAAAGAACTCCCTGGTTTACCACCTATGAGGGAGCTCAATTTTGAGATCAAGCTGTTTCCTGGTACTTCATTAGTGTCTCTGCCCCATTATCAGATGGCACCAGTAAAAATGTCCGAGTTGAAGAAGCAGCTTGATGAGTTACTCAGACTGGGTTGCATTTGGAACAGCACATCATCATGGGGAGCTCCAGTGTTGTTCGTGAAAAAGAAGGACGGTTCACTCAGAATGTGTGTGGACTACCGGAAGTTGAATCAGCTAACTGTCCGGAACAAGTATCCTCTACCCAGGATCGATGATTTATTTGATCAGTTGAGGGGTTCCAGTCACTTTTCCAAGATTGGCCTGATGTCCGGTTATCATCAAATCCGGGTCAGGGAGGAAGATATAGAGAAGACAACTTTCAGGACACGGTATGGATTATTTGAATTTGCAGTCATGCCTCTTGGGCTTACCAATGCACCGACTATGTTCATGGACTTAATGAACAGAATCTTCTGTCCATATCTGGATTAGTTTGTTATAGTGTTCATTGACGATATCCTGATCTATTCCAAGAGTCAGGAGGATCATGCTGAGCATCTACGAATAGTATTGAACACCTTGAAACTGAACAAGCTGTATGCCAAAGCAAGCAAATGCTAATTTTGGCTACCTGAGGTCAAATTCTTAGGGCATGTTATAACAGCTGATGGTATAGCCATTGATCCGGCAAAGGTGGCAGCAGTGAGGGAGTGGAAAGCACCGAAGAATGTCACTGAGATCCGTAGCTTCCTGGGTTTGGCTGGATATTATAGGAAGTTCATCATGGATTTCTCTAAAATAGCATCTCCATTGACTCGACTCACTCAGAAAGGGGTCAAATATGAGTGGTCAGAGTTGTACAATCAGAGGTTTGAGGAGCTGAAAGAGAGACTTACAACTGCTCCTATTTTAGTTTTGCCGGAAAGAGGCAAAGGTTATGAAGTACAATACGATGCATCAGGAGAGGGACTAGGATGTTCACTCATGCAACGTGATCGTGTGGTGGCATATGGTTCAAGACAACTAAAGATACATGAACGCCTCTACCCCACACATGATCTGGAATTAGCTGCGGTGGTCTTCGCTCTCAAAAGCTGGAGACACTATCTATATGGTGAGAAGTTTGAAGTATTTTCAGATCACAAGAGCTTGAAGTATTTATTTGATCAGAAAGAGCTCAACTTGAGGCAGCGTAGATGGATGGAATACTTGGCAGATTATGAATTTGCACTCCGGTATCATTCGGGGAAGGCCAACAAGGTGGCAGATGCTCTCAGCCGCATGTCTCATGCATCAGTGGCATGTCTGATCAGGACCGAATGGGAGATGTTAAATACCATTCGAGAGTTCAATCTATACATCACAAACCATGGGAGTATGTACAATTTGATCATACGATCCAACATGGTTACAAAGATTGAACAAGAGCAGCGAGCAGATCCAGAAATGGTAGAGATATGGGCCAAGATGTCTATTGGTGAGGTTATACCGGATTGGGAATTACGACCAGGACAGGGTCTTATGTTCCGGGGTAGAATTTATGTGCCAAAAAGCTGCAGAAAAGAATTATTGATAGAGGCACATCAGAGCAAGCTCTCCATTCATCTGGGTAGCACAAAAATGTATCATGACTTAAAAAGACATTATTGGTGGCATGGACTCAAGAAGGATGTTGCAGAGTTTGTGGCTCATTGCTTAACTTGTCAGCAAGTTAAGACGAAACACCAGAAGCCACCAGGGTTACTCAAACCCTTATCTGTGCCAGAATGGAAATGGGAGCACATTTCCATGGACTTTGTAACGGGATTGCCGAGGTACCTCGAAGGGCAATGACGCTATATGGGTTGTGGTAGACCGACTGACCAAGTCCGCGCATTTTATTCCTATCAAGATGTCGGATTCATCTGAGACATTGAGTCGGCGGTATATCAAACCAGCAAGGGGAGGCTACACAAATCCAACCAGCAAGGGACGTTGGGAATATGGGGAGGTTTCATCTCATGATGAAACCCCCAAGTAACATAAAGGATTTTGATTAAGGTGTGGTGAGTTACACAAGGTTAACCATGGGCTGGTTTTGATTAAACAAAGAGTGCTCATTTCACTCTCTATCTCTCTCTCTCTTTGCCGTTTTCTACATTTCAAAACCAAGAGCAGCAGCTGGTTGCTTAATCAGTCCTTGGATTGATCTCTTTCATCAAGACAAGTTCAGCCAAAGGGTTTTGGCATCAAGGCTTAGCACATTCATCCAAGGCCAAAGTTCTCTTTCTTTCTCTCTCATTTTCTATCTCAAATTCATATCACCTGGCTGAAGTATTCCAAGGAGGTTGCAGCAAGGTCAGTCTCAGTCCAAAGAACAGTAAGAGAGAAGGAGAGGTCAAGGAAGGAGTCAAAAGACCGAAGGAGTCGCGGTAGTGGTAACTGCACTTTGAACCTTTATTAAATAAAGTTGGTTAAGGGAATGAGATATGGCCATCGTATGGCCAGATCCATCAATGGTTTAGATATAGGATTATGATGTTTAAAAATGGTAAAAAATGGACCATAGGGTTCGGCCCCATTGGATGGCCGAACCCCATGGGAAAACATGGTGATTGTTATGGTGTTCGAGAGATGAAATTCATATTATGTAATGAAGGTTTTTATTAGGATTTTAAAGGGAGATAAGGTCATTGATTTTGACCAGTTATTACATGGCTGAATCATGTGGTTATTAAGGTAATTGCTGATAAAAAACTATGGACAAATATTGGAGGGTTTACATCAAGGAAACCTTGGGGTTCGGCCATTTGTATGGCCTAACCCCATGGATTGTTTTTTATGGTTAATTGGTTTAAGTGTAGGATGGAAATTATGTAATCATTATGTGCTTTGATTTAAGAATAAGATAGGTTTATCTATGGACTTAATATAAGAAATTAATTAGCCATCAAAGATGATGGAAAGATGGACAAATCAGTTTGGTGAGGTTCGGCCATGTAGTATGGCCGAACCCCACTAAAGGGTCACTTGGGGGACTTGTTGCTAAGTTTATAATTGGAATTGGATTAATGAAAGATTAAAGGATTAAAGGTTAAGTGGTGAGGTTCGGCCACATGTATGGCCGAACCCCACTAAAGTGGTTTGGTATTGGACTTTGAATTTTAAGGAAAATTAAGCAAAGAGTTGTGTGGTGGCGTTATTGTAAATTATGGATCAATTGATCAAAGATAAATTGATCATGTGATTGGATAAATGGGCCAAAACCAAAGTGGTAAGGTTTAGCCATAATGTATGGCCGAACCCTACCAAGGTTCATTTGGGAGTTTTGGGTTAATCAAAATGGTTTAGATAAAAAAAGGGTGACCAAAGTTTTAATGGGTGAGATTCGGCCATAGCTTTAGCCGAACCCCACTAAGTGGTTCTTGGAACATTAGGCTTTGCTGGAAATTAGGTAGACAAATGATTAACTTGCTGCTATGTACATAAGGTATTTGGATTTCTATAACGGTGTACAAGCCGTGATCGGAAGACGGTTCAAAGGAAGGGACAAACAAAGTAACATAGTGTAGGTTTCCTACTTTGTTGTAACCACATATGTTATTTGCTGTTTTATGTTTATTTGAATAAGTTATTTGAATGAAATGTTATATTTACAAATGGCATGTTTACATAGACATCTCATGCATGGCATGGGATGATGGTGTTGTAACCGGAGGCCACACTTCGTCGGGGCGTCCGAAAGACCACTGTGGGGTACCTTGATGATGAGAATCCCATCAAGAGGAATCCGGAGGCTACACTCCGTCAGGGCGTCCGAAAGACCACTGTGGGGTACCTTGATAATGAGAATCCCGTCAAGAGGAGGCTATGTAGAATGGTGATGGGTGGGACTCATTACATGTTCATTTCATACATAGCATGTTTTTATGGAATTTTGACATACATGTATTATTATATTATTTGCATGTTTTATACTAACCCTGTGGTAGCCCTATTCGGAAACACTATTGAGCGCGTTGATCTAACGCCCTATCTCTACCCTTAGTGGATGACGCAGGAAAGACAACGAATGAGGATCGAGAAGGGGACCAAACAAAGAAGCTTGGGCGTTTTAAATGATTGGAATGGACTATGAATGGACTATTGATGAACTTGTTATTTGATTTATTTGGACAATGTAATTTGATAGCTAGATGATGTTGGCATGTAATAATGTAGTTAAGTAGCTACTATGTTTTGGTTTATTTGGATGGTTTAGGAATGAATGGTAGATTAAAGTTAAATAGTAATTTTGGAGAGTAAATTATGTACTTTGCTATCTAAGAATGGAAAATTGGAATAGTCATAGGATCTATTATAACCTCAGTTAGATTAAGACTAAGTTAATTCGGCAAGTTGTATTTGTACCATGTGTAGATCAGTTTTATGGACTTAGTTCATACGCACATGGGCTTGGCCAGTTAAGGGTCGGATTTAGAGATCCGAACTTAACTCGCGTCATGACACTCCTGCCCCAATCACTTGGTTGATTATTATTATTTAAAAAAAAAAAACTCTGATTTTTATGGTGAAAAGGGCGGGGTGTTACAGATTCAACGCCACTTCCAGTATCTTGATTTCTTAGCCAGATCTGATTCTTTCTACTGATTTGAGATTATTAGACTACATCTGCGTCAGGATACACAACTCTACACCGAGCCGACACTTTTCACTTTTTCTCGGTACACTTATTCTCTCCTTATCGTCCGAGTACTAAGGCAAGTTCCATTTATATGCATTAGATATGTTTGAACATTGCTAATATGTTTCTGTATTACACAATCTTCTACCGCAAATAGTTAAAATAGACCATTTTTTATGAAATTATTTGTTATTTTCCATGAAAGTAGCAATTTCAAAGGAGAGAGAGGGAGAGAGAGTGAACAAAACCAATAAACAACCAAGAAGCAAAACCAATAAAAAAACAAGATGAAAAACATAATCCCATATGGGTAATACCTCAATAGGAGTGAGATGATGCTTGGAGAACATATCATAAGTTTCAGGAACTCCCATAACAGAGCGCCACATCTTCCTGCAATCATGTGCAGAGGCCATTGCAGGAAGCTCATACAGTCCGTTTGGGTGGCTCCGTTGTTAAAAAATCAATTCTGTAGTTCTCCATGTCATAAGCTTGTACAAGGTGTCCCTAATATAGCTTATAAATGGGAGCTATATTAGGGAACTCTGATAAGATATACACTAATTTAGGCTATACAATTTGTAACCGTAATCCCTACAATTATTGTATTTAAATCCTAATTGACAACTCATGTCAACACTCCCCCCCAAGTTGGTGCATAGATGTCTCCGATGTCCAACTTGTCGAGTGAGTTGTAGAATACTTTACTGGAAACTGCCTTGGTTAGCATATCCGCCAGTTGGTCTTCAGATTTAACAAATGGAAAACTAAACAATGGCCTCGAGATTCTGCTTGATGAAATGTCGATCTACTTCCACATGTTTTGTGCAGTCATGTTGAACTAGATTATGAGCAATATCTATGGCTTCCTTGTTGTCACAAAGTAAACTCATTGCAGAGTTGGGTGCATAACCCATTTCGGTAAGTAGCTTCTTTAGCCAAAGGAGTTCACAGAGGCCTTGGTCATTCCTCGAAATTCAGCTTCTGCACTAGACAGTGCTACTACTTTCTGTTTCTTACTCCTTCAAGTGACTAGGTTACCTCCCACAGAGGTAAAATAACTTGAGGTAGATCTCCTGTCTGTAATACTTCCTGCCCAATCTGCATCTGTGTAACCACTGCTGTCTAGATGATTATTCTTTGAGAATAGAAATCCCTTCCCCGGTGCCGACTTCAAATATCGAAGAATTCGAACAACGGCATTCATATGATCCTCACTAGGGCAATGCATAAATTGATTTACTATGCTAACAGCATAAGCAATATCTGGTCGTTTATATGACAAATAAATTAGTTTTCCAAATAACCTTTGATATCTCTCTTTATTAGTAGGTACCTGACCAGGATACTCACCCAGATGATGATTTTGAACAATTGGAGTGTCATCAATTCGACTCATTCACATACAGATCATGAATGTTTGGAATCCATATTATGCAAAGGGACATTGCTTTTGGTAATTCGAATTGAAAGAAAGTAAGTCCAACACATACTTTCTTTGGAACAGAAATATGCCTTGCTTTGATCGATCTACCTCAATACCCAGAAAATACTTGAGTCCTCCAAGATCTTTCATTTCGAATTCAGTCGCCAAATACTTCTGGAGTCGAGAAATCTCCTCCACATAATCTCGCGTAATTATCATATCATCAACATAAATTATCAATGTTGTTACCTTTCCACTTCGGTGCTTCAGGAACAAAGTATGATCGAAATTGCTCTGCTTGAACCCATAATTTCTCATAGCCAAACTAAATCGTCCAAACCAGGCACGGGGTGATTGCTTTCAAGTCATACAATGCTTTCTGCAATTTACACATAACCCCAGACTATGAGGGTATAGTATATCCTGGGGGAATGTCCATGTATACTTCCTCCTTTAGTTCACCATGGAGAAAGGCGTTTTTTACGTCAAACTGATGTAACGACCAATCTAAGTTGGTTGCAAGGGATAGTAGTACCCTGACAGTATTCAGTTTTGCTACTGGAGAGAAAGTTCCATGATAATCAATACCGTAAGTCTGCGTATACCCCTTTGCCACCAATCTTGCCTTGTATCTTTCAATAGATCCATATGCCTTGTGTTTAATAGAGAAGACACATTTGCATCCTACTGTCTTCTTTCCTTTTAGCAGTGGAATATGATCCCATGTCTGATTTTTCTGTAGCGCCTCCATTTCTTCTTTTATTGCCCGGGTCTACTTTGGATCTATTACAGCTTCCTGCACTCCGCTGGGAACATGAATAGAGGACAACTGATGCACAAATGCCTTGAAAGATTCGAATAATCTCTGAGATGATACGTGATTTGCAATCAGATATTTTGATTTTTTCACCTTATACTCTAGGGAATACCGATCCGATGGTTTTCCACGATTATGCATGCAAGGTAATTGATAACCTAACAAGGGTATCATATATTGACAGGTGAAGTAGTAGGAGAGCTTACCTCAGGGATATTCTCGAGGATCGATCAGCTGGTACTGGAGACTGAGAGGGGGTTTCGTCAGGTTCATTTCCAAGAAGAGCAGCCGGTCGGTCTTCTAGTTCAATCGGGCGATCTTCCTCATGCAAACCTGGTTGGTCTTTAGTCGGCCGGTCTTCCTCATGTACTGATCTAATGTCCATGTTGTCACCGCCTGTCCAGTTCTGCTCTTCACTCGGTTCTCCCCTAAAGAGGAGAATTGGATATCGAGGCAGGAAAGAATGTTTCAGACTCCAGGAAAGTAACATCCATAGTAACATAAGTGTGTTGGGTGGAAGGATGGTAGCAACGGTACCCTTTCTGATGTGTGGCATACCCTAGAAAAATACAGCGAATAACACATGGATCAAGCTAGTACATTATTTTTATGAAGATGAACAAAGATGACACATCCGAAGATACAAGGAGTAAGCATCAAAATTGAGGGCAACGGTCCATGTTGTAAGAGGACTTGAAGTGAAGTCTGAAATATCAAGACTTTAGAAGGCATACAGTTAAGCAAATATACAGCTGTAACAGCTGCATCGTCCCAATAACTTCGAGGGACATGGACTCCAATAAGGAGAGCTCTAGCTGTTTCCAAAATATGTTTGTTCTTTCGTTCGGCAATACCATTCTGTTGAAGTGTCTGTGGACAAATGTTCTCATGAATAATGCCGTGAGTTTGAAAATAACTCTGAAAGTCTTGGTTAACGTATTCTCCACCATTGTTCGAGCAGATTATTCTCGGTTGAGCTGAAAATTGAGTCCGGATCATTGTATGAAAATTCTGAAAGATTGGAAACACCTCATGTTTATTTTTCATCAGGTAAAGCCAGGTCATACAGGTATAATCATTTACAAAAGTTACAAACCAGCGAATCCCAGAAGATGTAGAAATGGGAGAGGGTCCCCAAACATCATAATGGATTAATGCAAAAGGAGTGATACTTTTATTTAAACTTAAAGGATAAGAGACACGGTGACTCTTGGCAAAAATGCACAAATCACATTTAAACTCCAAGCCATGTAAATCTGAAAACAAATCAAGTAACAAATGTTTCAAATATCTGAATGATGGGTGCCCTAGCCGACGGTGCCATAACCAAATATGCCTCTGCTTGACATCCAATGAATGTTGCATACTATTAGCTCTGCCGGTGTTGAAGTCATCCATATAATAAAGCCCCACTCTTTTAGTACCACGACCAATGATCTCCTTGGTGAGAACATCTTGAAGAAAACAAAAACCGGGGTAGATGAGTGCACAATAATTTAATTCCTCAGTAGCTTGTCCCACAGATATCAATTTATTTGAGAGAGAGGGAACAAGTAAAGTGTTTGATAAGGAAAGAGAGGGTGAGATGGCGACAGTGCCAGCTCCTGTAACTGGATATGTAACCCCATTAGCATTGGCAATATTAGTTCATCTCGGATGAGACGTACTAATAAAGTCATTAGGATCAAACGTCATGTGATCAGTCACCCCTGAATCAATTATCCATCCATTGTAATCTCTATGGTTAGAGCTAAACAAAGCATAACCACAGTTACCTGAATCACTAAGAGTGGTAGACTCATCACCGAGGGGCGAAACACGTTAGGATTCTACCTGTGAGAGAAAAGTTAACTGAGGTTCTGCATTTACCAAAGCAACCCGACCTGAACCCTTATTAGAAGCAGCTCCACGTAGCTTTCGGGCCTTGAGTTCATTCCACCATTCTGGGTATCCATGTAGTTTAAAGCAAGCATCATGGGTGTGTTTTGGATTTCCATAGTGTGTGCAACTCCCATTGTCTGACTGAAATTTGGGTTTAGGGGCCATACTGGGTGGCCCAGTCTTGGCAGCATGTGGGACAGATGCCCACTGTTTTGGTTGGCTTGAGTCTGCACTCGGTCCGACCTGAGGTACGACTGACATCTTGCGGGAGAACTGTTGGCCTTCCTGGTTTCTCCCCGATGCCATACCAGCACTAGGAGGTATGTCGGCCCCTGTCATCATCACAGCGTGTCAGATATCCTCTCGTCGAACATATCCATACGCCTGTTCCACAGTAGGAAATGGCTTCATTTGGAGTACATCGCTTCGAACTTTGTCGAGATGATCATCTAATCCATCAAGGAAGATATAAACTCTATCTTCCTGGATAATCGAATTAAAATGGTGAATATCTGTTTCATACTCCATCGGGTTCAGGCGACAAAAGTCAATCTCCCGCCACAGACCTTGAAGTATGTTGTAGTATGTCCCAATGGATCCTCCATCCTGTCTCAGACGAGTTACGCTCCTTTTCAGATCATAGACCTGAGATGTATCAGTTCCATCAAAGTATGTCATTGCAATGGCGTCCCACACCGCTTTTGCCGTCGGAAATCGAATGAAGTTGCTAATCAAATCGGCTCCATAGAGTTGATCAACCACCCTTTCACAATCGAATTCTCTGTTCTCCATTTTCGGAACGTCGGATCTGGGTCCAATGGTTGTGGAAAATCGCCATTAATGTATCCCAATTTGTCTTTGCCGGAGATATACATCTCAACAACTTGGGACCATAGGCCATAGTTAGCACCATTCAGCTTGATGCCGATCTGTACAGCGGAAGAGTCGTAGGTCGGGGTCGGGGTCGAGGGCAGGTTCTTGCTCAGTATTTGAGCAAGTCTAGATGACAGATCTTCGAGGATCTGTGGGGTCGAGGTAGAACCAGAATGTTCTTCCATGGGTGTGAAATCTGCAGATCTGTAGTGGAAGCAGCCAGCGGACAGAGGGCCTAGCAGTGATCAGTTGATGCAGTAGAAAACTACGAACAGGGCTTGATCTACGGTCAATTGCAATGGACTGCAGAAAAAAGAAGGGGCGGTTGGTGGCTGCTGGGAGGAATGCGGCTGCTGACAGCATCAGGTTACAGAAAGGGACCACTCTACAGCTGCAAGGGCTGCCGAACAAGAAGAGCAAATCTGGCAGAGGGCAGCAGATTTGAGAACAAAATCTGGGCGAATCCCAACAAATCTAAGCGGCACAACACTCTCCTTTCCTCCTTTTTCGCCAGCTATGCGCATGGTTCTGGGTTCCAAAACGCGAGAGCGGATTTGGATCTGGGTAATGGCTGCCCCCTTCCTTCAATTTGTGTTACTGCTACCTCTGGATGTGTTTTTCCATCTTATCGTCGCTGAAGAACAGATCTGAATGAATTTGGACAGATTTGCTCAAGATTGGGAGCGGCAGATCTGCTGTAGCCGACTAAGATCTGGGTGTTACAGCACCCATGTGAGAATCGCAACAGCGGCGGCGAGTGAGCAGCAGTGGCGGTGAGCGAACAGCAGGCCAGAATGCCAGAGTGCATGGCAGCTAGCAGAGGGATCCCGTGCGTAGGTCGAGTAGGGCAACGAAAGTCATCGTACAGTCGTCAGAGAGGATCAACGGCAAAGCAAGAAGGTTCCACTTGGTGGATTGTGTTGGCTAGGGTTTCCAGATGATCAGAGATCCTAGGATTGGTGGCTCTAATAGCATGTTAAAAAATCAATTCTGTATTTCTCCATATCATAAGCTTGTACAAGGTGTCCCTAATATAGCTTATACGAGCTATGTTAGGGAACTCTGATAAGATATACACTAGTTTAGGCTCTACAATTGGTAACCGTAATCCCTACAATTACGGTATTTAAATCCTAATTGACAACTCATGTCAACATCTGTTACTCAGCCAAATCTCAGCTCCCAGTATTGGAATTGAGATGAGAAATGTTATGAATGCATATGATGTAGGCTAATAGACAAAATAACTTCTTTTTCTTAAACGAACAAACAGATCTTGCTGAACAGGGAGGCGAGGCCACATAAATGGTTTAAATCTGGCTCAATCTCAACTTGTCTGTCTCAGCATAGGTTTATTTTATTTACTTTAGTTTTTGGAGAAAAATGATGGTTTTATGTCACTCCATAAAGCGTTTCTTCTTATCTTCTAAAAAATAAATCATGAATGTCGCATTACTAAAATTTCATCTTCTGGAAATTTTTTATAAATTTATAATTTTGATTTGACATTCTCAATTGTATAAGAAATGTATAAAAGAAAGAAAGAAATTGTTGAATGCCAAATCAAAACTCTAAATCACTTATCAAATTTTTTTTTTTTTTTCATGAAATCAGGCTTATGGATTCAAGCAAGGTGGGTCCATCCACTCTTTATGACTGGTTAGGTGGCATGGAGTTAGTTGAGTACGATAGGGAGCAAACATATAATTCTGATGAAATACTCAGCAGTGAGCTTTATAATGATAATGAGCTTGTTGAAAAGTCTTTTCCAAGTAGAAAGGATCTTGTAAAACATGTTAAGGAGTTTGCCATTGCACATGGATTTGTAGCTAACATTAAGAAGTCATGTAATAAGAAAAAATCAGTAACTCTTGGTTGCGATAGAGAAAGCACATATCGCAACTCTTTGCAAAATGTTGAACGGAAAAGGAAAGCATCCTCTCATCTTGTCGATTGTCCATTTGAAGTGAAAGGGAAACAAAAAGTTGATGGGTTATGGAAGTTGATCATAAAAAAAATAGAGCATAATCATGAAATGACAAATGTATTAGTAGGTCATCCAAGTGTACGATGGTTTTCAGAAGAAGAGAAAAAGAATATCAAAGAAATGAAGAGTAACAATATACCACCCCGTCAAATTTTGACGACGCTTAGAAAGGAAAATCCAAACCTTGAAGTAACATCAAGGGATTTGTACATTGTGATGCATAAGTTTCGGAAAGAGCAATTAAAATGTCATATTTCAATTGAAGCTTTGATAGAAGATCTTCAAAATGGTGGTTTTTATTACTTCCTTAACTATAACAATGAAGGTCATTTGTAACGTCTTTTTTTTGCACACCCATTATCAACTAAACTTACTAAGAGCTATAACAATGTTTTCTGATGGATTGCACGTACAAGACCAACAAATATTATATACCATTGTTGAATATCACTGGTGTGACAAGCTTTAATTCTAATAGCTGCTCATGCCTTGTTTTTATAAAAAATGAGAAATTTGAAGATTACGTATGGGTCTTGTGGATGTTCAGAAATGTTTTAGATATTGTTCTTACGACTCATGTTATTGTCACTAATAGATTGGGCCTTAAAGAAGGTGATTGAGTTAGTCTTCCCTTATTTTGTTCATATTTTGTGTATTTGGCATATTAAAAAAAATATTGTTGCTCTTTAAAAACCTCTCTTTAAGAAGGGAGAAGTATGTGATGCATTTATATCTGAGTGGAACTCATTGTATAGTCCTCATTTGATGAAGCATTTTATAGAGCCTTTGAGATGTTCAAAGAAAACTTTAGAGAGGATTTTGAGACTTAAAATTATTTAGCAAGCACTTGGATCCCTCATAAAAAGCAATTTGTGAAGGCATGGGTAGACAAATGTTTGCAATTTCAAAATCACGCTACTTCGAGGGTAGAAGGTGCACATACTATATTGAATATATATATATATATATATATATACACATCGGCTAGTGACCTTGATATTGTCCAAAGTAAGATATGTAATGCCATTAAAAATCAGATTCAAGAGATCAGGGTCCAACTTGAGTTTGAAAGAATTCATATTCCTCATACTTGTAATATTCCTTTCTTTGCAGAAGTAAATTGCAATGTACCACATTTTGTATTGAATGAGCTTTACAAGCAATATTCTTTCTTAGAAAATAATTCATTGTCGTGCATTTGTACAAGTGAATTTTTAATGACAATGAGTTTACCTTGTGCACACAACATGAAGTCGATGGAAATGTTAAATTTGGATCAAATCCATTCACAATGGAAAATCAATACCCTTTCATTTCACGACTTGGATATTGAAATAAATCAGGAAGTTGATCAATTAGATATCTTGTATGATGGTTTTAAGAAGAATTATGGAAAGTGGTCTTTATTCCAACAAGAATCTTTCCGAAACGAGCTTCCTAAGTATACCAACAATACGATGCCTCTCAATTATGAGCCTATTATTCAGCATGCAAAAGGGCATCATCCTAAAGCCTCAAGGTCCAAAAACTAAACAAGACTGAGATCCTTCTGCATTTGAGATTGTGGAGAATGCAAGAAAAAGCATCATTTGTAAAAATGACGGTCATAATAGTAGAACTTGTCCAAATCAAGTTACTTCGCATGCATTGGAAAGTCTAGGTTTGAATGCTCTACCTAATGTAGATGACTGTTATGAATCACAAACGGCTATTTTCTCTCAATTATCTCAAGTAAGTGATTGTTAGATATAATGATTCATCCTTTTGTATACAAAATAAGTTCATAAATTTTAACTTTTGTGCCTTTTTTACAGATGAATTTACCTTGCAACTTCTATGAAGAATCGACACATAACACTTCTCAATTGAACTAAGTAATTTCTCGACTCAATTGATAAAGATACACTAAATTTTTGTTTTACTTGATAGAATTTTGTTCCATGCAGGAGTTAATGGCAGAAGCTTTAAAGGATGTCTAATAGAACTTGAAGTCTAGTTGCTCCAGTTGATTTCTTACTATAATCATGGTTTATTCTTCATCCAGTCACACAAATGATGGTCATCAGATCTTTCTTAAGATCTTTTAAGCATATTATTTCCCATCCAACTTAGCAAAATGATATTATGGAAATGTTTCTTTCATCGACTTTATGACATACAAGTGCATCAATAAACATGTCGACACAACAAAATTACAGTATTTTGAGTTTTTAGGCAGTGGTGTATTGTGTGAAGTGGGGCGATTTCTGGCTAAAATAAGAAAATAGGGTTAGGCTATCTTGACTCATTCAATAAACATGCCGACACAACAGGAAGCCACTTAATAAATGGTTGGGTTTGAGTAGGAGATTTGTACGATCTTTGATTTGTTTTGAGTCATGTTATTGCTGCTAATATCCCATATAGACAGAGATCAAAATGCTTTGAGTCATGTTATTGATGCTAATGTCCCATCATTAATGTTTTTTTTTTCTTTCTTGCTTTCTCAGGTTGGAAATCCATAAGGGAAGAGATGCATCAAGAACATGTCAGACTAGGGTAATAAGCCCAATTTAAACTCTTTATTTTCAAGTCATAGTATCTTTTTTTAGGTGTTTTCCTTTATTTGATGCTAATCGGGACGAGAATGTGATCTATTGATCAATTATCCAATGACATTCAATTTCCTTGATTGTATTGTGGGCTCATGGATAGCGTGGCACTTAAGTAGTAGTTGAGCACATTCCTCATAGACTTAGCTTAATTTAGAATTGATCGAAAAAAAAAAAAAACTTTTAGTAGTCTCTAAGTGTCTGATCGAATTTTTATGGCCCCTATTATAATATTTTGATGATCAAAGTTTTCTTGAATTATAATAAAAAAATTATATTTATTGTATCTAATTATATTGGAGTATCAGTCTATGATAAATATATAGCCTCTCTCCTAAAAATGAAGACCTCAATTTTTCTGAAACTATTATATAAACAATAATCTCATATTGATATTAAGTAGATTAAACTGACATATCTCGTGATTCAGTTTGAATTATATGATATTTAACAATAAAATAAGATTTAGAGACCTACAAAATTAAACAAATGCTTAGTGTGTGAGAGTGTTAAAAAAATAGTCTCATTAGATATTTATACCCAAATAAAATAAAATAGATAGTTTATCAGAGCCTTCAATCAATTGTTAATTTAATTCTTTTTAAATTAAACAGATGGATATATTTAAATGAACTCATTTTGTATAATTAATTTATTGATAATTATTAATTTAGTTTGATAAATTTGATGTGTTCAATAAGATGACATATGTGATAGAATCAGAATTGAGTCATGGCACTAATCTGACATAATTGAATTATAAATTCTTTTGAATCGATTTTAATTTTAAATATATACCATATTTTATTTGAGATATTAAATTTATCTAACAAAAGTGTAGAATGTCCATATGCCAATTATAAAAATACAAATAGATAATGTGTAAAATGGGAAAGGACATGAGAGAAACTTGCGCATAGAAGTTGACCTTGAATGCGGCAGTAGGCATGCGAATAATGAGGTTGACATAATGTGGCAGTAGTCAGAGAGGGTAAAATGGGAAAGACAAAAGAGGGGGTGTATAGGTGTCTATATTGCCACCTTTAAATTCAAAATCTAAATCTGGATGGATTCTATCATGCCCCTGCAAGTTGCAGTGTGTATAGAATAGCGCTAACTTGGAAACAGCAGGAATGACAGATGAAACGTGGCACACTGACTGGCCAGATGAAGTGACGGAGCAACATACTGATTGACTGCGAATTGGATGAATTGACAACACACTGATTGGCCGCGGAGAGGAAGTGGCAGTGCAGTGACATGGCTATGTAATACCCCATCCCTAATTAGAGAATAATTGTGATCAATTATGATTAATTGTGTGATTAAGAACCATCAGTCAAGATTAGTAATATATTAATCATGAAAATTACGTAGTGGGTTCTCCGAAAAGTCCAAGTTCGGGCCGATCCGAGTTCGTTAGCCCATTGTTCGAACTCATTAAAGTTAGAATGGCAAATGATAAATATGTGAACTTTAGCCAAATGGGAACCTTAGAGCTATTTTTTTTTGAAAAACCTCTTATTTAAAGTATTTGGAGTTCCAAGTGTATACACACACCTCATAGTTTTTAATTTCGGATCTAGCAGGCTATTCCATTCATTTTACCTTCACAAATTTTGAGCATATTAAATAACTTACCATGTGAAACCCTAATTTAAACGAGACTATTTGTGGTTTTGAGAGTTTTTGTAACGCCCCTCCCTCTCCCACCCTTAATAGAGTACTTTATCAAGAATATTTGGCGGAGAGAGGGACGAAGTGTCACGACTCGAGTCAAGTCTGAGTCTGAAGACCGGACCCTTGACTGACCCAACTAGTGTGTGCATGATAATTTTGCACACACTAACATGATAACTTGTGGAAATTTGAAACAATTATTCCATCGCATGAATAGCCATTCACATTTCAAACAAGATAAGGAAAATCCCAACCGCATAAGAGTCAAATACAAAACTTAATTACAAATATCATAGTCTCAATTATTACATTCCTCAAAATATACGTCTTTACAATATTACATGGTTCTCAAACTTCCAAAATACAAAATTGAATTCAAGATGTCCAAGCTTCTCTCTCGCATCCATCGCATTCACATCCGTCCATCATTTGGTCCAATCTCGTCTGCATCTCTTAAACATGCATACACATCTAAGGGGGGTTTATGAGCTTAGTGAACGCGCCCAATAGGAATTCTGATCATAGATATGCACTAGGTATCATATAACAAAATACATGTACTTTTATTCTCATACATTGAAAATCTTGAAATTTTAAGTTCTTTACTTTCTTTCCAAAATTCATTCATTATCATAATAATATACATTCTCAAAATATAAGTGTTTCTCAACTCATTTATATTCAAGTATTAAATTGTATCCTCAAACCATATTCATTTTCACAATAGAGGACTCCTATTTGAAATCATATCATATTATGTTACATTTCTAAACATTCATTCTCCTATTATCACCATTTTAGAAAAATCACATACTTTAACTTCATGATACATATATCAACTTCTTATTTATAGCATTCTAAACAGCTCTTATTTTCTCAATTCATATCCTACTACAATTCTCACATTTTAACTCACATTTACCTCACCATATCCATTCATCATTTAAGCAATGTATTATACTCTTCTTCATATACATTCATTCTAGGAGACCTTATACCTTTCATCTCTCATTACAAAGTACTCAATTAATTTATAATTTCTTCCATATCGAAGGTTTATATTCAAGTTACACATTAAATACTTCATTTTCATTCTCGATTTATTTCCAATTCCATCTAGGACTTTCATGTCCTAACCCCTTTATTAATATCTTCTATCATTTCAATCCCATCTCAAATTACGAACTTCCCATTTCACCTTGGGTCATTTTTATGCCCATCACGTGCGTTCCAACATATTAATTGGATTTACCAGATGAGTGTGGTCCCCTATACATCTCATTTCTCTCTTTTCCCAATCCATATCTTATGTATATGTCGTTTGGTAGTTCTACAGTTACCAACCTCATTTTCCCCTCAACATGATATTAAGTTCTCATCATACTTAATTTATACTTCTAGATATTCTAAACATCATATCATCCATAGGGATTTCCTACATTCCCTTATAATACATATTCCAGAATATCTTAAGGTTTCACATAAATTTATCACCATTTCAAATGTCATATAATTCATATAATCTCTTTGCATACATTTTTCACAACACACATTTTCAAGATATCACATAACTTCGGATTAAGCTACAACCTTTTCATTGATGAAAAACAATTCCAATATATATATACATATATACATATATATATACATATACATATATATACATATACACATACACATATACACATACACATATACACATACACATATACACATATACATGTACCTATGCTGGTTCTTCCTTTGGCCGATTTTCTTCGTTATTTATTATCTTCAATTCCTAAGTCTTTACAGTGTATTCTCAATACCTAATGCCTCATTGGGTCTCATGGGTCATCTGAGTGAAGGATGATGGAGCCTAAGTGGTCCCACAACATGTTTTGCTTCATTCGAATTATCCTTGAAAAAATGAAATTTCTCTGGCAGACACATCGACCGAAGTCGATGTGTCCTGAATTCATACACATCGACACCAGTCAATGTGTCTAGTTCCTGGACCATTGCTCTGGTAGGTGTTTTCTTCCCATTTGTTCTCAGGCTATAAATTTAATATTTGTCTATATGTTTTACTAGGTTTTGTATTAAAACCCTCTCTTTCATTTCTCTGATTTTTCCATTAGAGAGGCACATCGACGTAGTCGTGTGTCTCAGAATCAGCCTACCCGTCAATCATTTCATTTTCTCTTTTCTTTATTTTTTTCTTTGCTTTTTCTCCCAGGTGTACACATCGACTTTAGTCAATGTATCCACCTGGGTTGGGTTAAAAAATCACGTGTTTTCCATTCCTTTCTTTCACTTTTATTCCCAGATATACACATCGATATATATGGATCGTGTTTGAAAAACCAAGCTTTCTAACTCATTTTGGACATGTATCCAGAGGACACATCGACCCTAGTTGATGTGTACTCTTGGTTTTTCTTGCAACTCTCTACTTCGGTTTGCATGTCCCCCATTTCTTGATTTTTTTTTTTTTTAAATTGCTATTTAAACTAGATCTAAGCATCCTAGCATGCTCTTTTAACTCTAAAATACAGTAAGATTACCTTATCTCTGAGAAATTTGGGGGAACTAGCCGTAGGTTACACAGAAGGTTTGAAACGGCTGCAGGCCTACAACAACTCTTTTAAAACAACAGAGGAGCGGCTGCAGGCCTACAACAACTCTTTTAAAACAACAGAGGAGAGAAGGAAGAAATTATCCTTCTCTTCCTTAGTTATTTTTATCTCCATTCCTTCTCTGTTTCGATTCTTTCCTGCTTTTGTAACATTTGGTTTTTCGTGGGTTTTACCAACGAAGGCTAAAACTTAGTGGGAATACTGTCGGAAGGTATAATAACTTCTCATTTCTTAGTTTTCTAAGCTTTATTAAGTATTAAAAGTAAAATGAGTAGTTTTGGGATTCTAAAAATGGAGTTTTGAAACCCAAGGGGTAAAAGGGCTTTTGACCAATTTTTAGTTACCACCTAAAATCAACCTCGTTTCCTTACGGTATTGAAATATCTTTTTCCTAAAGTAATTAGACATCAGGTAGGTCACATTTGACCAAATAGATTTGTGAACCCTAGCAAAAAACCGTCCCTAATGGGACCCGCAACTCCCAGGAGTCAGGCCCTTTTTACTGGAAGAAGACCAGCTTCGAGACTTGCCTCAAAAGTTCCGAGAAGGTTCCTAAGGGGTAGACCTAGGAAGGACCGAAGCCGCAGCCGCAGGTTCCAAGGCCAAGTTCCAAACTGGAACTTGGTTGTTTCAAGCCAAATCTCTCGGAAGATCCGAGATTTCTGGTGGGGTTCTGAAACCAATGACTTCAGAAGGTCTGAAGTCACTGCTTCTTGTTCCGAGACAAGGTTCCAGGCAAAACATGGCCATCTTAGGACTCAATCTTCGGACGAACTGAAGAAAAACTCGTACGTTCCAAGAATGGACCCTCAGACGTTCCGAGGAAGGCTCTGAGTCTAGTGAAACCCAGCCCCGCGGAAATTCCGAGCTGGCATTGGAGGTTCTGAAAGACACATCGGTAATTTTAGAATTTTTCACTAAATAATGGAAATTTAATAAAATTAAAAGGGGAAAATATATTAACCCAGCTGACTCTTTGTGTGTTTACTTTCTGCAAATTTGTGATTTTTTTTTTACTGTCTTTGTACCCTCTAGGCCAGACTCTTCATCTGTAGGAATTGCGGTCGCTCGGTGACACCATCGTAATGATTCTTGGTCGCTCGGTGGTGTATGAGTTGGGCACTAAGTACTTTTATTTATTTTATTGTCCTTGTATCCTCTGGGTTAGACACTTCACCTTTAGCGATTCTGGTAACTCGGTGACACCATCTGTAGCGATTCTTGGTTGTTCGGTGGTGAATGACTTAGGCACTCAGTACTTCCATTTTCTTTACCACACTATACCCTCTGGGCCAAATTCTTCATTTGTAGCGATTCTTGGTTACTAGGTGATACCATCTGTGATGATTCTTGGTCACCCAGTGGTAAGTGAATTGGGCACTGAGTGCTTCATTTACTTTACTATACTGTACCATCTGGGCTGAACTCTCAATACTCTCCTACCACCAGAGAAATACGAGACCAGGCACCGAGTACTTTTATTTTCCTTTTACTGTGTGTTTTGAATGGTTAACCCCTCTGACATAATTCAAATTGAGTAGAAAGAGCATAGCAGACGCACAACCATCACCTTGTCTCCCCAAGGAAAATAAACACCGGGAACTTGGGCATCTTTTGTTTACTCTATGCTGAAATACAAATTTACGCATCTCTTCATTTCCATAGATTTCATGCAAAAACCAAACTGGACCAAACCTTAAAAAGGGTGTACACGGGTAAAGAAACTCCAATCTTCTTATTTCCCTCCTTTCTCCTCACACTCAAAACCCTAGCCGCCACTCTTTTTTTTTCTTTAGGTGGAATGCAGTAGGAATGAGCAGCACCAGGAAGAAATCCAAGCAAAAGACCAGAACGGTTAATGGTAGTCTGCCAATTTTTTTTAAAAAAAAAATTAAAACAGTTTTAATTTTTAATGTGTCACGGTTTGATTACTGAAACAGGGTTGAACCGCGGGTCTAGATGAGTTTTTAAGGTTTTTTAAACCAAACGATTTTTCTCCTAACCAACCTATATTGTTGTCTGTCGTAGTCAAATCAACAGTTCGATCATAGTCCGGTCTGAGTTTGAAGACACTGGTCTTATCTGACATTGGAGTGACATTTTATGATACAAGAAATATTAGATATGAAGTATAATTTATTTGTTAGATAATTATCGAAGTAATTTATTTATTTTAGTATATTTATATAATCATAGATTACTAATGGCTATTTTAATTTTAACTTTTATTTTTATTTACATATTAATTATATTTTTTAAATATTATATTTTTCTTCATATATTTTTTATAATATTCAAGTAAAAATCTCAAAATTTAAAAATATTTTAATATTACCAGTAACAGATAGTAATTCGAGAATCATATTTGTGACTTAGTGCAACTAATTTATAAATAGACCTATTAATTATTATACTGCCATTATGCATAAGCTTAAATGACTTTACCCAAGTACATATATTAAAGTAGTAATAAAGAATCATACTTATTATTTGAGTGGACTGTCTCAGAGCTCATTGTCCTTTTAATAAAATGATTTGATTTATCTTTATTCTATATGATATTTAAATAATATTTTAATAAAAAACCAATGAGAGAATGTTTTAAAGTGCTCTAGATTCATGTTCACAGAATTTAAATTCTTATTATGCCTGTAACTTATAATTATTAACTCTGAAAGAGGGAATTGGTTTTAAATAATGATATTATTTTTAATAAACTATTCTGAAGCAAATATTTTACTTAAAAGATAAAATTTTAAATTAAATTGGTCAAATTCACAAATTATATTCAATAACATTACCATAAATTATGAAAAATGAAACTAATTTATAATTTAAAAGCTAATAAGAAACTAAATTACTATATTTACCACTGAATAAAAGAAGGGTGTGCTTTTGTACACAGGCAATTTATGTCACCAGACACGGGACTTCAAATTTCCATGTTAAATTCTCGTGTTGGCCTCTGTTTTTTTTAAAACTATGATTTTTTCACACCGTTCAAACGTTCATTTAGAACATTCTTCGTGCATTCGACCATTTGGATCGGTCAAATGTTTATTTAAATGTAAAAGTCCACCGTTCAAACGTTTTTAATAAGTTAAATATGATCGTCCGAACGTCCTCAGAATCGTTCAATTGTTCTTCTATCAGATAAGATCGTTAGAACGTTGAGAGGACTGTAATACAGTCATGCTCTGAGTTAAGATAGTTTGAGCGATCCTTTTTTTTTCCCTCATTTCCCATTTCCTTTCTCCTTCATTCGACCTTGCCCTCTCCTCCTTCGTTTGACCTTGCCCTATTTCTCATTTCCCCTTTCCTTTCTCCTTCGTTCGACCTTGCCCTCTCCTTCCTTAGTTCGATTTTGCCCATCTCCAAGCCCCCTTTGTTCACATGCATCAGATCTTCAAATCCGTAGAAGAAATAGACGAAATAGGCAACGTTAGACCCTAACCATTTCATCTATTTGGAAGCTGCAACGCTCTAAAAAAATGATTTCTCCAGTCGATCCTATCTCTTTGGTAAAATCATGGACCTTTCCTTTTTTCCACGCTTAGAACTAAAATCCAACTATTATATATCCTACATTAGTGAAGGAAATTTATGCCAGCATAAAAGAAAGCGATGAATACTCCATTGAATCCAAAGTCCAAGGACATGAAATTTTTCTTTCATGTGAAAGATTGGAACTATGTTAAAATTCCCTGAGGCCACAATTATAAAATATGAAACAAATACATGGCCCGACGATGTTGATGGCTTCAATATTTTGGAAGCCCTCAAGCAAATGTGTGGGCACACTGATATTACCAAAGAAGAGAGGCTCCAGTCTGAAGGACCTAATCTTTGAAGCCCGGATCATCCATCACATTATTGTAAAATGTATTTTTTTTAGAAAAGAGCATAGTAACTATAACACCCCGGATTTTCAAGCTATGGATATATATATATATATATATATATATATGGAAATTGTCCATTTAATTTGTGAATTATTGGATATGGACTTTAGATGGGTAAGGGGTTGGGTCAATTGCCCAATTAAGATCCAACGGATTTTGGGTATGGTTGCAATTGAAATAAATGGGTAAGATGTATTCAATTGGGTCAAGATTGTTAATTGGGTCAAAATTTGTTAATTGGGTCAAAATGGCCAATTGGGACCCAATGGGTCGTGTTTGACTTGGTTGACTACCAAGTGCGTCCAAGCTTAATTAAGTTGGGGCTGATTTGAGTTGGAAATGGAATCAAATAATTGAGTTGATTCAAGTGAATTAAATGAGTTGAATTAAAGAAGTGAGTTGAGTTAAATGGATGAATTGAGTTAAATGAGTTGGATGGGAAGTTATGGGGATATTCATCTCAAGTGAGTGGAGTGTGAAGATGAAGGTGGTTTGTTGTTTCAAAAATCAAACAATGGCATACACATTGGATTGGGAGTTTCATCCCATGGATGAAACCCCCAAATGGAGAATCAATGGGTGGTGGACGGTTACACAATTCAAGCCAAGCATACCATTGGGCACATGGGAGTTTAACCTGTGGATGAAACTCCAAATGGGCCATTAAGGAAGAGGTGGCGGTTTTGGGTTGATACACAATTCAAACAAGGGTACAACGTTGGAGCCTTGAGAGTTTCATCTCATGGATGAAACCCCCAAGAGTTACAAAGGGGTGCCACCAAGGGACACCACCTTTGGCTGACCTTATTGATCAAGGAAAGACTTTAGTTTTCATTTCATTCTCTCCCTCTCCCTCTTGGCTGTTACACCTCTCAAGACAAGAATACTTAAGAGTGTTTTTCATCACTCTCTCTCTCACACAATGCCGAATCACTTCTCATAGTCAAGGAGAAAACACTTGGAGTGTTTATCCTAATCTTCTCTCTTTCTCCCTCTCTCTAATCTATACTCTTGGCTGAACCACTCCAAGAGAGTTTTATCGAGACCATCATGGGCCAAAGATCAAGAAGGAAGGAAAAAGAGGCTAAGGAAGGAAAGGAGCAAGAAGGAGTGAAGAAACTGGAGGAGACGCAGAATCGGTAAGAGCTCGATAAATTGCAAAAAATAAGAAAAAGGTGGTCAAGGACATGGTTCAGCCATGTTGTATGGCCGAACCCCATGGAAAGATATTGGGTGTTTTAATGGAAGTTTGAAAGATGGAAATCATAGAGGGATGTTTATAATTTTAAAAGGTTTTAAAATGGTGTAAATGGACTTATGCATGGGAACCATGGACCATGGGTTCGGCTATGAGGTATGGCAGAACCCCATCAAAGATTATGATCATGGTTGTTTTTTTTATGAGTGAAAGAGATGAACCATAGGGTTCGGCCATGATGTATGGCCGAACCCCATGGGAAAGGTTATTAATGATATTAAGATGAAGGAAGGAAAAATGACATCATGAGGTTCGGCCATGTTGTATGGCCGAACCCCATGAACTGTTTTATGGATGTTATGATCTATGTATGCATGTTTTAATGAATGGATGATTAAATGGAGGATTCAATTATAGACCTATGTTTATGGACCTAAGATTAAAAATTATTTAAATGGAGAAGATGAGAAATGAAACATCATAGGTTCGGCCATGGTGTGTGGCCGAACCCCATGTATGGGTCATTCTTTTATGGACCATGTTTGGATTAAGGAATCAGTTATGGATCATTTTTGGAATTGAGTTCATATGTAAATAAGTTAGGTAATTAGCCATGGATAGAACAATGGCAAAGATGTAAATATGGGTGGAAATGATGGACCATGGGTCTGGCCATGGTGTATGGCCGAACCCCATGGGGAATATTTTTATGGACTTAGGTTATTGTCAATGTTAAATAATTGTTGTATAAGTGATGAGATTAGTGAATCAAAGGATGAATGATCTTAGACTTAATTAAAAGATCAAAGGACTTGAACGAGGGACCAAAACCAAGATGGTGAGGTTCGGCCACGTTGTATGGCCGAACCCCACTAAGGTGTATTTGGTGGACTTAGGGTTTTTAAAATGGTTTACTTGGATGTGATTGGTTAAATAAAAAGAGGGACCAAATTCAAGTGGGTGAGGTTCGGCCATGTTGTATGGCCGAACCCCACAAGGATGGTTAATGGACTTAAACATAATAGGAAAGCAAATGGAACATGGATTTTGATTTATGGATATGTTATAAGGTAACGGGACTTCACAAGGTGTGTATGATCATGAACGGTTTCCAGACAAAAGCACAAAGACACTTTAGTGGTCTTCGGTAGGATTCTACCTCTTTGAAACCATGGTTATGTAATATGGTTTAATCTCTTATTTTGATGGTTTATGTTGTAAAGTTAAAATGTTTTCAAAATATGAGGTTTTAATGCTATGGTTATTTTATTACATAGCATGTGGACATATACATCTCATGCATGGCATGGGAGGGAAGTTTGTAACCGGAGGCTACGCTCTGTCGGGGCGTCCTTAAGGCATTCGTAGGAAGACCTTGATGTACTTAATCATTCAAGAAGAATCTGGAGAACACACTCTGTCGGGGCGTCCGTAAGGCAACTGTAGGGATACCTTGATGAGGAGAATTCCATCAAGAGGTTACATGTATTTGTGATGGGTGGGACTCATTGCATTTGACATCATGACATGGCATTATTTTTATATGGTTTTGGTATTATGTTATTTATATGATTTGGAACTAACCATGTGTTAACCCTATTTGGAGTACCTATTGGGCGCATTGTCTAACGCCCTACTTCTACCCTAGTTGATGACACAGGGAATGGACTGAACGAGGACGTGATCGAAGCCAAGCTTAGGAGCTTGGATGATTAAGTTTCATATTGTTTAAGTTACTCATGGATAATGTATTTGAGTAACTAGTAGTCGGGAATGTAATAACATAGATATATTTGTTATGGTTTGGATGGTTGATTTTGGATATTTAACTTAAGGCAAATATTATTAAGTGTTGGACTACTTTGCTATCTAAAATGAAACAGGATTGTTATCCTATTGTTATTCCGCATGTTAACTTGAGTACGTGTGAACCATTTTGGTGGACTTGGTCCATGCACACGTATGGTTGGCCAATTAAGGGTCAGGCTTTGGAAGCTCGGACTTAGCTCGCGTCGTGACACCTCGCTCTCGTTCACTCTTCTATTTATAAAAAAAATACTCTGATTTTCGGAAAACGAGTGAAAAAGGGTGGGGCGTTACAGTAACCATGTGTCCTGGTTCGATATTTTTCTCATTTGGTGCATCATGAATGCCAAACAAGTCTCCCTCTCCTATATCATAATAAATCACATGCGAGCCTGCCATACGATGAGAAAATGTAGTTTCCCTAGGGTCTTTTTCTTTCTCACATCTTTGGAAAATGTGGAATCCCTCTTCCCCTTGAAGATAAAGTAGCCATCAATCCCATTGATCACTTTAATGAGGTTACTTTAAAGAAAATGGGATTCTATCTCGACAAGGTAAACAACCAGTGGTTTCCAAAAGTAGAACAGGGACCTGACGTTCAGGTTCAAAATTCACCTGAGGCACCAACTTCTTCGCCAACTGATACTGGAATCAACACTCAACAAATTCTTAACAACATTTCGGCTCTGAACAACAATATTAATAAGAAATTTGATGACATATATCTTCGTTTACGAGTCAACATGAAAATATTAATATTATGTCTGCCCAAATTGAAGATAATTTGAGGTTGTCCGTAATTGTAGCTCAAAAATGTGGAGTACGAGCATATGTAGGACCTGCTCAAGGTTGACTACGAGCATATGTAACCCAAAGACGACCTGCACTAGCTTTTGGCTCCACTACTCGTCCGACTGGATTTTCTCCATATGCACCAGCTTTTGGTTCCACTTCTCGTCCGATTGGATTTTTGGCTACATCTGCACCACCTTTTGGCTCCACTCATCCTCAAGATGTTGTTGTTACATCTGCACCTGCACCTGCTTCTGTCTCCACTCATCCTCGGAATGTTGCTGCTACATCTGCACCCTGCACCTGGACCTGTACCTTGCTCCACTCCTCCTCTAGCTGTTCCTGCTACATCTGCACCATCTTCTGGCTCCCGATAGTTGTTCCTTTTGAAGGTATGAAAAATTGGGAGAGATTTTGTAATTTTCATATTTTGATGATGACATGTAAAGGAGATGATTTTGTAATTTTCATATTTTGAAATGTACATCTTTTATATGTGTTTTGAATGAACATGTTATATTCGAACAAGTTGAATTGAAATGGTGAAATGAGCTACATGCTTGGTTTGTATATTGTGTGTCTTGTTCATCAACAAAGGGATACATGAAATTTTTATGATGAGGATCTTTATTTATAGCATTCTTATCTTTCTCAGGACTCAATTTATAGGCATTTTTGTTGTGCATGCAAAAAGTCTTACATTCATTACTCACAAGCGTACAGACCATTTATAATATAGCAGTGTGAGTTCGAGGTCGAACCCAACAGAATTACAGAAAATATATCTTTGAAAAGCATTCACAATCAATTATTAATTAAAAGATTCACTTAAGGCCTTGATAGATTAATTAGAAAACATGGGAATACTTTAGATCTAACATAAAGCTAACTAGATATTATTTCATTTAATGTTCTATCCTAGTTCACACTCAAGATTTGGATTTTTGGAGAACCATAAATAAAAGAATTAAAAGAATGAAAGAATTAACAATTAAAGAAATCAAATGAATTAAATAAACAGAGCAAGTAAGCAAATGAATTGAAATAAAAGATAAATAAATGAATACACCAAATAAATGAATCAAATAAACAAATCAAATATTTTACATATCATACAGCGGAATTGACTTCAAAGAATCACCATGCCATAAATATCCCATAACAAAGATAAAATTAAAGCCTAGACATGGAGCTCATGTAAATTAATCATAATCACATTCATGTCTACATCCATAATTATTTCTAGGATTAAATCCATAAACTTCATTAAAATGCATCTTACAAAATCAAACGTTAGACTTGAATGACTATCCTCGGCCCCTCTCTCAGCACTAAAAAGACATTGTACTCTTACAAGTAAGAGCCTTAGCAACTAAAATGGGGGATCAAACAAACTAAAAAGTTGTCCATCCAATTTTGTAATTCACGAATTAAATTCGACTATAGAGTTTAATTAAGAAATTGAAATCAAAGCATACAATCATAACATAACCATAAACTAATTGGAAAACCATAATCTAAAAGACATTGCACTTTGAATTTTATTCATCACCATGGAAATCGAATTACAATGCTTGGATTTGACTTCAAATGAAATACAAGAAAAGAATGGAAGCTAAAAATAAATAAATTCAAACCAGGAAAATCAAGTTCCAAGATCTTCTAGTTTTCTTCTATTTCTCCTCCTCTGGTCCACGACAAGTCTTGAGTCCTTTTAGTCAAATTCGAATTCTACCTTAGCCCAATGCATCTATTTATAGGCTGTGGGAAAGTATGATGGTTGATAATGATCAGGGTTTAAGTTGGTTGAATGGATGGCTTGGATTAAAGGTTGGAGATATAGGTATGGACATTATGGTTTACTGGAAATGAGAGTGTTGTGTGTTTTGGATTGTGATATACGAATGAAAGAGAGAAAAAATAGGTGTTGGCCGATTGAATCACAGAGGGATTAGGGTTGATGCAATGCCATGCATGGATGGATAGGACTTAAAGTTGATATGCAATGAATGGATGTGATATGATATGATGATGTGGCTAGGGTTGACTTGTGATTTTCGAATGGATCTGAACGAATGAGTTGTTTAGACCTAGGTATCTAGTTGTCAAAATTGTGTGGGAGGATTTAGGTTAGCTTGGAGTGCAGGTTGGCTTTGAGACAATTTTGGATCTAAGATTGGTGAGATAAGATTGGAGATAAAAATGGGATTTGATGACATGGAGATAGGTTTTTGAAATTCGAATGGAGGCTTTATGATCCTAGGGTTTCTAGATGTATGGATGACATGCATGAGTGGTTGAGATCAAATGTATGAGATTGATGATGGAGATGCTATGCGCATGGAATAATGTACTTGGGTTGGATATAGGTTATGGACTTAGAAGCTCTAGTTGGACTTTTAACTTACAAGCTTAGTGGACTTGTGCTTGTACACTGATCTGGCCCACTGACTAAATGAGCATGGATTATTGGGTTATCCCAATGGACTGGATTTCTGATCCATATTCTTCAATCTCAGACTCTTTCTCTTGATTCTCAGCTTTCTCTCTAGAACTTAGAATAATTATTTTACGACTTAAATCTAAAAGTAATTGAAATAATTACACTCTCATAATTGGATCCAGATTAATCAATTTACAATGAAAATTTCCTAGAGTGGCAAAATCAATTATTAAAAATTCTAGGTCTTCCAATTTAAGCACAAATTATTGCAATTTCTTCTGGTTTTTGAATGATTTCCTGATTTTCCAATTTTTTCTACAAAACTAGCAAACAATATTAAATGCACCTAATATATACAAGATAGAGAGCTAACTAGTCTAATAATCAGAGGTAAAAATGTCGTTTTTCATGTCTCAACAAATACCTCCAAACTTAGATTTTGCTAGTCCTCAAGCAAAACTAACATAAAAACTAAGATTGGAAATTTGAAAACCTGATATAATTCCTAAAAGTAAGAAGATAAAGATCCTAAATAAGCCATTTTCACTGGTATTCTCGATTGCATTTAGCCTATGCAATAAGCCTTTAAACTCCTAGGTTACCCCTAGTGGACGAGCTGTAGTCTCGTGAGGGCTTGCAGTGATGATACCCACAAACATCAGCATCCTTAACAAGAACACATAGACAAAAAACATTGGATACTCTGGACTAGTTGTAACACATCATGCATACTCTGAACTATATCTGAACCCCGATTGTTCATTTGACGAAATTTTCTTCTAATTTGCACCTGACCAGTGTAGATTAGAGAACATTGAATACAATGGCTCAATTTAAGTTTTGGGATACGGAAGGAGTGTTAAAAAAAACATTTCAGTATCCATCATCCATTTTGTCTGTGTGACTAGCAGACGTTAAAGAACTGCATAAGAGTCATGCACGTAGAAGGTAGAGTCCTGATTTTTGAATTGTGTCTGTCTAGAACACAAATTCCCCCATATTTGTATATGAAAATCATTTCCTTAGCTATAAGGGTGAAGAAACTGGAAATCCAAGAGGAACAACCCAGACTCTTTGTGGTCGAAGCACTCTGGCTGCTAAAAGGAAAGCTAAGAGGCTAGAAATTTGTCACAAATGTGGAAGTGGAAATTGTAATGGAATAACATTTGAATCTAGAATCCAGTGTGTCACAGCAGCAAAACGTAGACCTGTAAGTACGAATACGCAGATTTATTTGGATTTGATCAAGGGCAGAGTAAGTCCAGAAAAACTGAGACACCTTGAACTCCAAAGAACTGTTGATTTTCCCTTAGGGGCCTATAAACGTCCTGACAATCTGACATTAAACGAATCATAATCTTGCTTAGATAAAAATAAACAGAATCATTTTTAAAGAAGAGTAAGTGCGGACTGAGACATTTTGGGGTTTAAACACTGTAATTTTGGTCTAAAAGAGATTACATGTGTCACGACAATCTGACGTAAAAAAGTCACATTTTTAGCATTAAGTCATAAATAAAATTCTTTATATCATACTTTTTCGGAGAGATTTTATAGAATTTATACTTGGAAATTTCTTCGCACAGCTCGATTAAGTATGGTCTGAAAATGAAAAATATTTATGAATCTAGTGATCACCAGAGGAATACTAGTGGAGACTTGAGCCCATTGAGCTTTAGAGCCATTCTATTCTTTTGAGAGTTATATGTAAATTGCTAATTATTTGTTAAGCACATTAAGTCATTGTTTGATCTCATTATTCCTTGTCTTGGTCATATTACTTAGAGCGCCATCAAAATTGAGTTATTACACCAGAAATTTTCTGAATTTATTTGAAGCGACGAAATCACCTAATGAAGCTTAAGATATGATATAGGCCATTTTTGGATCGATTGAGCCTTTTAAGCTACCCATTTTTTGTCCATTTATCTTGATAGTTCCCAGTTGAGCCTTATTGAAAAATAAGCCTATTTTATTGTTAGACACGTTTACCATACCCAACTCCAGCTGTGGAGTTTGAACCTCTTTGAAATATTTGTGAGCTATTCTAAGGATCCAGAAAAGGTTAGAGATGAAAAATTGGGATGGTACTCTAAAAAACAACACAAAAAGAAAAATGGATGATGCTATATATATATTGCATTAGAAAATAGAAGGGGAACATCCAGATATCAAAAGAAAGATGTGAAAGAAAAAGAAAATAATACTTTGAAAAAAATGCTGAAAAGAAAACACCAACTAGAAGGAGAGAGAGAGCTCCAACGACTACTCCAAGGCTTGCACGAATTTTGTAATTCGTGTATGCCTCTTGTGGCTTTTTTATAGGCCTCTCTTTGACTTATTACCTTAGTACTCCCACCTCCTTGATAAAAATAACAAATCTTAAGGGTAAAGGAGACTTTTCTTTTACAATAGTAACGAGGTGGCTGATCCTACTTGAATTCTAATGGGATTTTTTAAAATCCCTAGCTATTTCTCTCTCTTGGGCGTGCACCCAAGGTGTGGGGCCCCCTGGCCCACATGCTCAAGGAAATCAATTTCTTTTTTAACCTCAAAAATCATGTGAGATCATGGTCCACTTACTCTCCAACTTAAAAAATTCCAAGATCAATTTGACCTTTGCCAAATTAAATTTTTGTTTCAATTTAAAATCTTATTTTCTCAAAATAAGTTCTCTAATAAATCCCTTCCGAAAATAAATTCACTTGGGTCCCACCAAAGCTAATTCTCAAACCGAACTTCACAACCCAACTCGACCCGAATTCTAACCCGAATTGACTTGAATTTTGACCCGACTAGCATTCTGAACCCATTTTAGCTTAATTTGTGTCGGGTCAGGTTGGGTTAACTTGTAAAATCCTCAACCCGACCAGCATTCTGAACCCATTTTAGCCTAATTTGTGTCGGGTCAGGTCGGGTTAACTTGTAAAATCCTCAACCCGACCCGAACCGAATTTCATATAGGTTTATATATTCTCAACCAGACCCGACCCGCTAATCCAAAATTCTCACCGACCCACATGGTTTCTCGAGACGGGTCATACGGGTCGGGCCAAAACCTGTCCCAAGTTACGTCCCTATCCGATTAGGAACTACTCGATTTAACTCTAACTCAACCATGACCCACTAGTTTGGGTCTGGTCGTTACAACCTTACCCCCTAAAAAAATTTCGCCCCGAAATTTACTAAGGTGCAGACCTTGGTCATCAAACAAGTACGGATACAACTTCTGGATCACATCCTTCAGATCCCAAATAGATCCCTCCACTCCATGGTGCTACCACAGTACATGCACTAAGTGAATGGTCTTACCTCGAAGAATCTGGTCTCTCGAACCCAAAATCTTGACTGGCTTTTCTTTTTAAGTTGCGTCCTCTGTGACTTCAACATCTTCCCAATTCAGCACATGTGAAGGGTCAGAAAAATATCTCCGAAGCATGGACATGTTGAAGACATTATGAACTCAGGCGAGTTGAGGTGGAAGTGCAAGTTGATAAGCCACCTCTCTAACTCTACCCAAGATTTGAAATGGCCCAATATATCTTGGCGATAATTTTCCTTTGTTTATGAATATGTGAATACCACGACGAGGAGAGAACTTAAGGAACAAATGATCCCCAATATGAAATTAGTCCGGCAGAGGTTAATCACAGCATAAAGTTGACAAAAGTGTTATGTTGATCGTAGACGTAGACCTCTGGAATTTGTAGTTGCGGATCATTTGTTCCTTAAGATCTCTCCACTCACTTGTGTTGTCGTAAATTTAAGTCTTTCTGTGTGAATAAATATTTGAGGCTACGGTGGTCAGAGAACACTTCAAAGTGCTCACCAAACAAATAGTGCCTCCAAATCTTTAAAGCAGAAATAACAATAGCTAATTCCAGATCGTGTGTGCGATAATTCTGTTCATTACTTCCAACTGTCTAGAACCATAAGCCACAACCTGATCCCTTTTCATTAATACACAGCCCAAACCATCTTTGGAAGCATCACAATATACTATATAACCATGACCTCTTTCTGGAATTATTAACACTGTTGAGGATGTCAATCTTGTTAGAGCCCCGATTTATCCGTGTCTCCTTTTGTCAATTACGTGCCATGTTTTTCAAGACCTTGCCTTGGATGTTCAAGCTGGAAGATCGCACGAAGCCATGAAGTTCATAAAAGCTGTGAAAGTTTTCTCTCCGGTGTGTGTGGCTACATAATAGGTAAATCAGTTAGGTTGGGTTCACAATTCTTATATTAAAATTATTTGAGGCCCAAAACCAAAAAATCCCAAGCCATCGGATTCGACCTGTCGACAACAGTCGACATGTCGAGAGACTATTAATCTTCAAGTAGCTCTCAGGATCGACCTGTCGACGACAATTGACATGCTGAGAGACTAGTTTGTCTTCAAGTGGCTCTCGGGATCGATCGGTTGACAATAGTCAACTCGTCGAGAGCTTTTGGTATTTTTATGGCTGTTGGGATCGACTTTTCGAGTATCTCCGACTTGTCAAAGAGCCTTATTGATCATTCAGTTTTCGACCAATTGAATTTTCTCGACACATCGAAGCTATCCATTTACCACATAATCATTCCGTGTGATCCTCGACTTGTTGAGACTTCTCCTTCAGCTCTTTGATCTGTCGAAGAGCGTGATGTCTATCCGATATTTAACCATTTTAATTTTTGTTTATAAATACTGATTAAGGCTAATGAGAGGATAGAACGAAATAGAGAAAAACCTTTCTGTGTGAGCCTTATCAGAGAAAACCCTAGATCTAAGAATTCCTTTTCTTGTTCTTGTAGTGATCGACCCTTGCTTTTTAAAACAGTAAAAATCAAACGGGTTTGTGCGGGGACTGTAATACCGTATTTCATTAAGGTTGCTCACACATGGAGATCAACAATCGGAAGCAAGCCAAGAACACAAGAGGAGATCATTGAAAGGCCCAAGGCAAGTGTTCTTCTTTTCTCTTTATTTCTTTATATTTGTCAGGTGGACTAGACCTCTGTGGGTCGAACCATAATAAAAAGTAGTAGTCGAGGCCTAGACCTATGTGGTCGAACCTCTTTCTAGGACTGTAAATTTTAGGGTATTTCACCCTAATTTTAGTGTCTCGGATAACCCTAAGTTGGGTGATTCCATGAATGGATGTAGGTTCTTTGAACCGAACCACTATAAATGCTAGTGCAATGTGTGAATGGTGTGGAATGTTGTTTATGGTTTTAGATATGTTTATGGTTGATTTTCAGTCATTTGAATTATTTACTTATATGTTTATAAAGAACAATTAAGGAAATTGAATTCAAAATTTAAAAAGGTCCTATTCACCCCCCCCCCCCCCCCCCCCCCCCCCCCGACCCCCTCCTTTTTCTAGGACAGTGAATTGGCCTAGCCCGGGCTTTCAAGTGGCATCAAGAGTTAGGTTCCTCTGTTAAGACTTAATCGTCTAGAGGTGATTCATACCCTAGTACAATGCACAGAGGAGATAATCAAGCGGTTACCAAACCTTCATATTTCGATGGTACAAACTATGCCTACTGGAGGGCTCGTATGAAAACCTTTTTGGTATCCATCGATGGAACCGTCTGGGAATTTGTTCTAAGAGGTTGGGTTCATCCGGTTGTAGAAATAATTGATATGTTTGAAAACTGAAAAAACTGAATCTTCAACTAGTGTTAAATTGAACAGACCTAAAGATTTTTTCCTCCTGGACTGACATTGAAAAATCTTTATATAATGCAAATGGAAAAGCATTAAATGTTATAAACTGCGTTGTTTCACCGGACAAATTTAAAAGAATCATAACGTGTGAAACAACTAAAAAAGCGTGGGACATTCTCAAGAGAACCCACGACGGAACAACTTTGGTTAAAATATCCAAACTCCAAATTTTGAGCACAGAATTTGAAACTATCCGAATGCAAGAAAGTGAGACTTTCACTGAATTCTATTCTAAACTAAGTGACATTGTAAACACTATGTGTGCTCTCGGAGAAAGGATACTTGATAAAATCATGTCTACTAAAATCTTAAGATCCCTACCCGAAAGGTTTAGTCCCAAAGTTGTAGCAATTGAAGAATTTAGGATGTGGCCAAAATGGTAGTAGATGACCTTGTAGGATCTCTACAAACATTTGAACTGCATTTTGTTAAATCAAAAAGTAAACCCATTTCCCTAAACTCATCTGTGAAAATTGAAACTAAAGAAATTGAAAAAACTGAATCTGAGAGCGATTCAAATGAAGATGTGGCTATGTTAGCAAAGAAATTTCTAAAAAAAATTTAAAAGAAGAAGAACTTTAAAAATTATAAATGAGATGAGTCTAAAGAAAAATTTAGAAGTATATCCAGTTCTTCTAGAGATAGAACAAAAGATAAAAAATGTTATAATTGCAATGGTTATGGGCATCTTGCTGTTGATTGCTCATCAAAAAGAAAATCTAAGAAAAAGGCTATGTCAACTGTTTGGGAAAACACAAATTCATCCGAGAGTGACTCTGATGAGTCTGTGGAAGAACAAGATGAAATGCTAAAAAGTTTTATAGCCACCACTCCTTCAAATATAGATGCCCCCATAAGTGCAAACATTAATGAAAACTCTGATGAAGAAGATGAAGAGGATGAAGAAGATGACATTTAGAAAGCGTATGATTCCCTGTACTTAGAAAACAAAATCTTGGCTAGAGAGTTAAATAAATTTAAAATAGAAAATAACAAATTATCTATACAGTTAGAAGCTGAAATTTCTGAAACAGAAAAACTCTCGTCTCAGTTGAAAATCTCAAATGAAGAAATTTTTAAACTAAGAGAAAATGAAAATTTCCTTCAAGGCACAGTAAAGATGTACAAAAATGATATAAAAAAATTGTGGCAATTTCAATTCACTCTTTCTGAAGAGAATGCAAACTAAAAACTGATTTGGAAATTTTAGAAATCATAGAACAAAACTTGAAGATAAGTTTACTCAAGGAGAACAGAAATTGGAAAAACTCCTTAACTGGGGAAAACTTCACGGTGATAGAACGAGTCGAGGATTCAATAATCATATTAAGAAAAGACCCAACACCCAAACTGTTTTTGTTAAAGCTTAGTCTCACTCCACCAAAAATTCGAATGTCATATGCTTACTATTGTGGAAAGACTGGACACCTAAGGTTCAAATGCAATTTGCAAAAACAACACCTCAAAGAAGAAGTTTTTGATAATATGTCTAAGGTGTCTAAAACTCGAAACTTTAGAGGAAATTACCATCTTTTTTTACTCAAAAATTAAATAATATTCTAAATGAATTAAAAAATCACAGATCTGGCGAAAGATATACGAGAAAGCCCAATTATCATGAAAATATTCATAATCCCTCTGTCTCTTTTCGTTGGGCACCTAAAATGAAAAGTTTAGTCGTTCATACTGCATTAAAAGCTGAAAACAAATCCAGATGGTACCTTGATAGTGGGTGCTCCAAACATATGACTGGAGACAGATCTTACATCTCTAATTTTGTTGAGTTTGATGGAGGATCTGTGAATTTTAGTGGTGGCACGTCTGCTAAAATCACATGTAAAGGTACTATAACCTTATTGAACTCCATGACTCTAAAAGATGTGCTGCTTGTGGATAACTTGAAGCACAACTTATTGAGTATTTCACAATTTTATGAAGATGATAGCTTTGTCACTTTCAAACGATAGAGTTGTGAGCTCGTCACTAAAGAAGGTAATATTATTAAAGGGTCTCAAAACATCTAACGATTGTTATGCTCTTGAAAATGACCCTTTAAAAGCATGCATATCTTGCAAAATTGGCCAAACCAATGAATCTGAATTAAGGCATAAAAGACTTGGGCATATTAACTTCAAGGATATGTCCCGTCTTAATGAGCATCTCATTGGTTTGCCAAAAATTAGTAGGAAAAATAGGACAATCTGTGGTGATTGTCAAAAAGGAAAGCAAGTTAGAGCTGCCCATAAGCGAGTTAATCAAATTGGGACTACTAGACCTTTAGATCTCTTGCACATGGATCTTGTAAGCCCCTCTCAAACTCAAAGCCGAAATGGTAAAAAATATTTCTTGGTTGTTGTGGATGACTACTCTAGATTCACATGGGTAGCCTTCTTAAGAGAAAAATCTGATACTTTTTGAAGAATTCAAGATTACTGCCAAATGCATAAAAAATGAACAAGAAACAACCATTAATAGAATAAGAAGTGATCACGGAGGGGAGTTTGAAAATCATATCTTCATGGAGTAGTGTGATAAACATGGGATTCACCACGAATTCTCGGCCCCCAAAACACCTTAACAAAATGGGATGGCTGAAAGAAAGAACCGTGTTCTGCAAGATATGGCCACAGTGTTCCTTCAAAGTAAACAACTTCCGGAAAACTTGTGGGCTGAAGCAGTGAACACTGCTTGCTTTATTATTAATAGAGTTTATTTGAGAGCAGGATTGAACAAAATTGTATTTGAGTTGTGGACCGGAAGAAAGCCAAATGTCAAATATTTGAGGGTCTTTGGAAGTAAATGTTATATTCTTAAAGACCGCGAACATCTTTGAAATTCTACTCTAAAAGCGACGAAGGTTTATACCTTGGCTATTCTTACACATGTAGAGCCTATAGAGTCTTAAATTTGACAACTGGCACAATTCAAGAGTCATCAAATGTTATTGTTGATGATCATTTGTATGAGTCAATCTCAATCGTCAATGATATCAGGAGTCTGAGCAACCTGAAACTCCATCCAAACCCCCATCTTCTGTTGCACCTAGTAAAGAGCTAAAACCTACCAAGGATCACCCTATGTCACAAATTATAGGAGACCCTCTGACAGGAGTAAAAACTAGGAAGCAACTAAAAAAGCATCTCTAGTTTCTCATGCTTCACTTCTCAAATAGAACCGAAAAATATAAACGAGGCTCTATAAGATGAAAACTGCGTCCATGCTATGCAAGATGTGCTTGGCCAATTTGTTAGAAATGAAGTATGGGACTAGGTGCCAAGGCCTAAAGACACAAATGTTATTGGCACCAAGTGGATATTTAAAAATAAGCTAGATGAACATGGGACTATCGTGCGAAACAAAGCCAGACTTGTAGCTCAAGGCTACACCCAAATTGAAGGCACTGATTTCGATGAAACCCTTTCCCCAGTTGCTCATCTTGAATCCATTCACATCTTATTATCCATGGCATGTCACTTGAAGTATAAATTGTTTCAAATGGATGTAAAGAGTGCCTTTTTGAATTGGTATTTAAATGAAGTAGTCTTTGAGGAGCAACCAAAAGGTTTCATAGATCCACACTTTCCGGATCATGTTTTCAAATTGAAAAAAGCTCTATATGGTTTGAAACAAGCCCCCAAAGCCTAGTATGAAAGGCTCACTCAGTTTTTGATAAATAATAATTTTCAAAAAGGGAGTGTGGACAAAACATTTTTTGTTCAAAAATCTGGTGAAACCATTTTGATTGCTCAAATTTATGTCGATGATAGTGTGTTTGGATCTACCTGTGAACAATTCTCCTTGCAGTTTGCAAATCTCATGAAGTCTTAGTGTGAAATGAGTATGGTTGGTGAACTCACCTATTTTTTCGGTTTACAAGTTAAATAACTCGATAATGGACTATGTATAACTCAGACCAAGTATGCTAAAGAACTTGTCAAACGATTTGGTCTTGAGGGCTGTAAACACTCAAACACCCCTATGAGCACCACTGTAAAATTATTTAAAGACGAGGGTGGTCATGATGTGGACCCAAGTCTCTTTAGAAATATGATTGGGAGTCTATTGTACCTCATCGCTAGTAGACCAGACATTGCCTTCAGTGTGGGAGCTTGTGCTAGATTCCAAGCCAATCCAAAAGAGTCCCATCTAAAGGTAGTAAAATGGATTATAAAGTATATAGTGGGCACAACACACTTTGGCATTTGGTATCCCTATGATACATCCTTCTCCATTACCAGATACACATATGCTGATTGGGCAGGAAATTTGGATGAAAGGAAGTCCACAAGTGGTGGTTGCTTCTACATAGGTAGATGTTTTGTATCTTGGCACACTAAGAAGCAAACCTCTGTCTCCCTTTCAACAGCTGAAGCCGAATACATTGCTGCTGCAAGCTGTTGTACTCAACTCCTTTGGATGAGACAGATGTTGATGGACTATGGCATTACAAATAAAACCATATTCTCTATTGTGATAATACTAGTGCCATAAATATTTCTAAAAATCATGTCCAACACTCCCGCACCAAACACATCGACATTAGACACCATTTTATTCGAGAGTTGGTCGAAGACGGTTCAATCGACCAATCTCCCTCAAGACCAAATCGTTTGACAAGTTCTTTAGCATACTTGGTCTGAGTTATACATAGCCCATTATCGAGTTGTTTAACTTGTAAACCGAAAAAATAGGTGAGTTCACCAACCATACTCATTTCAAACTCAGACTTCATGAGATTTGCAAACTGCAAGGAGAATTGTTCACAGGTAGATCCAAACACAATATCATCGACATAAATTTGAGCAATTAAAATGGTTTCACCGGATTTTTGAACAAAAAATGTTTTGTCCACACTCCCTCTTTGAAAATTATTATTTATCAAAAATTGAGTGAGCCTTTCACACCAGGCTTTGGGGTTTCTTTCAGACCATATAGAATTGTCCAACACTCCCTTTCTCCTCTTGGCTGTCACCCTTTTCTTTTCCTCCCAATCCGTCGGTCTCCTTCATTTTCTCCCGTGCTCGACTGCTGTCTTCAGAGCCTTGCTCCTCAATCACTGCCCTCGGCAGAGCTCCATTTCGTTGCTGCTTCCGCTGCTTCCTTTTATCACCTGTGCTGCTCTTAGTGTCTGTTGATGCTTCCCTTGCATCGTCCCTGTCCTTTACCACCGTGTCCTCTCAATTGCAAGTAAGCATGCCGGTTTTCCCTCTCTGTGGATTTTTTTTGCGGTCCTCTCTGCTTCCCTTGTGCAAAATGTTTTTTGGGGATTTCTTGCATCCATTATTTGTTTCATCCCTAACATGGACGGTGGAAAGTCTTGAGCATTCCCTCTTAGTTGGGAATTACTATATGAAGTTGCAGACTGTCCTTCTCTTCTAGTTTTAAGGCTCGAACATGTACATGTGTTTCACCCCCTTCTAAGCGACTCTGAAAACTTCATGTTCGTTATGCCTGCAATGCTGGTCAGACCAGTTCACCCCCTCCTCCACTTGAGTCATCTGACCCTGTTCCACCTTCTTCAGCTGATTGTCAATTACAACCTATACCACATCCAACAAAATTCAAACACGGTTTTGTCACTGAGAGACAGTGTGTGGTCAAAGATCGTGCTCAATACAATATTTCTGACACTGTGTCACCCTCGAACTTGTTTCTGTGATCACTGAAATTCCTCTCTCTGGCAAGGATGTCTCTCGTATTCCCTATCAATCGAAAGTGATTACCACTTCAAAAGCCACACTAATGGCTCATGTCTGCGGAAAGCAGGCACCTTAGTGGTCCTCCAAAGGAACACTTCGTGCTTCATCACTTTTGCCCCAATTCAAGGTCTTGCACAACACATTTGCACACAATGTGTCCTCGAAAGGGCAGCAAAGCCTATTTGACAATGTACATGATCAATGTTCTCTATCAAGTCTCCAAGGAAAGCAAAATTTGTCTTCCCACTTTGCTCAGTCGTCATATTATCCGTTTTCACTCCACTCCTGGCCATAGCTCCTCTTCATTTGGTTTTCTTATGACTATGCTTGCAATGCATTTTGGCTTCTCTCAATCCCCTTCCGAAGCTCCTATCTCTATTGAGCTGTTGGATTCCACTGCTATTGATAAAATGTTTCCAAAATCAAAGAAGCAAGACATCCCTCCCACTCTTGGCTCTCCGTTAGATTCAGAAGGAGCCCCTGCTAATGGCTCTCTAGATCCTGTTGTTGCTGCAGATCCTAACTATCTTGAATGCAAATTTGACCAACTTGCTCGTGATCAAGCATTGCTTCGCTCTGACGTAGCGACTCTCACTGCCTTTGTGAAGAAGTTTGTCAAAGGATTGTTCTAGTACATTCACTATGTTTCCACTGCGTGTTGTCGGAATGACGTAGATCCTCCTCCTCCTCCTTCCGTTTGATTTGGAATAGCTGATGTGCACCGCCCTATTTTTTTTTTTTCTTTTTTATGTTAGAAGCATGTGTGCTTTCCTATTTTGTCTTGTATTTTGACACACTTCAGTGTCCCTGGTTTGTAGGTTTTCTAAACACTTTTATGGGCATGATAACTTTTATGGGCACTTCATGATTATCACGTTTATCATCTTTCTCTCTCTATATATTCTTCTATATATGTTTGTTATTGACTCTCCTTTGTCAATTTTTGACAAAAAGGGGGAGAAAAATTGATATTGAGGGGGAGAATTCCAAATCCCACCAAGTCCTTGCTTTGTTTTGTGCAGGTGAACTTTTACTGCATGTATCTCTTCATGGGGAAAATTCCAAAGTTGAAGAAGTTAGTGTCCTTAGATTTGTGTTCTGCTATTGAGTCTCGCATCGTAGTTTTCTTTTATCATATTGTAATAAGTGAGGTGTGTGTCTTAGAGTCTAGGTTTTGTCACGAAATTGACAAACGGGGAGATTGTTAGAGCCCCGATTTTGTCCGTGTTTCCTCTTGTCAATTTTGTGCCCTATTTTTCAAGACCTTGCCTTGGATGTTCAAGCTAGAAGATCGTATGAAGCCATGAAGTTAATAAAAGTTGTAAAAGTTTTCTCTCTGGTGTGTGCGGCAACATAATAGGTAAATCACCTAGGTTGAGTTCACAATTGTTATATTAAAATTATTTGAGGCCCAAAACCAAATTAAAATTATTTGAGGTCCAAAACCAAAAAATCCCAGGCCATCAGATTCGACCTGTCGACAATAGTCAACATGTCGAGAGACTATTAATCTTCAAGCGGCTCTCGGGATCGACCTGTCGACCACAATCGACATGTTGAGAGACTAGTTAGTCTTCAAGCATCTCTCAGGATCGACCAGTCGACAATAGTCTACTCGTCGAGAGCTTTTGGTATTTTTATGGCTATCGGGATTAACTTGTCAAGTATCTCCAACTTGTCGAAGAGCCTTATTGATCATTCATTTTTCAACCTATCGAATTTTCTTGACACATCAAAGCTATCCGTTTTACACACAATCATCCCGCTTGATCCTCTACTTGTCGAGACTTCTCTTTCAGCTCCTCGACCTGTCGAAGAGTGATGTCTATCCGATGATTAGCCGTTTTAATTTTTGTTTATAAATGCCGATTGAAGGCTAATGAGAGGATAGAACGAAAGAGAGAAAAACCTTTCTGGGTGAACCTTATCAGAGAAAACCCTAGATCTGAGAACTACTTCTCTTGTTCTCGTAGTGATCGACCCTTGCTTTTTAAAACAATAAAACTCAAAGGGGTTAGTGGGGGGACTGTAATACCATATTTCATTAAGGTTGCTCACACATGGAGATGAACAATCGGAAGCAAGCCAAGAACACAATAGGAGATTATTGAAAGGCCAAAGGAAAGTGTTCTTCTTTTCTCTTTATTTCTTTATATTTGTAAGGTGGACTAGACCTCCGTGGGTCGAACCACCATAAAAATAGGAGTCGAGGCCTAGACCTCTATGGTCAGACCTCTTTCTAGGGCTGTAAATTTTAGGGTATTTCACCCTAATTTTAGTGTCTCAGATAACCCTAAGTTGGGTGATTCCATGAGTGGATGTAGGTTCTTTGAACCGAATCATTATAAATGCTGGTGCAATATGTGAATGGTGTGGAATGTTGTTTATGGTTTTAGATCTGTTTATGCTTGATTTTCAGTCATTTGAATTATTTAGTTATATGTTTATAAAGAACAATTAAGGAAATTGAATTCAAAATTTAAAATGGTCATATTCACCCCCCTCTAGGACAGTGCATTGGCCTAGCCCGGACTTTCAAATATTGTCTTCAATTCTTGGAAAGCATGTTCACAAGTTTCTCCTCAAACAAATTTAACACCCATTCTAGTCATTCTAGTCATAGGTGCTGCAAGTTTGGAAGTCTATAATAAATCTCTGTAGTAACCAGCCTAACCCAAGAAACTACGAATCTCAAAAAAACACTTCGTGGTCTTTTCCATTTAAGTGCAACCTCTACCTTGGCAGGATCCACTACCACTTCTTCAGTCGAGACTACATGGCCTAAAAATTGTATTTTAGCCTACCAAAATTCACATTTACTAAATTTGGCATAAAGTTGATGGTCTCTCAACAATTGTAAAACAATTCTCAAATGTCGTTCATAGTCTTCTTCCATTGGCGAGTAAATCAGGATGTCATCAATAAAGACCTCAACAAACTTATCCAGATAAGGTTTGAAAGCTCCTATTCATCAAGTCCATAAATGTTGCAGGAGCATTGGTCACTCCAAATGGCATCACAACGAATTCATAAATACCGAATCTTGTACGAAAGGCTGTCTTGGCAATATCACATTCTCTAACTCTTAGTTGGTGGTAACCAGATCGAAGATCAATTTAGAGAAACCCTTGGATCCTCTCAATTGATCGAACAAGTAATCAATTCTTGGAAGGGGGTATTTATTTTTGTTAGTGACTTTATTCATCCGCCTACAATCAATACAAAACGTCATCGTACTATCTTTCCTTTTAACAAATAAGGCTGGGGCTGCCCAAGGTGAAGTACTAGGTTGAAAAAACCCAACTTTGGACAAATCAGTCAACTGATTTCTCAACTCCTCCTATTCTACTAGCGCCATACGATATGCAGGCATAGGTATAGGCGAGGTACTAGGAATCAAATGTATAGCAAATTCAACATCTCGATGAGGAGATAAACCAGTCAATTTTTTTCTGAAAATACATTTGGGAATTCGTACACCACTCCAGGTAACTTCATGTCTAAAGATTTTGAATTTTCCTAACCTAAGGTACCTACCTGGCCAAAGATTCTTTTACGAGCCAAATAAGGGTCAGGGTTGAGACTCAATCTTTCACTAAAGGTTATACCTGTAGATGTTCTACCAGATACTTTCCTTTTGGAAAAGTCTAAGATCATTGTTGGTCAAGCTAGATAGTCATAGAGGGGGGTGAATAGGACTTTTGCAAAATTTTAGCAATCTTTAAAATGTGAGTCAATTAATTAATTAATCTTAATAGATTAATCCAATTAAATCTCAATTTTGTACAATAAAGATAGAGAATAAACACAAACACAATAATGAGAGATGAATCACAAATGCACAAAATAATGTGAAGAAGGTGAGAAGAAATGGATGAGTGTGACACAAGTATATTTACGTTGTTCGGCAACCTTGTCTATATCCATGCCTCAGGTACACCACTTGAGGATTTCACTAAACTTCTCCTTCACGAGTGCAGAAGAAACCTATTACAATCTTAATCTCTTTCAAAGGTAGAGATTGAACCGATAAACTTGCAATCACCAAGAAAACACCTTTCTTGGACTTTACTAGGGTTACACCAACCGTTACAAATATTTTAATGATTAATGAAAGTTGTAGAACTTGAAAGTCTTACCAAGAACACTAGCCTCTAGTTACTTGATTTAGCCTTGGCTTGTCCTTGGATGTCTTTCTCCACTTAGCTCCTTGGTGATGAGAGAATTTTCCAATGAATGCCACACCAAAGATTGGGAGATGATATAGGGATGGTTAAAGGTTTGCCTATGTAAACAATCAATCCCAAATTATTTTCTCAAGAGCACATTAAATGTTGAGCCTTAAATGCTCAATGATTTGCCTATGAGTGCTTTGAATGTGTTTGAGATATGGTTTAGAGTAATGAGGGTCTAACTATGGAAATTTGGTGCTCTAAGAATAGTTGGGATACTTAGGAAAGTGTAGGAGAAATTTTAGCTCAAAAGGATCAACCTTGGCCTCTCAAATGACTTTGGTTTATATAGCCAACAAGCTCCCAATGCATCTCTACTTCGGAGCTGTAACGCCCCGCCCTTTTTCACTCGCCAAAAATCAGAGTAATTTTTTTTTAAATAAAGAGTGAGAGAGAGCGGGACACCACGACGCGAGCTAAGTCCGAGCTTCCAAAGCCAGGCCCTTAACTGGACAACCACACGTGTGTGTGGACTGAGTCCACTAAAACAATTCACACGCTTAAGGTTATACTTGTGGAATAAACACATTGCAGAAATTAACATAAGATTAGAGTTACTATCCCTATCCATTTTTAAGTAAGGAAGTCCATCACATAAATTAACTTAAATTCAAATGTCCAAATATAACCAAACCATAGCAAGATAATTCTAAGTTATTACAGTCCCAAAATGCGAATAACTCAAATTACATTGTTCGAAATAAAACTTAAATAAAGTAAGTCTAAATGATCCAAGCTCCTTTCGTTTCCATCGCCCGTTCCGTTCCCTGTATCATCATCTAAGGTAGAAGTAGGGCGTTAATCAACGCACCTAGTAGGTATTTCGAGTAGAGTCATACACAGGGATTAGTATAAAATCAGAATAGATACATAATATCAAAATCATGCTAATTCAATGTCATGCCATGGGTGTCATATGCCAATGATTTCCCATCCATCAACCATATCTCAAACACATAGATAATCCTCTTGATGAACAAGCCACATCAAGGTATTCATTGTCATGACTCCCCATGTATGCCTTATCAGTCCCACCGACCGGAGCGTGGACTCTTCTTTCATTTAAAACATCATATACCATTTCCCGTATGTCAATCGAAATCAGTGCAAATCCCTCCACACGTTTGTTTATCGGATACCCCGAATGGAGCGTGGACTCCTCTCATATGTTCCCTCCCATGCCATGCATGAGATGTCAGTGCAAACATACTATTTCATATTATATTACATAATAGCATTGAAATTTCATTCTTAAAACATAAGCATTTTGATACCAAAAATAGATCATCAAATATGGAAATAAAAATCATTACATGTACATAATCCAAGTGTTTCAACAAGGTAGGAATCCTACCCACGTCCAAATATTGTATCCTTACGTTTTTGTCAAAACTGATCACACCCCCGCATGCGGAATCTTTTTACCTTAAATGAATTCCATCATATAAAATAATCAAATTAATTATTTAATTGATTTAAATCATTCCTTACATCCTTCCAATTAAACTTAACCATCTAGAAAAGGAAAATCATACAAAAATTTTACTTTTAAAATCAGCCGGTTACCCATCCGCACCCCATCCTGCGGACAACAGAAACCCGTCTGCAGACGATAAAAACCCGTCCCGCGGACGTTAGAAATTCGTCCTACAAACAGTGAACCCGTCCGCAGATCGTATCATAATGAAGTCTGTTACCCGTCTGCGGATGGTCGAAACCCGTCCCGCGGACGATAGAAACTCGTCCACAGAAGGTGATACCAGTCCGCAGACATCGCACAACCGTGGTCTGATACCCACTGTCCGCTACCCGCGGACAGTCCACACTCGTTACCCGTCATGCGGACGGTCCACACCCGTCCGTGGAGGATAAAAACCCGTCCCATAGAGAGTGTAACCCGTCTTACATGCATATCTCTCGTCCGTAAACAGCACCATCTTATGTTTGTTACCCGTCCGCTGACGGTCGAAACCCGTCCCGCAAACGGTAGAAACCCGTCCTTCAGCCATCCAACCCGTCCACAGAAAACCCATATCCAGTTCATCATCCATCCACGGACGGTCGAAACCTAGTCCCGCAGACGGTGATACCAGTCTGCAGACAGTGCCATCCGAAATCAGTCCTTATTTTATTTGATGTTTGGCTTGACCTTTCCTTATGAAATTCATTTCTTATATTTAACATATATAATGTCATCCATATATTTTTAAAATCAGTGAGTATGCCCTACTCACTAACCCCACTAGGGTCATGTCCATTGACTTTTCAATCTCTAGAACCATATTTCGGATTTGAACAATACCTTACTTTTATGTTCATCTCATTGCTATTCCTTGAATGGATTTTTACATTCTATGGCCCATAACACTTTGGCCATTCTTTTCAATCCAATATGGAACCCCATGGTTTCGGCCATTTCATAACCGAAACCATGGTTCCCGTAGCTTCTTTTAATCATGTAATCCTCTTTAAACATTACATACCTTTCCCGCATCTCCTCCGTTTCTTTAACGTCTGAATTTCTTCCTTGGTCCTTCCTTTCCTTAGTGCTTTCTTCTTCCTCCTTTGTTCTTCGGTTTCTCTAAGTCTAGAGCCGAAAATGTGTGAGAGAGAGAGAATGAGAAGAGGCGATGAAACCTCTTGTTCCACCTTGAGAATTCAACCAAGGATGTTGAGAAGGAGAGAGAGATTGAGATGGAAAAGTCCCTATGGAGGGTTCGGCCAAAGAGGTGTAGGTTAAGAGAGGGAGAGAATGAGATGGAAATCTCTATCTTTTTTGTCTAAAGGAGAGAATCGGCCCTAGGGTTTGGTGTGAGCCCTAGCCTTCCAACCACCTACATTACTCCTTGCTCTTTCCCATGTGTCCCTTGGTTAACCAAGGAGACACATGGCTTACACTTGGGCTTCCCCCCAACCGTCCCTTCTTCCCAATGATTTTCTCTAGGGTTTCCATGAGATGGAAACCCTCCATCTCCCCCTTTGACTCGCCTAAGCCTCTTCCACTTCCATGTGACTCACTTACTTATTTGAACTCAGTTCCCATTCAACTCAATCCCAACTCACTTTAGCTCACTTAATTTTCTTAAATTCATTTCCATATAACTCAAGTGATTTTAATTCCCAACTCAATATAATTCCACTCACCATATTTGAACTCACCCATGGTTGACCAAGTCAGCCATGGTAGCCGAACCTACATATTACTTTAGACCACTCGCCACCTCACTTGATGAGGTGGATTTGGGTCCCACTTGGCTATGCCACTTACATGCCACCTCATACATTTGCCACCTCACTTGATGGGGTGGATCCCAAGCCTTGGGTCTTAAGTGGGTTCGTGACCCAATTAAATTAACTCCTTACCCATTTACTTCCCAAAATCCATTCACATTGACCCATTGGGTCCCAATTGGGTAATTGACCCAATTAACTACATTTACCCAATTAATTAAAATCAAACCCTATGCATGATCCTTTGGATCATAATTGGGTCATTGACCCAATTCTTACCCATTTAAAATCCATTTCAACCATAAATCTTAAATTCAACAAATTAAACAATTTAACTAGTCAAAATCCAATATACTATTGCATTGGAAAATCCGGGATGTTACAGGAGCTTGGTTTACTAGCGTCGGAACTTCTGAAGTCTCAACGGTCAGAAATATAACGGTCATATTTCAACGGATAGTTTGACCTTACAACGTATAGTTGGACCACCTTCGAAACTAGCCAAGTTCCAGTTCGGAAGTAGCCAAGTTCCAGGTTCTGAACTTTCGAAGTAAGGTTCCGAAGGTCAGAAGCAGTACCTCAAATATGTACAGTGGAGGTCTAGGAACCTGTAGTATGCATCCCTCCGAACTTCTGATGCTGGTTCCTAGGCAGGTTCCGAAGCAGGTTTTGAACCTAGGAACATCTTTCGAAACTTCGAAGGCTGGTTCCGAGCAAGGTTCTGAGGAAGGTTCTGAACCTAGAACCAACCTCCGGAACTTTTGAGTCTGGTTCCGAAGAACCTGATAAGCCAAAAATTTCACTAAGTGTTGATTAATTTAGAGTTTGGAAATCCGGACAAGATGGAGAGCCCTTTATGTGTTCATTTGCAATCATTATATTTAACTATAATGAACATTTACTAGATTGCAAATACACAAGAATATATAGGGATAGTTGCTAGATAGCTAGATCTCTCCATAGGGCAGATGTACTTAGAAATCTTATATTAATTTAAACAAGGTCTTAACCGAAGGATTTCTAAGGCTTCTAGGTCCGTTCTAGGGTCCATATACCTGTGTTGGTTGACATTCAAGGAGTTCTTTCGATTTTGGTGCGTTCGCTTTCCAAGCAATGTGTCTTCTGGAGCTTCAAGCTTGATTTGACTGTGCAAGTCTTCCAGAGATGAGGTCTTGGACACGTAGACTGTCACGACTCAGCCAAAGAAATTGACAACTCAAGACTCAGTCAGACACAATCACGGAATTGACATTTAAGTCTGACTCAGGAGAGGCAGATTTAACTTTTAGGCCAACAATCTCCCCTTTTGTCAATTTCATGAAAAAACTTAGAGAATACTCTATACAAACTCAAATACAAGTTACACACTTTAATGAGTTCAAATACATGCCAAGTACAAAAATAAAATATTACATTAATCTCAATACACTTGGACACGGCTGCATGAAGTCTAAAGGCTTGAAGGCTCATGGCAGCTCTCCCATAGAATGTGCCTATGATATTCCTGTAAGCACAACATAAATGGCATATTTTGGTGGAAAGTGATCTCCCCAATGTTAGTGATAATAATAAATATGAGTTTAATTTAAAAACATGTCTTAAAATCACAATTGCTCCCCCTTTCTTTGATACGGATATTGAATTTATCTTTCTCCCCCAATCTTCATGTATTGACCCTTTCAAAATTTTTCTCTGATAAAAAATTTGTCTCCAGTATATTAATATTTCTCCCCCTTTTTGTCAAAAATTGACAAAGGGTCATTCTAAGCAGATTTCAAGGAGCACAAGGTGTGGAGGATCATTTAAAGAAGTATAACTTTCCCAAGTTATCATAAACTTTGTCATTTAAGTATTCACATTTACTCCCCCTGAATGTTGGAGGGTGACAAAAGTTTGGATGTGTATGTCATAGCATCCCATCATTCACTTAAACAGATATAACCATATAAGAGCAATATGTAATGAATGATGCTAATGAGGGAGGAGAGAGAGAGAGGCATTGGCAAGTTTAAATTGATTCCTCATGATACGAAAAGAAATATAGATTTAACTATTTAGGCCTGGCAATGATATCAAATGAAATGTAGAGATGAGCACATTTTGCGAGATGAAAATGGTATGACTATGTAACATGTTGGGACAATAATAAAAAAATAGACTCCAACCATCATCCATGAAAGCAAATGAGCTCACCCAACCATTCATACATGCATAAGACCAAGAATAAAGCACAATTTTCTCAATCCATCATGAAGGCATAGATGAAGCCACCATTCTTCACAAATGCAATGAGTTGACTAAGCATAAAAAAAAAAAACATATATATTTATGAAAGCCACCTAGCCTCTTTGGTTTCAAACATCATACCTCCATCAACCATCAAGACTATAAAGCATCCCATCACATGAATAATATGGCAAACATTCAACTCTTAACATATATAACTATAACACTTCAAAGTTTGATCATAGTATATATTTGCAAAAATATTTAATGTCGAAATGGTTTAAAGTACATTCCCAAAATTTGACCTTAAGGATCAATGAGCCCAAAGTGCATGTACCCATCCCAAAGTACAAAAATATGTTCCAAAAGAGATTTCTACTCCTAGTGGCCCATCAAGATCTGGTCTGGCGAGAAAAGGAAGGAGTATCAGCATCGGAACGTCTGTAACTTACAACATCCAGAATCTGATTCAACCATGAGTCGTGCCTTTCTTGAATCTGACTGATTTGATTTATGCAATGGAATTCATACATTCTTCAAGCAAAGGACGGGTAGACAAAGAGGGTTTGAGTTCTGCATCAGCTTGAGCTTCTTGATGTGTAGGATCTTCTTCTTGGTTTACTTGATCTGCATTCTGTGCAGGTTGGTGTCCATAGTGAGGATAGGGCTGGATAACATGTCATCATCATGTTCAGCAATAACTCCCAGCCTTTGAGCTAATTCAGACATAAGGTACCCAAAAGGTGCTGCACTTTGACCCCGCTTGAACCAGTGGTTGATGATGGTCCAACTGATCAAGGTAGGCAGACATATTCTTTTTTCCTTCATATACTGACTTCAAGATGTTTATCATATAGGGAGTCAAGTCTCCTCGGTACCCTTTTTGAGGATACACATTGAAGTAGAATATTTGGTGCATGAGACGAAAATGGGGAAGGGTTTTTGAGGCACGAAGGGCATGCTCATTGACCCACTGAACGGGTTCTCCACATAAAAAGATGGTAGAAGCTCCTCTTTCCTCCATAGGAAGGTCATCACTGACAGATTTTGGGCCATTATGGGATAAGGGAACATTAATGAGTGTAGAGATGTGCGCTAGTGTGACTCAAAATTCTTACCCATCGGTAAATTTGATAGTGAATGAGTATAGAGTATATGAGACTTCATTGATTCCTCCATACATACCCCTTGCAAGAGATGCGTATACCTGACCTCCCCAATTCAAAATTCCGGACCAGTGGACTTGAATGAGATAGTGGTCAACTTGAAATGGACAAACTACAGTGCATGGACGCTCAACAATGATTCTTTTTCTGGTCATGTAGTCAATTTTCTCTGGATTAACATTCATAAGATATCTCTCTAGGAGGATTGGAAGGGAAGAGGGACCTAAAATTAGCTGCATAATTCCTAAAACTCCTTGGCACCGATCGTCTTGAAGAGGCTTCATCCATTTTATGGAAATTTGAGGAAAATGAGGGAAAAACCCTCTAAGATGGAAGTTTGATTCAAGGCTAAATAAATTTCAAGTGAAGGATCTATAGGGGGTGTCCTAAATCAGCGAATGTGAGGATTTCTTGCTGCCATTTGAAGAGGATTTATCAAGAAAGGCTGTTTGGCAAGGAATTTCATGGAAAACAGTGGAAAAAAGAAGATTATTGGAGGTGTTTCTATGAAAACTTGTGGGATTTAGGCCCAAAAATCTACTCATACAGTACAGGATCATAGCATGTGAGTGTTTATCACAAAATGCATGCAAAAGCTAACCCATTGGCGCCGGATTTGAGTGGAACCGATGAGAAACTCTAAGTTCAACCCTTCAATACCATGGAAGAGAGTGAAAAGACATGAAATAGAAGGCTTACCTGACGAAGGAGGAAGAAATCCAAAGTGGAAGCTAAAGAACTGTTAATATTTGATGCCAGCTGAAAGAAGAAGTTTGCAGGTGGGTCTCAGAATACAAAGAAGAAACCGAAGGGGGGAACCAAAGATGAAAATGAGGGAAAGAGGGCATGGATCTTTTTAAAGAAAAGGATCGAGTAGTAGCAGTTTCTGCTCCTTCGGAACCTCAGTCCATAACCTCGGAAGTTCCGAGGTAAGTTGTACCGGGTTCCGAGACTAATCAGATATGAAAGGGACTGGGTACGAGCATCTGCAGTTTCCAAAGCTTCGGAATAGGGCACCCGGAAATCAGAAGTTCCGAGGTAAGTTCCCTGGTAGGTTCCGAGAACAGATTGAATTTGTAACACCCCGGATTTTCCTTACTTATAAATATATTGGAATAGTCTAATTGAGTTGCGAATTAATGGAATTTGAGATTTTAAAAGTGGAAATTGACGTTAGATGCGCAAGAAATGAATCAATTACCCAATTAAGACGCAATGGATTATAGATGAGCTTGATTTTAAAGTAATTGGGTAAGTTTAAAGTAAATGGGTCAATTATCCAATTAAGGCTCAATGGATTATAAATGAGCTTAATTTTAAAGTAAATGGGGTAAGTTTAATTAAATTATTTGAATTGGATAATTAATGAATTTAATACATTAAAATCCACCTCATCAAGTGAGGTGGCATGTGAGTGATGTGGCATTGCCATGTGGCATGCATGTAATCACATGGAAGCCTAGTGGACATGGCCAAGCTGGTACCCGAATGCCATGTGGTGACCACATGCATGGCCGGCCATGTCATGGGTTGACTTGGTCAACCACAAGTGAGTTCAAGTCTTGAGTTGAGTTGGCTTGAGTTGGGAAGGTGAAGAGTTTTCATCTCAAAGGGCATGAGGCCAAGAGACTCATTGGGAAACCAAGGGTCTCCTTAGTTAAACTAAGGGCCTCGTTGGTTAGATAAATCATTAAGAGAGGGAATGAAGAGATTGGGTTGTTATACAAAAGGACACAACCCAAGGGGCACACCAAGCTCCCTTGGCTGACTCCTACACTTTGAGCAAAGGATTTTTCTTTCCTTTCTTCTCTCTCTCTCCCACATCTATACCTCTATACTTGGAGACTTTTAAAGAGCAAAGGAAGAAGAAGGATTAAGCAAGAAAAGTCAAATAAAAAAGAAAAGAAGGAGACGGAAAGAAGGTATGTTTAAGGCTTGACAACATAGAAATGAATCAAAGGAAACCATAGGTTTGGCCATGGTATGGCCGAACCCATGGGTTCCATAATTCGTTGGAATGGATGGCCAAATTGTTATAAGGCCATGGAGTTGGAAATCCATCCAAGAAATGGTAATGGGTTGAAACAAAAATAGGTGATATTCAAATCCATGATATGATACTAAGAATTGAATGAATTATGGAAAAGGCCCTAACCTTGGCTAGTGGGTAAGATAAACTTATTTAAGTGAAGGGTTGAAGATGAAATCCATGATTAAGAATGATAAGGCTGGATTTCATGGAGAATGGTCTTACAAAGTAAGCAAACAAAAAGAACTGGCAAAAAGTCTGAGATTCAGTCGACTGAAAGGGTGCTGGCCAAGTAAACAAGGGTAATCTGGGAGTTTCAGCCGACTGAATCTAATGATTCAGTTGCCTGAAAGTGGGCTGGCCGAACACATAAGGGATATCTGGGTGTTTCAGTCGACTGAAAGTACACTAGCTAAGCACAGATGGGTTCTACAGGTATTTCAGCCAACTGAATCTTTGATTCAGTCGACTGAACGAATATGTACCAAACAAGTAAGTGGTATGTGTGTTTAAGCAGACTACATCTCATGATTCAGTCGATTGAAGGTATTACTTACCAAACACATAAACGGTTTATTGATAATACAGCCGACTGAATGTATACTGGCCGAATACACAAATGATCTGATTCAAAGTCAGTCGACTGAAAGTGTACTAACCGAGAACATAGAGGATTTGACCCATAGTCAGACGACTGAATCATAGATTCAGTCGACTGAAAGTATGCGAGTAAGGCAGAGAATAGTAGGGATTCAGTCGACTATCTGGAAGGATGTAAGGGATGATGAAATTAAAATGGAAAATCAAATTAATGTATGTGATTGAATTTGATAAGGTAAAGAGATTCGTAAAACGATCCTGATTCATTTTACGCAATCGTAAGCATTATCCTCACAAGACTGCAAAGTTAGTGTACTGGGACATTGGTAGGATTCTTACCTTATTGAGACACTATGGATTATATATATGGCACTGGTTTTTATTCCAAATATGATTTTTACTTTGGTTAAACAAATGGTATATGTTTATGAACTGATTTTCAATGATATTATGTAATTTGATATAAACTGGTATTCTTGCATTCATTACCTCATGCATGTCATGGGAGGGAATACATGTGACCAGCAAGCCAAGTTATGAGCGGTCCGGACATGACTTGGGCTTGAGACTAACTTGTATGAAGCTATGTGAACTATTGAGATTTTGGCCTTGTCCGAAATGCTAGAAATGGGTACGGTGTAATTTGGGCCAAAGAACTACTGGGTAGACAGTCCCGAAACCCTGCGCCGAGAGAGGAGTCCACACTCCACTGATAGTCTCGGTTAATAATATGTGGGGAGGTATATAGTGACCTGGTGGTGCCGTCACAAAACTCTGTGGACGTAATTGACTAAGGGAACACCTTGATGTGGCGATTTATCAAGGAAATTATTTATATATGATGTGATTGGATATGGAAATTGGGTGAGAGATCATTTGGCATTGACACCCATGACATGACACATAAGGACGCATGACTATGATATGAACATCATGCATTGTTTTTACTAATTATGAGATGTTTTACAAATATGATATGATGTATCTATCTCGATTTATATTACTTGTATGTGTACCATAACCCTACTTGGAATACCTACTGGGCATGTTGACTGATGCCCTACTTCTACCCTATAGATGATGAAACAGGGAATGATAAGGAAAAGGACATGAGACATGAATGGAGCCAAGCGTAGGAGCTTGGAATGAATGAAGTTTAATTTATTTAGTTTTGATGCTTATGATGTATTGGGAGGACTGATATTTTGGACTGTAAAAACTTAGACTTATTTGCTATGATTTGATAATTTTAATGTTTTTTTTATTTGAAGTTACATGGTGATTGGTTTTCCTTGCTTAATGATGACATGAATATGGATAGCATATTATTCATATATATATATATATATATATATATATATATTATTCCGCAAGTATTCAGAAAGCGTGTGAAATGTTTAAGTGGACATAGTCCACGCACACGTAAAGGTGGCCAGTTAAGGGTCGAGTTTTGGAAACTCGGACTTAACTCGTGTCGTGGCATCTCGCTCTCTCTCACTCATTTAAAAAAAAATACTCTGATTTGTGGCGAGTGAAAAAGGGCTGGGCGTTGCAGAATTAAAAGGTAGTTTCAGCACTCCACAGGTTTCGGAACCAAATCCTAATATTCCGAGACAAATTCCGAGATCTAGTTCTGAGGACTTCCAATTTTCAGATAGTCAACAGATGAATCGACTGGAATTATCAGAGACGAAATTCAATTTTGGTACAGTTATCAGTCAACCTTTTAGTTGACTGATGGCTCATCTGAATGTCCTGATTCAGATTTGTGACCCTTACCCTTTTCACTGTGTGTTCATTTGATCTCTTGGAACTTAAGACTATTTCTTAGATACCCCTCTAAGGTGTTTTAAGTTAATTTGGAACCCTAGAGCTAGAAGAATCATGCATTTAATTTAATTTTACTGAAAGCGTTTAAGTAACACATGATTCAAGATAATCTAGGATATGATGTTGCAAGATGCAATATATTACTGAGTTTAAACACAATCAAGCAACGTGAACATATTTGGCTAATCAATCACTACCAAAGTGTCCATTCCAACTGATTTAAATTCAAGACTATGGAGATGAAGATAGTGAAATCAACAATGATCCAACAATTTGTGTTCATATCACTATGAGGTAATAAAATTGAACCAAGCAATCAACAATCACTTCTTTTGGACTTTTGATGAGATCAAGTCCATGGATTTTTTACTTCTTTGAGCATGACATATATTATAGTCTGGAACAATATTATCAAATGCTTTAGGAGTCAAGGGTATCGTGTCATCGCACAACAAGAGATTAATCTTGTTTGTAGATGTAAGTAATCAAGTAATCGAATTTCAAGCAAGACATGATGCAAAAACCAAGATATGTAATTATTTGCTTCAAGTTTGGACCATAGTGGGACATTGGTTCACACTCAAATATCATCAACAAGATGTAGGCATTAAAAGCATTGATGAAACATGAATGAACAAAGCAATCAAGAAGTATTCCATTCATGATGAATTCTTATACATAAAATGGAAACATAGAATCTTGCAAAACTTATACCAAAGATCCTGTCACAATCTAACCCACTCTCCTAGCCTTGGATAACCATATGGGATTTGGGAAAGGTCTCTGAGGTCCACCAATGTCAAACACATGAACATTTTCTCCTTGTAGTGTTCTTGTTAGTTTGACAAAACCTTGTGAATTCATTTAAGGCATCAATCAATTTATGAATTAAGGCATGATTTAGATTTTCATTTAAGTTGTTATGCCTTGGTCTTTCATTTTGGAACTTTGGTGGGAGATTCTTTTGATTTGCATTTTCAAAGTTCTTTATTCTTTTCAAGTTCGGAGTTACTCTTTTTGAATCTTCTTTGTGTAATTTGCTTTTGATGTCTCATCTTTGTTCGATTAGCATTTTGATATTTATATTCACTTCTTAACTTGCAGTCAAACATGAGATGCCCGAATTGTCCACAATGAAAGCATTTTATGATTTTCATTGATGGATTTGAGGGAGACTTACCCTTAACAAAGATAGTTTGGTTCTTGGGCCCTTTATCATTTTTCCTATCATATCTAAGACCCGTTTTGTCTCCAAATGGTTTGCTTAGCTTTAGGAGCTTTTCAAGCTTTTATTCTTCTCTTGTGAACTTCATCTCAAATTTCACCTTATATCTCTTTAAGTCATTAACTTCTTGTGCCAGTTTTTTATTTTCAATTTCTAGATTTGATTGTGATTTAGGGACATTAGCTTTAGCATTATTAAGTTAATTTTTAATTTTAGCATTTTCTTCTTCTTCACAACTTATCACAATTTTCAAATCTTTGTAGTCTTCTTTTAATGAGTGAAGTTCATGCTTTAGTTTTCTTATCTCATTTCCAAGATTTCCTTTTTCATTTATTTCCATTTTTAAGCATTCTTCTTGAATAGCTTTTGGATTTACTTGATTTGCCAATATTAGATCTTTTAGAATGTTTTCTTTTTCCAATTTTTTCTTGATTTTGTTTTTTTGTTAGTTTTATATTTTCTTTACCAACGTTCTTAAGTTGTTTGTACATTTCATTTAATGTGTCATTTAATTCTTCTATGCTAGGTGCATCATCTTTTATTTCTTCTTAATTAGTTTGTTTTTGTTGAGGTTCAAGTGTTTGAATGGGTCCTAGACAACATACCACTTCTAAGGCATCTTCTTTCCACGGTTTTTCATAGGTTTTCTCTAACATGTTCCATGCTTCTTTTGCGGTTTCACAAGATATGATATTTTCCAAGATATTTGGTGAAACGGCACAAAGTATAGCATTGAGGGCATTAGCATTTGCCGAATACATGCTCTTTTCAATATCATTGTATGAGAAGTAAATCTTGGAGGGTTTAGTCCATCCGCATAAGATTATTTCCCATAAAGTTCCATCCATTACCATTAAGTGCATTTTCATTTTGGCTTTCCAAATAACTGTAACACCTAGGATTTTCAAGTTATAAATATTTACGGAAATTACCCATTTAAATTATGAATTTTAGATATGGATCTAAGATGGGTAAAATGTTGGGTTTTTACCCAATTAAGACCCAACGATTTTGATTAATGGTATCATTAAGAATTAAATGGGGTTGAATTAATTTAGTGAGTCATTATGTCCAAAATTAAATAAAAGATTGCATGGCCGAATTTTAGATGTAAAAATCTAGGAATATGCACATGAGATATTTGTGGGATTTTCATATCTATGATGATATGCAAGAATATCTTAAGAAGATAATAAAAATTAAGTTAGATTGTGCATGGCCGAATTTTGATGAGAAATCCTTGAAATATGTGCATGAATTGGAATGTCTTAAGGAGGGATACTTTCTTTGATTAGAAATGGCAATTGTTATATTAACACCTTCTAAGTTAGAATTAATTAGAAGTTGATAAAAAGAGAGGAGCAAGGGGGCGCACGGCATTACCATTTTAGGCAAGGGAGAGGGGCGCATGTCACTTTCCATTTAAGGTTATTTGGAAAGTTTTATAAAGAGGCAACATAAGGTAGTGCACACGGCAAAGGCACCTTCTAAGTATAGGTTGGCCGATTGGAAACTATACAAAAGAGAGGCAACAAGGGGCGCATAAGCACCTTCTAAATATGGAACCAAAAGAGAGGCAACAAGGGGCGCATAAGCACCTTCTAAATATGGAACCAAATTGATACCTTCTAAGTTGAGATCAATTGGAGTTTATAAGATAAAGGAGAGGCACACGGCAATGGATATTTTAACAAGGATACACAGCATTGCAATCCTAGCACCTTCTAAGATTGGCCGAATGGGAGATTAATTAAGGCAACAAAGGGGCGCATGGAAATTATATAAGACAAAGGAGAAGGGCTCACGGTAATACACCACAAGGCTGAATTCTCTCTTCCTTCAAGATCACTCACGGCATTCACATTGTATTCAAAGAGAGGCAGCAGCAAGCAAAAGAGCAGCCAGCCTAGTGAAAGATCTAGGAGGAGAAAAGGCTAAGGAAAGAAGAAGATTGGAAGAGCAAGATCAACCAACGGAAAACCGGAGGAGTCGAGGAACCGGTAAGTGGTTTAGATGTTTTTGTTTAAATGAAATAAGGAACCATAGGGTTCGGCCAAGGTGTATGGCCGAACCCCATGGGAGAGGAATTAAGAGATGATCATGGATGAACCACAGCGTTCGGCCATGGTGCATGGCCGAACCCCATGGAACGGTTTTGGTGATTTTAATGAAGAAACATGGGTCATATTTTTATGGATGATGATTGGTAAATTTAATTTGATCTATGGATTGGAAACCATGGAAGGAGTTTGGTGAATCCTTTATGGAAATTTGAATGATGAAATAAGGAATTAATGGACCATAGGGTTCGGCCAACTTGTATGGCCGAACCCCGTGGGAATTTGTTGATAATGTTTTATGATTGTTGAAGGATAATGATTTATTTTTAAAAGGATTTATGTTGATGTTTTTCTTAGATGCAATTTGATCATGAAAACCATGGAAAGGTTTTAAGGAAATCATGTTGGCTAAATTTTATTAAAGTGAGGATTTTGGAACCATAGGGTTCGGGCATGGTGTGTGGCCGAACGCCATGGAGGATAGTTACTAAATTAGAATCTTACTAATTATAGAAGGTAGAGATTAGTTGGAAAGTTTCTATAATTGGGAAGATATGAAACATAGGGTTCGGCTATGGGTATGGCCGAACCCCATGGAAAGGAAATTAATATGATTAGATCATGAAGGATGCATGCTAAATGTGGAAATTATTTAAATATGGAAGGTTGTATGCTAAATTTGGAAACTATCTTAACATGGAGGGTCATTGATGGTTAATTAATTTTGAAAGTTTCTAATTATGGAAGCATGGAAGCTAACTTAGAAAACTTTCTAATTAAGGAAGATTGGATTTAAAAAGGGGAATGAATGGATTGGTTGCCATGAGTGAGGTTCGGCCATGGTGTATGGCCGAACCCCACTAGGGTTTATTTTTGGAAACCTTTTTATTTATAGAAGGTTGTTTATTAAGAAAGTTTCTAAAAATAGAAGGAGGAGATTAAAAAGGGGAAAGTTCTATTTTTGGAAGGTGGAGACTAAATTAGAAAGTTTTAGTTAAGAACTTTCTAATTATAGAAATTATTTTGGAAACTATTTATTTATGGAAAGAACTTGGAATTATGGATCCAGGAATAGGAAATTAGAAAGTTTCCATTTTAGGGACTTTCTAAATGAGGATTTTCTAAATATGGACTTATTAATTATGGAATTGCTAATAATGGAAGGTGGAGATTATTTATAGAAACCTTCCAATTATGGATTGGCTAGGTGATGGCAAAATTGTTAATAGGTGAAATAAATGGACATAGGGTTCGGCCATGATGTTTGGCCGAACCCCATGAATCAGTTATGAGTTTATGTTTGGGTGTATTTTAAAGGGATGAAGGGTAAGAACAATGGAATTATAGCCTTGGATGGCAATATGGTAATTATGTAGAATTATTGGAACTATGTTTTGAAACTCAAACATAAGTTGATGGAATCGGTTATGAATTATTTTAAAATGGGTTATATTAGCCATGGATGGTAATCTTGTAAATATATGAAAATAAGGAAGGTAAATGGCTATGGATAAGTATGATGGCATTTTGGTAATTAAGTGAAAATAAGGGACCATGGGTTTTGGCCATGGTGTGTGGCCAAACCCCATGGTAATTGTTTTGATGAACATAGGGTTACGTCCGTTGGATTAAATGAATGAATTGTTAATTAAAGATTAGACCAATGGCAATTTGGTAATAACAGCTGAAAATGATAAACCATGGGGATTGGCTTATGGACTTTAAATATTGTAAATCAAGTGGAACTTGGTTTTAATTGATTTTATATTATAAGGTAACGAGACCTCACTAGGTGTTTACGATCGTGAGCGGTTACCGGACGAAAGACTCAAGGACACGTAGCGGTCTTTGGTAGGATTCCACCTCTTTGAAACCATGGGTTTATGTGCATTGTTTTATCTTATTTTTGATGAATTTATATTGCAAAGGATATGTTTCAAATGGTGATTTTATATGCTATGTTTATTTGATAAAATAGCATGTGTTTTAAATATGAGCTTTTAAAATGCTATGATTTTGTATAATTGCATAGCATGTGGTATTTGCATCTCATGCATGGCATGGGAGGGATGACAGGTATCCGGGGACCCACACTCCGTCGGGGCGTCCGTAAAACACTCGTGGGGGGATACCTTGATGATGAGAATCCCATCAAGTGGATACTATGTATGAATACCTTGATGATGAGAATTCCATCAAGAGGATACTATGTATGAAGACCCTGGTAATGAGCATTCCATCAAGGGATACCTTGATGATGAGAATTCCATCAAGAGGATACTAAGTAACCGGAGCCCACACTCCGTCGGAATGTCCGTAAGGTAATTGTGGGAAATACCTTGATGAGGAGAATTCCATCAAGTGAGAAGACCTTGGTGACGAGCATTCCACTAGGAAGATACATTGATGAGGAGAATTCCATCAAGAGTATACTCTATGTTTTGTGATGGGTGGGACTCATTGCATATGATAGCATGGCATGGCATTGAATCGGCATGATTATGATCTTTATTATCAAGCAAGGTTTCTGGTTTTTATCGGTATGATTGGATCTCTATTATCATACACTGTTTTGGATACAATGTTTTATAAGTATGGTATGATTTATTATACTGGATTTGATATATTTATTATATCTGGATTTTGGTACTAACCCATGTGTTAACTCTAATTGGAATACCTACTAGGCGCATTGTACTAACGCCCTACTTCTACCCTTTAGTTGTAACACCCCGCCCTTTCCGAGAATTTCAGAGTCTAATTTTTTTTTTTTTTAAAATAAACATCGGAAGAGAGCGAGCGGCGTCACGACGCGAGTTAAGTTCAGACTACCCAAGTCTGAACCTTAACTGGCCACCCATGTGTACATGGAATAGACCATGATAGTGAATCACACATGGAACTAACATCAACATGCGGAATAATCTAGATAATTGCGGAATAGAAAGACGAGATAGCAAGTAACAGTCTTAAATATTAAATAACATAGATCAACCATCCACAGGTTATTATCCTAATCAAACATAGCAAAGTAGGATGCATTCCCCTGATATCCCCACACTGAGAAACAAACAACAGGAATTTAGAGATTTTCCCCAGAAACAAAAGAAACAAAGAGTGAAGATTTGGCAATTTCCCCAAATTGAGAAATGATACTCGATATTTAGGAAGTTCTCTCAAAAACAAAGAAATACAAAGAGTGCTCATTTGGCAATTTTTCCAAACAAGAGATATTACGTGATACATAGGAAAACTCCCCAAAACAAGAAATACAAGATGATGATCAGGGAATTTCTCAAGTATGTGAACATAGATTCTGATGTGAAACTAAGTCGATCAATGGGTCGATGACAACAATTGGTGGGTATATCGACCCCACGAAAGATACAGTAGTTCCATGGTAAAGGTGACGAGGTCACTTGTTTACATTGAGACGTGGTATGGGTGCGTCCCTCACATGATGTTGATGATTGAGATGTGGTATGGGTGCGTTCCTCACATGGTATTGATGAGATAAGAATATAGACTTTATGAGTATGGCTTAGAGTAGCTATGCGATTGTGGAAACTTAATATGAAATACGGAGACTTGGTCCCGTAGGACTACCGTTGAGGAGTGGGTCCGTCGCATGCTACGCGCTGGAGGGCGCTCTCACGGCTGTTTGGCACACTAGATGTGCTGGAATGCGCAAAGCTAGGTACTGTTTTACCCGGTGGGGGTGGTACCAGCTTCGTCAGACGTGGAGCGACCGCCTTAGAGCTTGACTGAATCACCTATGAGGTGAAGGGATGCAGGGCGAGGTAGACCGGATCACGTTAGACATGGGTCTTCTGCTTGGTAAGTCATGAGCCCTAAGTCTTGCAAGGGGTCGGGATATATTTGTGATTTGATATGGTTACCACAGTCTTATAGTGATTCATTTGAATGTTGTTCCTACGGATATTAATCATGGATAAATGATACTCATGGACAGAGTGATACCAAGGATGGATGGTTTCCATGAATGGATTATACCCATAAGTGGGTTATTTCATGGATAGTTATTAATCATACATAAATGATACTCATGGACAAAGTGATACCAAGGATGGATGGTTTCCAGGAATGGATTATACCCATAGGTGGGTTATTTCATGGATAGTTATTAATCATACATAAATGATACTCATGGACAGAGTGATACCAAGGATGGATGGTTTCCATGAATGAATTATACCCATAGGTGGGTTATATTCATGGATGGTTAGTAACTGTGTTTAGATGATGCTCCTGGACAGAGTAATACCAAGGATGGATTGTTACCATGAATGGATTATACCCATAGGGGTTATATTCATGGATGATTATAAAACAGGGATAGATGATATTTACTGAAAGCGAAACACCAGGGATGGATGTATTTAACCATGGGTGATTATTCCCATGGTGGTTTGGATTGATGCCGGGAATTGGTATCGTGGAAGTTGGAACAAAAGTTGTTAGTCACATAGAGACTTATGTGCAAAGAAAGATGTGTTTAAATTTGGAGATATACTCAACGGAAAAGATAGGTGTCTGGTGAAACTTGAATGGAAAACTATGGACGACTGCCGAGTTAGACTGATCACCTGGCTCTGTAGTTAGCTAATGGAATTCCAGGAGAATGTAACTAGAAACCTAGTTAAAATGGAATCAGAAAAAGCTTTGAGCATAGGCTCGTGTTGACAGACTACCTCACACGAAGAGTAGATGAAAGAACATATTGAGCAGGTACGTATGGAAAATACTATGAGAACAAGTAAAGTGAAACAAAGTAGATTGATCTATGTGAGATCACAAATGGCTCACGAGAAAAAGATATAACATGAGACAGAACAAAAGGTGTTACGGAACAAAGCGATTCAATTTGTCAAAGTGGTGTGGATCGACATGGTAATGAAGAAGTCACTTGGGAAATTGAAATCGAAAATAAGAATAGCACACTCTGAGATATTTATGGAATCGTTTAGAACCCTACTTCGCTCGATTTTCGGGATGAAAATTTTAAAAAGAGGGTTATATTGTAACACCCTGATTTCTCAATAAGATGAATATTTACGAAAATGCCCCTGGATTGGTAAATTTATTAATTATGATGTTAAATGAGAAAATAGTGGGGCCCATTGTTCAAATTAAGATCCTATGAACATATTATAAGGGTCAAATTATAATGGATGGGTAATGTACATCAAATTAGGTCAAAATGGTTAATTGGGTCAAAGAATTCTCAACGGTTGGAATAATTACGAAAATGCCCCTGGATTGGTGAATTCAATAAATGTGATTGTAAATAAGGAAATAATGGGGCCCATTGCTCAAATTAAGATCATATGAACACATTATGAATGTCAAGTTTGATTGGATGGGTAATTTCTCAATGAAGTGGATAAATTACGAAAATGCCCCTGATGTGTTAAATTAATTATTTTGTGATGTTAAGTAAGGAAATGGTATGGCCCATTGCTCAAATTAAGATCATATGAGCACATTATGAATGTCAAGTTTGATTGGATGGGTAATTTACATCAATTGGGTCGAAAATGGCTAAATGGGTCAAAGGGCCCAAATGGGACCCATCGGGTCTTACTGGATTATTTGACCGCTTTGTGATTTTAAATTAAATGGGGTTAAGTCTATTTGATTGGAAATCAAGTGGAGAAAAAATGGGTAGGCTTGATCCATATGTAAAAACCAACTAGAAATGACCAAAATACCATAATTGGGTCATGGAGTCAAAAACGGGTCAAGGAGCTAAAAGTGGACCCAACGGGTCAAGTTGACTATGGTTGACCGTGTGGACCCTCTAGGGAGCTAAAACACGAGTTAAATCAGTTGAGTGGAACTGAAGTGAGTTGGAATTAAATCAAGGGTTGAGTTAACTCATGTGCATTGAATGAAATGCATTAATTATGGTGAGTTGGACATTGAGTTGAGTGAGTCAAAAATGGAAATCCAATGGGCTGAAAATTCAGTGAGTTAAGTGGAATATGAGGAGGTTTGGTGATCTCAAACAAACCAAAACAAGTCCCACACGTTGGGGACTTGTTATGGAGAGTTTCATGCAAAACATTAAATGGAATATGGGGGGTTTCTATTCCATTTGGAAACCCCAAGCCTTCAATGTTGGAATGCCAATGGGTGCATTTGTTGGCAGCAAGTGTCCCATTGGTTTAGGCAAGAATTGATGAGGAAGTGGAGGGGTTTTGAGGGCTGAATTATTAAAGGAAACAAACACCATCTTGGCCATTTTTCACCATTGAAAAGCCAAGATTCTCCATCTCTCTCTCCCTCTCTCCAATTCATTTGCTTAAGTGGAACAGCAGAGGTTTTTAGCATCAATTATTCAAGCTTAAACCATCAAGGAATCAAGAAGAAGGAGAGGCTAAGAAAGGACAAGGAACAAGCCGGAGGGAAGATCAATTGGAGGAGTCGCGGAAACGGTAGGTTTTTCGATGAACAATTTTTAAATCATGATCCGGCCATTGGATGGCTGAATCTAACAAAGGTTAAATGTTGGTTGGAAGTACATGAATGAGATAAAAAGATGGACCATAGGGTTCGGCCCATTGGATGGCCAAACCCCATGGAAATAATGGATTTATTTAGATGGTTTTTGGAAATTAAAACCATACAAATTTGGGACTGTTTTTAGATGGTTTTAAGTGTGTGTTTTAAAAAGGTTAAAACATAAATAAGGAAGTTTGTTTTGGACATAGATGAATGATTAAGAAATTCAAAACCAAAGGTCATAGGGTTCGGCCACCATGGAGGGCCGAACCCCATGCAAATGATGGTTTGGTTTTGATGTATTTGAAACATATAAACCATGAAGTTGGTGGACTGTTTTGGGTTATTATTTTAAGATGTAAATACATGTTTTAGAATGGTTAAAAAACATGGATTTGGGTGCTGGTTTCAGACCTAAGATGAAGGACTAAATGTTCAAAATTAATCTCATGGTGTTCGGCCAATAAGCATGGCCGAACCCTATGAAATTGGGCTAATTTTGGAGGGTTGTTTGAAGGTTAAAAACCTGATTTAGATATACAGTTATTACCTAGTTAATTGAGGTTTAAAAACAGTAAACGTAATCATTGGGTTCAGCCATGATAGAGGGCCGAACCCCATGTAAAACGATGTTGGTTTTCATGTTGAGAACCCCATGGAAACCATGGAAACCATGAAAATCCATGGACTGTTTTGTGGAATAATTGGGTTAAGTTTATGATGAACATTAGGTATTATTTATATGCTTTGATTTAAGAATAATATATTTTGTTTATGGAGTTAGTATGGGTAAGTAATCAGCCAATATGAATGATGGAAATTGAGCATAAAATCACATTGGTGAGGTTCGGCCATGTGTATGGCCGAACCCCACTAATGGTAATTGTGGGACATAATGGTTGGTTTATATGAAGATATGGAAGGTTTAAGAAGGATCAAATTAAGTGGTGAGGTTCAGCCGTGTGTATGGCTGAACCCCACTAAAGATGGTTTTATGTTGGTGATGAAAGTTAGTTAATTTAAAGCAAAGGTTGGTCTCAATGGCACAATCGTAATTATGGTTGAAATGATCAAAAATAAAATGATCATATGATGGGATAAATGGGCTAAAACCAAAGTGGTAAGGTTCAGCCATAATGTATGGCCGAACCCTATCAAGGTTCATTTAGAAGTTTGGGTAATTAGATAGGTTTTAATTAAATAAATGAATGACCAAAGTTTTAATGGATGAGGTTCGGCTATGGCTTTGGCCGAACCCCACTAGGTGGTTCTTGGAACATAAGCTTTGCTGGAAATTAGATGGATAAATGATTAACTTGCTACCATGTACATAGGGTATTCGGATTTTTAGAACGGTGAGCGAGCCGTGATCGGAAGACGGTCCAAAGGAAGGATCGAACAAAGTAAACTATTGTAGGTTTCCTACCTTTGTTGTAACCACTATTTAATATGCTGTTTTATGTTGATTTTGATATCTTATATGATTGTAAAGTTATGTTTTTAAATGACATGTTTGCATAGACATCTCATGCATGGCATGGGATGATGGTGTTGTAACCGGAGGCCACACTCCGTCGGGGCGTCCGAAAGACCACTGTGGGTTACCCTGATGATGAGAATCCCATCGGGAGGAATCCGGAGGCCACACTCCGTCGGGGTGTCCGAAAGACCACTGTGGGTTACCTTGACGATGAGAATCCCGTCAAGTGATGGCTATGTTGAATGGTGATGGGTGAGACTCATTACATGATCATTTCATACATAGCATGTTTTATGGAATTTTGACACACATGTATTATTATTATATTATTTGCATGTTTTTGACTAACCATGTGGTAGCCCTATTCGGAAACACTACTGGGCGCGTTGATCTAACGCCCTATCTATATCCTTAGTGGATGATGCAGGGAAAGGAAAGAACGTGGTTGGAGAAGAGGACCAAGCACGAAAACTTGGGCGTTTTGAATGATTGGAATGGACTATGAATGGATTGTTTATGGACTTGGTAGTTGATTTATTTGGACAATGTAATTTGTTAGCTAGATGTTGTGGGCATGTAATAATGTAGTTAATTAGATGCTATGGTTTGTTTTATGTTGGATGTTTGGATTAAACGATTAGTTAAGATCGATTAGTGATTTTGGAAAATAAGTTATGTACTTTGCTATCTAAAAAATGGAAATTGGATTAATCATAGGTTCTATTATAACCTCAGTTAGATCTAGACTAAGTTAATTCCGCAAGTTATATATATACCATGTGCGGATCAGTTTTATGGACTTAGTTCATACGCACATGGGCTTGGCCAGTTAAGGGTCGGATTTAGAGATCCGAACTTAACTCGCGTCGTGACATTCCGCCCCGATCACTTGTTGATTATTATTATATTTAAAAAAAAATAAACTCTGAAAATTAGAGTGAAAAGGGCGGGGTGTTACATTAGTAGATGATGCAAGAAACAAGGAAAACGCTAAACGAAGAAAGGGACAAGCATAGAGAGCTCGGAACGCTTTCAGTTTATATTTTGTTTAAGATACTCATGGGCTTGTATTTGAGTATCTAGAATTCGGATTGTAATAACTGAGATGGATTTGCTATGGTTGGATGTCTTATTGGATAATTACGTTATGATAATGATGATTAAGGACTTGACGTACTTTGCTATCTGAATGGAATAGAACTTGGTTCTATTATGATCCCGCAATTTGGATGTTATAATTCCGCATGTTGATATTGCTATGTGTTAACCATTTTAGTGGACTGAGTCCATACACACATAGGGTTGGCCAGTTAAGGATCGGACTTTGGAAGTTCGGACTTAGCTCGCGTCGTGACGTCCCGCGCTTTATCACTCTACTCTGTTATAAAAAGAAATAGACTTTGATTTTTGGAAAGATGTGAGTGAAAAAGGGCGAGGCGTTACAATAACATAATTAGAGCCATCAAGTATTGGAGGACACATCACGGCCATGCAATTGCCCTTAAACATTTCTTACTCCAATGATATACTCTTAGATGGTTAAGTCTAATTTCAAGGGTCCTTGCTCTGATACTAATTGTTGGTCAAGCTGGATAGTTCTAGAAGGGGGTAAATAGGAATTTTGTGGAATTTTAACAATCTTTAAAATGTGAGTCAATTAATTAATTAATCTTAATAGATTAATCCAATTAAATCTCAATTTTGAGCAATAAAAATAGAGAATAAACGCAAACACAATAATAAGAGATGAATCACAAATGCACAAAATAATGTGAAGGAGGTGAGAAGAAATGGATAAGTGTGACACAAGTATTTTTTAGTGGTTCGGCAACCTTGCCTATGTCCACACCTCAAGTATACCACTTGAGGATTTCACTAAATTTCTCCTTCACGGGTGGAGAAGAAACCTATTACAACCTTAATCTCTTTCAAGGGTAGAGATTGAACCGATAACTTACAATCACCAAAAAAGCACATTTCTTGGACTTCACTAGGGTTACACCACCCCTTACAAAATCTCAATGATTAATGAAAGTTGTAGAACATGAGAGTCTTACCAAGAACACTAGCCTCTAGTTACTTGAAGAAGCCTTGGCTTATCCTCGGATGTCTTTCTCCACTTAGCTCCTTGGCGATGAAAGAATTCTCCAATGAATGTCACACCAAAGATTGGGAGATGATCTAGGGATAATTAAAGGTTTCCTTATGTAAACAATCAATCCCAAATTGTTTCCTCAAGAACACATTCAATGTTGAGCCTTAAATGCTCGATGATTTGCCTATGAGTGCTTTGAATGTGTTTGAGATATGGTTTAGAGCAATGAGGGTCTAACTATGGAGATTTGGTGCTCTAAGAATAGTTGGATGCTTAGGAAAGAGTAGGAGAAAATTTAGCTCAAGAGGATCAACCTTGGCCTCTCAAATGGCTTTGGCTTATATAGCGAACAAGCTCCTAACGGATGTTTGCTTCAGAACTTGGTTGACTAGCATCGGAACTTTAGAAGTCTCAACTGTCATAAATACAATGGTCATATTTCAGAAGCCAAGTTCCAGGTTCGGAACTTCTGAAGTAAGGTTCCAAAGGTCAGAAGTAGTACCTCAAATATGTACATTTGAGGTCTCAGAACCTGCAGTACGCACTTCTAATGCTGATTCCAAGGCAGGTTCCGAATCAGGATTCTGAGGTAGGTTCTGAACCTAGGAACAACCTTCGGAACTTCGGAGGGTGGTTCCGAGCAAGGTTCCGAGGAAGGTTTTGAACCTAGGACCAACCTCCGGAACTTCTGAATCTGGTTCCGAGGAACCTGATAAGGCACAGATTTCGCTAAGTGTTAATTAATTTAGAGTTTGGAAATTTGGACAAGATGGAGAGCCCTTTATGTGTTCATTTGCAATCCTTAGATTTAACTATAATGACCATTTGTTAGATTGCAAATACACAAGAATATATAGGGATATTTGATAGATAGCTAGATCTCTCCATAGGCCTGAGGTACTTAGAAATCCTATAATAATTTAAATCAGTTCTTAAACGAAGGACTTCTAAGGCTTCTAGGTCCGTCCTAGGGTCCATATACCTGTGTTGGTTGGCATTCAAGGAGTTCTTCCTGCTTTTGTACGATGCTTTCCAAATGTGTCTTCTGGAGCTTCAAGCTTGATTTGACTGTGCATGTCTTCCAGAGATGAGGTCTTGGACACGTAGACAGTCACGACTCAGTCAAAGAAATTGACAACTCAGGACTCAGTCAGACACAGTCATGGAATTGACAACTCACTCTGACTCAGGAGAGGCAGGTTTAACTTTTAGGCCAACAATACATTGAAAGTCATCAATCAATCCCTACCCAAAATGGCTTCAAAACTAAACATACCCAAACTAGTTTCTAAATTAACTCCACCAACTGCTATAGCACAAGACTGACAAATTTTTCTTACTGTAGTGGATCTACCCAATGGCGTCGTAATATGCACGAGTTCATCTAGTTCATCCACGTCTAAAACCAACTTATCAACTAACATAGATAATATAAAAGAATGAGATGCACGAAAGCCAAGCAATACTTTAGCCCAAGTTCAAAAAATTAGGAGCATACATTGCATAACAGTCGATTCAATAATGTCACTAACATGCGAAATAACAACATACACACGACCCTGATTGGTTTGGGGCGGTCGTCCACGTCCTCTGTTCTGCTGATTGTCATTTAGCCGAGGTGGATTCTTAGTATTCGACTTATTTGGTTCTGGGTAATCCTTAGATATGTGACCACGTTTACCACAATTATAACACCGTGGTTTCCTTGGATGGCCACACTTATTGGCTGTATGGTCCCGCATCTTGCAATTGTAGCATTGCAATCGCTCATGACCATAATTAGTTGCCTTTCCAAAAGAATCCTTTGGAGGAAAATGGTCTGTCTTTCTTTACTTATTCTGGGGCCGACAAGAACTCATTATTCCAAACTCCTGTTTTGTTGCACTATACAATCTGGCAATGATGCCTTCTGACAATTTGGCTCTTTGGACAATTTCAGGAAAAGTGGCCAACCACATCGGAATCATTGTATATTGTATCTCCTCATATAAACCATGCTCGAATTTCCGTGTCATTAACATCTCATTTTTGACCAGTTCAGGAGAAAACCTGGCCAATTCAATAAATTTAGCCTTATATTGAGCCACTGTATCTCTGCCTTGACGAAGGTTCAAAAATTCCACCACATCTTCTCTAAGAATCTGAGTACTTTCACGATCTCCCATTTTAAGAGTAGATACTGCTCTGCTTCTACGATTGTCTTTTCCTGCCATATCTGCGGAACTAGATTCTATTAGTCTCACAAACATGCAAAATTCAAATAGCAATCATCGATAGGGTTAACTAAGCTACATCACCGACACCAAAAACTAACCTTCCGCTCTAAGAAGGATTTCTTCCCCACTCAGCCTAAAGAGAAACACTAGATTCCACTTCTATAATCTCGGTCCAACACAGCCTAAGAGTTGAACCAAAGCTCTGATACCATACTATAAGTACCCGCCCATTCTAACACAACGAACGGTACACGAATCGAACATGATCCAATAACGGGAATAACATATTCATGGTTCCATATTTGTGTTTTCTCTCAACTAACAATATTGCAAGTAATCAGAGTGCGGAATATTTCAATAAATTAACCATGTTCATTAATGGTCATTCCCATATACGATTAGTCCTCATTTAGCATGGAATCAATCAATAGTCCAACAACTAAAATTTTCTATCAATAAAGAGGTTTAATCTTATATCATACGATAAGTCGTACATCAAACAAATCAAATCAATGTTAATGCTTCCCCAACTACAAGTTGGAAACAGAAGCACAACTCAAACCCAAAATACGATTAAACCAAAGTAATACTTGTTATGTCTCACTCCTCAAATGAAATCTAGAAAACTCTTAACAAATTAACAACTATTATTTAAGCCAATGCTCCCAGTAGAGTCTCTCCTACGGATCTTCCTGACGAGCTTATCCTTCCAATGGATTTATTGAAAAATGGGGGATGAGCTCCATGCCCAGTGAAGAAAAACAACCATACAAATAATGTGCATATAATAATAATAAACTAGGCATACAACAATAATTCCAATATTGCTTTTCAAAATGCATGTCATACTATAATGCAATTTTGATGCATGTGTCCCTTTACCATGCATCTCAATGAACGAATCATACAAAGCTTGACTTAGCTAAGCATAGCACATGTGCACAAATAGTCATAACCCAACGAATGTGCATGACGAATGTCCACAATGGATGCAAGAAAATTGAAACAAGAGCCCAATGAATGTCCCCAAACAAGTGCAGGATTAACGGCTCGAATCAACAATACAAATCACCCACCCAAATGTGGATGCTCATGCTTGACGAATCAACAAATATCTCATGCATGAATGCCATGTCATGTATGCCATTAACATGATCATAATAAACGATTAACAATATAACATGTGTTAACAAATCCAATAAACACATGACCAATATAACATGTGTTAATAATTTCAATGAACACACGATGAATAATGAATATAACATGTATTAGTCAATTCAATGAACACACGACGAATAATAAATATTACATGTGTCGACAATTTCAATATACATATGATATCCAACCAAGGCATTCACAAGATGTTCATACTAACATCTCAACAAACGATCCAAACATTCAAATCAGATTTCTAAATGATAAAATATAATCAAAATTATTCAATAAACAAGGTTAAGTTCCCTCACCTAAACTTTGCAATTTATCAAGTTCAGACACATCACCAAGTCCAAGTTCCAACAAGCTTCAGGCCCCCGAATATACTGTCATTGATTAGAAATTTGGACAATTATAATTTTCACTCAGTTAACCCCTTTCTAAATCAATAATTCTGACAAATAAACCCCATATGTTCTGTCTAAACAAATCGAGTCGAGGGGGGTAATAAATAAGTACAATTTGTTTAAAGTTTAAAAGAGTTAAACAAAACAGAATTTGACCCATCTTACAGAACATTATAGTATCAGTTATGATCAAACCAAGGTCTCATATTCATACAGAGGATAGGTCTCTGAGAGAGGATTATAATGATATTTTGTTCGTCCGAAACGAGCATTCGTAGCCCGAGTTATGATGAAAATACTAAGACATGTACACTGCTCAGCAGTTTGCAGTCTCATCCAAGGTTTCTGTTTTGCATACCATCATTGACCCATCAAATTGTTGAATCTACCTCTCATATTTTTTTTTTGGATATAGATATCTTCATGTGATCCAAATTAGATACAAATTTTCAATTATTTTGATAATTAGAGACTGAGATAAAAATCCCACAATCCAGCACTATAAACCTATCTAATTTTCAGCAATCTGCAACTAGGTCCAACTTGTAGACAAGGTTTCGGGTATCAAACCCCATATAAAATTCATCATATTTTAACTGGAGATAGGTCTCTTTGTGTAGATCGAAATAGATACAAAATTTTCAACGTTTTGATGTTGTATGAATAAGTTATGAATTACTTAATAAAACCTAGTGAAATTGTATCTCAGATCTGAACCACATTTTGGTCCGTGTTTTAGATCAGATCTGGGACATCAAATCACCTTCTTTTGCTTCCAAATTCGGAAAGAAACTAGATCCATGAAATTGTAATCCAATAAAACAAATTTAGTTGAAAAATTCGATCGGAACCCCCAGTTATGAATTTTTTTGTGGCGATGCGCAAAACAGAAAAATGCTAACCTTTTTGAAGAAAACACCAACTAGAAGGAGAAAGAGAGCTCCAACGACTGCTCCAAGGCTTGCACGAATTGTGTAATTCGTGTATGCCTTTTGTGGCTTATTTATAAGCCTCTCTTTGACTTATTACCTTAATACCCCCACCTCCTTAATAAAAGTAACAAATCTTATGGGTAAAGGAGACTGCTTTTTTAAATAGCAAGGAGGTGGCCGATCCTACTTGAAGTCTAGTGGGATTTTTGAAAATGGCTTGCTATTTCTCTCTCTTGGGTGAGTACCCAAGATGTGGGGTCCCTTGGCCCACACTGTCAAGGCAATCGATGTCTCTTTTAACCTCAAAAGTCATGTGAGATCATGGTCCACTTACTCTCCAACTTAAAATTTTCCAAGATCAATTGGATTTTTGCCAAATTAAATTTTCTTTCAATTTAAAATCATACTTTCTCAAAATAAGTTCTCTAATAAATCCCTTCTAAAAATAAATTCACTTGGGTCGTACCAAAGCTATTTTTTTTTAAAGTTCCCAAAAATAGAATCTAAAATTAAAATTTGAATAATAATATGTTTCAAAATTTTGTTTCTATGTCCCAACTTCAATTTAGACTACGATAAACACACATTAGGCGTCTAGAGTTCAAAATTCTATTGCCTAACACATAATCAAACAATTCCAAGCAATGTCAAGCAATTTTAAGAAAATAAGTGATTATCCGATTAGGAACTGCCCGATTTAACTCTAACTCGACCATGACCCACTACTTTGGGTCGGTTCGTTACAGCTCGATTGAGCACTCAGTAGTTGATCCTAGGGAAGAACAATTTTGAGAGGTGTGTCCTAAGTTAGAACACATTGCACCAAACTCAGCATTCACTCTTAATGATGGATTCATCGCCTGAATCATTGTAAATGAGTCCATTTTATTTTGTTAGGTTCACAATTGAGAGCTTAACGTCAAAATCACTACTAACTTCAAAGAAATCTCCTCTCTTTGAGGTTTATGGTAAATTCTCCTTTTGGGGGAAGTCCCATCGCTGAGAGCTTTCTATTGAGCGCTGAAATATTTCATTTTTGCCCCTGATTATTGGACTACTCAGCCTTTATTTTGTATAATATCATTTTCTAGTTTTGTAGATAAAAATGAAAAGTTCAGGAAAATCATTTCAATTCAATGGATAATTGCAAGATTAGAGCTTAAAAATGAATTAGTTAATCTGGATCCAATTATGAGAGTCTAAGATTAATTAATTATTTTTAGAATTTAAGTGGTGAATTTATTATTAAATTCTGGAAGAGAGATCATGCAATTCAAGTGCCAAGGCCTCAAATTCAAGATAAATGGGCCAAGATCCACTTCAACTAGGCCAAGCTAAACTTCACAGGCCAACATTGGGCCAGGCCACAGACAGTCCATTCGCATTTCATATAGTTGGATCAGGCCATTATGCAACTCAAAGGCCAATGATCTCAAGCTCAAATCCAAGTCAAGTGGACCTAAGACAAAGTCCATGAATTGACGTCCAAATACAAAGTCCAATAGCTCTATGATCCAAGTTCGAATTTCAACTAAGCCCATATCCAATTACCCATGGCCGAATTTCATAATCATAACCCCTCTCTCTTTCATACATTTCATATCTCCACCATCCAATCTCCACATTCCATCTCATGCATAAAAATTAGGTCAAACTTAGATCCACCTATCAAATCCAATCCATACATGCATTATCTTAGATCTAGGACATCCAACCTATCCATCATCTAGATTAACGTTAGGATCATAAGCATTCATGCATTGCTTATTCATCCATCCATCCATGTAGATCACGCATCACTCACTAAAGCCACTAGATCTTGGGACAATGCATCACAACCATCCACTTCATATAGGTAAAACCCTAGAGCCTCCACATTCATCATCACATACATAATTTGCATTAGATCTAGGCCATTCATCATATCATCTACCCATCTCCACCTTTAAATCACAACCCTCCATTAGGTACCATAACATTCATATAATTTATTTTTACCAATTAAACCTAGAACAATTAGATTTGACCCAATCCAATCTTAGCTATCCATTCATTAAACCCTAAGATAGAACAACTTGGAGCTCAAGCTAGCCTCCATGCACCCAAGCCTATTCATTGCCACATCATTCAATCCAATCACTCCATAGCATCCACAAATTTTAGCATCTAAATTCTCTCCATGCACTTAGACAAAAACCCATCTAGATACATTCCTAAGATCCCAACATACCTCATCATCCCAATGTTCCATGTCACACACGATTTTCATAATCCACAAATGCTCCATTCGAATTTCACACTAAGTCAACCCTCTACATCATCTCATTATCATCCATCCATCCATTCACCTCATCTCTTAATCTCATCCATCCATTTACCAATGCACAAAACAAACCCTAATCCTACATAGCCAAACTCGAAAATCCCATGCCTAATCCAATTCTTATATTCTCTCTCACCTTACTTGTACTCCACTCCAAGCCACCTAGTACACCACTGTACAACCCAGATCGTTTGCAACTTTTAATCCCCATCACCCAATTCCGTTAAGATCCAATCCCATCCTTTCATCCATCAACTTAAACTTAGATTTAATCTTAACCATCCATCCTTTCCTTGAGCCTATAAATACCCCACTACCCCAAAAGCCAAAATTCGAACTTGACCTAGAGCTCAAAAGTGCCAAAGGATGATGATAAAAGATCAAGAGGCAAGAAGACAGGAGATCCCAAACGATTTTACAAGTTAAACTTGTAAATTTACGTCTCCATTTTATTTTCTTGTTCTCAAATTTATGAATGCTTGTACATGAATTTTTTCATGAAATAAATAAGCGATGTGCCGTTAGAATCTTGGAAAGTCTGATTATTCAGACATCTTTTAATACCTTCTTTTAATTTAATTTTGTATTCTTTGATTAATTAAAGTGCTTAGGTTAAAAGTGTTAAATCTAAGAACTTTACTTTAATTAGATTAAAGATTAAGAATTTTAATTAAATGGTGTAAATTGATTTTGAATTCTATTCGTGAATTTCAGATCTAGATCTCTTATGTAGTGAGCCGACCCGAAGTAGCGGGTCAGTAGTAGTGGGTAAAGTTAATCAGAATTTGATATTCGTATATGTTAGTGTATTATTATATTTTATTAAAATTATTTTGGGAAACACACCTCAAACTTAGGGGTTGAACAATAGACCCCTAGTTGCACATACCTTCTCCTCAATCAGTAATACACTTAAAATTGTACGTAAAATTTATAAGTGTAATCGAAAATGTGAAGGTTTAATAAAAATTATAAATTACCCAATTAAATATTTTTCAATGAAAATACCCATTTCACATTTCTATCTTGGTTTTATAACAATTTTGAAAAGATGACCAAACTGCCCATGGCTATACTTTTAGTGGTATTGGATCCAAGTTTCCGTTGATTTTCAATTTTTAAAGAAAATTGATTAAAAACTTTTTCTAATTTCTTTTAATACCAAGTTGTGTGATTAATATATATATGTATATATATTAATATTTTTGTGAGTATATAATAAGTAAACACCCTCTTTTGGAATCCTCTCTCTGCCCGATATCTCTTTCTAATTCTAGCCTCACAAGGAAACCCAACTAACTTTTCCTTTCTAATACGATGGAAACTACCCAAAATCCCAGAGACAATCCAATTGTAGCTTCCGTATTTGACATTGCTGACCTAGTCACCTATATAGGCCCCAAGCGGAGGGGAAAAACCCCAAATCAACTTATACGCATACCTCATCTCCCTTCCTCAAGCTTAACAGCAACCCTTCAACTAGATTTCGCCCTTGTTGTTTGTTGTTCTTTTCCGTGTCAGTCCGACATTGTGACCTTAGCCGACGACTTCTTTTGATTGCACGGTGTTGTTCTTCTGATCTGTGCAGACGCAGACCCTACTCTTCAACGGTAAGTCTTCTCTTCTTTGCTCTCTCTTCTCTATTATTTTACTCTTAGATCTCTCCCCTCTTCTTCGCCCCCTACGCCAAAACCATCAGATCGGCTGTTAGAACTCCCCAGCCAACCTTTTTTCTATAAATCTATGTGATTCCTACTCAAGCCCTTCTCCTTATCGATACATCTCTCGGTCTCTCACCACTGCTTAAGAATCAGCCAACCATCAGCGTTGCTACAACCCACTTCTTGATTGTTGTTCCTTCTACAGTTTTCAGGTGCGCCTCTTGTCTTTCTTATTCTTTTGCAACCTCTCTTCTCTTCTCCCATTTTGAAAGACATGGAATATGGAACAAGGAACATGTACAACTTTTCTTTTACTTGACCTAGTTTTACTTTACTGATTAAGTTATTAAATTACTTTTATTTTAGGTGCCTATTCTTACATAGTAGCTAGGGTTTTATTCCATTCATTCAATGATTCTTCTCAGTAGTTCTTTTGTTGGTCCTTACTGTATATTCCTACTTGATTTATTTTTAGCTAAAGTATTAAATATTAAAATTTCAAACCTTACAGTTACTAGTAGTCTTATCTTAATTATGTTAAAAAAAATATACCTGCCATATTTTTCTCAAGGATATATTTCCCTTCTTCTTTTTCTAATCTCTATTATTGTATTCCCTTCTTGTTTATATACTCCACCATCAGTGCACAGCTTGTGGACACAACACCACTACTTTTAGTATCATTATATTTCTTTTCCAACCAGAAACACTTGCCTAACCTTATTACTTTATGGTATTCTTTTCTAATGAATGAACATGGTGGATGTGCTATGTTTCAAACCTGTAAAGTTTTGTTGACTTATTTTCTTACTTTGAAGTCACCATATTCATTAGAGTCATCAGCTTTCTCTTCCACTCTTCCACTGATTACTCCTTCCAACTGAATACATATAAATATATATATTTTATTTACAATTACTTCTTTCATTACTCATACTTTTAAAGTTCTCAATTACTTTATTCAAATTTACAAATTTTATCACCCTTTCTGTAAGGAAATTATAATGTTTAATACTTCAACCATTTTTGGGTAGTAAAGACCAATTAAGTATGTATTGATTTTTTGAGATAGTATGAGTATTTTCATATTTTCCATTACTTTTGTCCACATCAACAAATTTGATTTTTCCCTTAGAGGTATTATCCTCTTCTTCCATTGCCAGTTAAGAATATAAACTCTTAGATTCTCTCTTTTCGATTATTTTTATCTTCCTTCCCTCTTCTCCTTGGCTAGTATGACGAAATTTTTACCAAGCCTTCCAATTGAGCTTGCTTGGACAGTTTGGAATCCAAACTTCATCCAGACCTGGTTAGTAAAAAATTGTCCCAAACCTTAAGCCAGTCTTTTGCTGTCAAACTTGAGCATGTTATTTAAAACCATCTCTTGCCTAATCTTTAAACGTTAGGTCCTCTAGCATCCATAGTTGAGACAACACCAATCATCTATGTTTAATAGTTTTCATACCATTATTTAGTTCAAGTTGAAAGTGACATTGATAATATCTGGAACCTTCAAATAAATTTATATGCAACACATCCCGAAATTCTTACTACGTGAAAAAAATTTGGAAAGCGTTTGGATTCATCACTTACTCATTACAAACTCTAAGGTGAGGAAAATAATTCATTACATACTTTTTTAGACATGATTCTTTGTATTACGAGTTTGTGCAATGAAAAATATTGCATTATATTGTATGTTAGAACATAATTGTTAGATCTAGAAATAGACTGGGTGCATGTTAATAATGGTTGTGATCCGGTGCTCACTCACAGTAGTGTAAGGGAGATTTTGGCTAAACATTCTATTGGCCGTGAGGAAACTCAGTCCGCCCAGATTGTGGAATCTAACCCTTAATATTGTTAAAAGATCAAATAATCTATATTCGCATATTGATGATTATTTAGATGGTATCGTTGAATTATTGATTTCGTTTGGACATGTTTGAATGTTAGTTTGTATTATTCTAATAATATGATAGTTGGACTATTTCTATGTTTTAATCAAGTTATATGTGTGTTATGGTGAATGAGATGTTGACTATACGTATATCATGAATAATTGAGCGTGTTTATTGGCATTGAGCATGGAATTCTCATATTCATAGCATTGGGTATGAGATTGTGTTCCATGATTGTCACGAAAAACATGACGGTGGTAGTTTTGTTAGCCACACCTTTAAGTGGGAAGACCACTACAGTGGCAGAGATGTGTTATCCGTGACAAGTCATGAAGACTGTTATTTGGTGGTGGGATATGTTATCCTCACTTTAGCTGGGAAGGCTACTACGGCGGTGTTGTGTTATCCTCGATAAGTCAGGAAGACCACCAAATCTCAGTAGTTGTAGATGATGGGTTAGAATATGGCAATTTGCATTGAGCATTGCATTCTTGCATAAGGCATGAGCATGAAATAAATCGTAATATAAGATTGCTTGAAATATTGTGTGAGAAAGTAAGGATATCATATTCTTTGTATGTGTTTTGTTTTCTTCACTGGGCATGGAGCTTATCCCGTACATTGCAGGCAATCCCTTTGACTTGGTTCTGGATGATAATCAAAACTGAGCTTAGCGGAGGAGTCGTTGGAGGATACTTAGAATTGCATAGAATATGGAAGGATTTAGTTCTTAGATTATAGAATGGATTTTGTTAGATTAGAGACTCTTTAAGGAATTTGTTTATTTGGTTAATTGGTTTGTTCAGACTTGGATGATAAATTCAAGTATTGAGTAAATTTGAGAACAATATTATTTGATTGGTTTGGGAATGTGAGTAAATTGGTGAATTTTGAAGCCTTTATGAGATGGAATACTTTATCTCTCTAGTTATGTGAAATAATGAATGGAAATGTTATTTTACTTATTAGGTTGTGGGCATGAGGAATTAGATGGCTTGTACGTATTTGTGTTATTCATTTAAAAAAAATTATTAGCCATGGATTTATGATGTAAGACCCGTTTAGATGAACATGTTATTTTAAATTATGCAGTCAAATCACGCCCGTTTAGGTGTTGAAGGCAGAGCATGACACTTATTTATTTATTTATTATGGGCGATGAGAGAATAATTCCATAACCACCTTTAAATAACGTATTTGTTTATTCTGTCATTTACTTTATTTGTCAATTTATTTCTTATCTTTAATTACATTAGTCACTTTGTATGTATGTTGTATACAAGATGTTCAATTTTTGTTTTTGTTTTGTTTCTTGTATGTTCTTTCTTTAATTCTTTAATTCATGTATCAACTCAATCCCTCTCCAAACAATTCTTTAATTAGGAATGTAAATATAGTTTTCTAATCTTGAACTTTGCAATTTTAATTAGAGATAAGACTACATATTCATGATTCACCAATATAAAAACAAAATGGATTAAATTGATGAGATTGACAAGTTAAATAAAAGATGGTGTTCACTTGATTTTTCCAAATAAATTTGTCTTATTTCAAATCTAGATTTAATTCATTTTTCTCAAGATTACATCATCTTAAAGGTATTAATTTAATGTATAACAAACATTTTGTGATTTCCTACGGGTTCGACCTCGCTCTCATATGCTATACTGTCAATTGGTTCGTACGCTTGCGAGATTATAAATGTAAAACTTCGTAAAATTTTCACTTCAACAAGTTTTTGATACCGTTGCCGGGGAAAACAAATTAAATTATGTGCCATTAAATCATGTAATTTTTAGAAAGATTGTTATTTTTGGAATATGTCTATTTTTGGCAACTCTTTAAAATTCGAAACTTTTTATTTTTGGAAAGTTTTCTTAAATATGAGATTTTTTTAAATAATTTTTCTTTGGAATTTAACTATTTTTGAAGATTTGCTAACCTTTGAAACTGCCATATTTAGAATTTTCTATTTTTGGAAATTTTCTAATTGTTAGTTTCTTCCTTTAAAAAATATGCTTTAATTTTGGAAATCTGTTTTTATTTTGGAAAACTTATTTTTAGAAAGTTTCTATTTTTAGAAAAATCCATTTTTGGTAAGTTTTCTACTTTTTGGCAACCTTCCGAGTTTAAAAAAATTGCCAAACTTAGAAATTTTCTAGATTTAGAAAATCATATCTAACTTGTGAATCTTTTTAAATTAAGAAATAAAATCAAATCTTGGAAACATGGAATTAAATTATATTGGTGAATCTCAATCTTAACTTTCTTAGTCTTGTTTTAATTAAAATTTCGGTTTAGGATTTTGAATATTATATTTCTTTCACTCGTAGTAGTTTTAGGAAACACATTTAGTTTAGGATCATGCAATCTTTGATTTAGACTCTGCACCAAGGGTTGTATGTTTTCTTTTGCAGGAGTTTTAAATGTGCTTAAAAATTACTGGAAATATGCATATTAGGCTAATGTGAGTGCTTAATCATCTTCTTTTAATTTTTATTTTCATCATGCATTCATATAGAATTTTTTAAGGATGTTCATTAATTGCTTTGCTTTAATTAGTTTACATTTAAATTGCTCATGCATATTAGGGTGCTAGATTCATGCATTAGTATAGAATGATTTATTATTGTTTTGCGTATTTGCTTGATGCTTGTGTGGTAAAGTAGGATTGCATCTTTCACAATATCTAGAAAAATAAGATAGTAAAATGCTTCATGCATCTCCTAATAAAATCAATTAAGGAACCATTAGGTTAGTTTTAGGGTTTCATGTTCATTAGGAACATTTTCAATTCAAATCATTTTTTGGAACCAATGACTAGTTCATCTTCAATCATGGTGTCTAGGATTAGTTCTGTCACCAAGGTGTAAACAGCCTAAGGATAAGTGGAATATAAGCAGATTGCTAAGTACTCATCCACTTACATGGGAACTTACCTGGCCATGATTGTGGTTGAACTCTCATTGGAAACTTAGATTGTTTGGAAAGAAAAATAGGAGCAAATCTAAAGACAATCTTTAGAGTCATATTACCAATAAAAATTTGATTGCACTAGTGCACTTCAAATCTAGATATAGGAATTTTCTTGTGTGAATTTGTTTGAGTGTGAATGATCGTATATGTGTATGCTTAACTGGTCTCGTAACTCCACCAATTGCTTGGTTAGAATTACACCTCTTGTCAGTACATCGATTATTGTGTCTGGAGCTCAGAGTAACTCAGTCATAGATATAGACAGTCCAACACACTCACCATCATCATCATTTTCATTTTCATCACCACCATCATTACCCATGGCAGGGGAAGTTGTGGAGATAACTCTCCAAGACTACTTCTCACCAGTCATAGCCAATACTCCATCAGGTATAGTTATACCTGCAACCAATGTTACCTTTGAACTTAAGCCAGTACTTTTACATCTTCTATCAGCTGCTCATGGTCTTGATAGAGACGATCCATACCTCCATGTCAAAGAATTCTAAGAGATCTGCGCCACCATTAAAACTCAAGGAATCACTGATGAATCTATTCGATTTCGATTATTTCCTTTATCTCTCAAAGAAAGAACGAAATCTTGGTTAAATTCTTTACCTGCGAATACCATCACCACTTGGGATCAGTTGATTAATAAATTTTTGAACAAGTTTTTCCCAGTATCTAAAACAAACTCACTGAAGAAAGAAATGATAAACTTTAATCAAAAGGAGGGTGAAGCAATTCTGTGAAGCATGGGAAAAATTCAAAGATATATTAGCAAAATGCCCCCACCATGGCTTTGAAACGTGGATACTTATCTAATGTTTCTATGATGGTTTAACCACACCAACTCGTCAAATGGTCGAGTCTATGAAAAATGGAGACTTTTTTAAGCTAACGAAGAACAATGGATGGACATTCCTAGAAACATTGGCGGAGAATTCTCAGTGATGAGATTTCTCCAAGAAAGAGAATTTACTACAAACCTCAAGGAAATGGGGTTTGTACGAAGTCCGTAGTGACTTTGACGTTAAGTTAGCAATCGTAAACCTAACGAAAAAAGTTGACTCATTAGCGATGACTCACGCTATGAATCCCTCAATAGGAGCAAATGCTGAATTTTGCACTATGTGTTCTATCCCAGGACACACCTCCCAAAATTGTTCTTCCATAGGATCAAATGCTGGGTGTTCAACCGAACAGGCCAATGCACTCAATAATTTTGGAAGACATCAAGAACCCCATTTTCTGCCACATACAATCCTAATTGGCGAAATCATCCCAATTTCTCTTGGCATCAAAATCAAACTCCAATGAATCAAAATCGTCCTCAATATCCAAATCAACCATACCCAAATCAATCATATCACCCATCACCTCAAAATCAACCTTATCATCCACCCCAACCAAATTAGTCTTATCAGTCTAATCCTTCACACAACATAAACCTTCGATTGAAGATACGTTGCAGTAGTTCATGCAAACTACCCAGCAGGCTATGCATAAGCTTGAAACACAACTTTGACAATTAGCCACTGCTATTGGTGATCGGGAAAAGGGATAATTTCCCAGTCTACCTATTCCAAATCCTAAAGGACAGTATGAGGTTTCATCACCTAAACCAGACGATATTAAATCAATTACTACCTTCAGGTCAACGAAACAGGTAGACAATAAGGCGGAAATGCCTAAACCTAGAGAACAAATCAATAATCAATCAAAGAAACCGGATAAGTCACTGAGTTCATCTCCAGTAAAAAATCCACCCAATTTCTCTACTAAGAAAACATTTTCACCTAGGGCTCCATGCCCTCATAGGCTATCTGCAAAACAAAAGATACATTATGGTGACATACTAGAGGTGTTCAAACATGTCAGTATCAATATCCCTCTATTGGATACCATTAATTTGGTACCTTCGTATGTCAAATTTCTCAAACATCTATGTACGATAAAGTGGAGAACTAATGTCCCTACAAAGGCTTTTCTAGTAGAAAATGCGAGTGCACTCCTCCAACAACCATTTCCAATCAATCATAAGGATCCTGGATTTCCAACTATTTCTTGTACCATTGGTACATACACAATTGAAAGGGCCTTATTAGATCTTGGAGCTAGTGTCAGCCTACTGCCATACTCCCTTTTTGAGCAGTTAGGTTTGGGAGAATTGAAACCCACTTCTATTACCCTACAGTTAGTTAATCGTTCTATGAAAATTTCAAGAGGTGTGATTAGAAGACGTTCTAGTTAAGGTTGGCGATTTCTACTTTCGTCTAGATTTTGTGGTATTGGATACACAACCCACTCAGAATGACAATGCGCATATCCTAGTCATTCTTAGACGGCCATTTTTTGCCACTGTAAAAGTTATGATCAATAGCTAGAGTGGTATGCTTAGATTATCATTTGGAGAATTGACAACTGAACTCAACGTTTTTGACTTAGTCGACAACCTCTCTACATGGATGATCCATGCGAGGTTAACTTAATTTAGAGTTTTGTTGATGAGTTCTTCCTTCACTCCATTTGCAGTGATCATGTCGAAAAATCATTGTTTACATTAGATAACAATTTCAATAAAAATGAAGTGAATGATATCACCAGGTCTGAACCTCTTTCCATCTATCAATCTATCTCAGTCTAATCTGTCGAGAAGCCACCAGAATTAGAACTCAAGATACTCTCTAACACTCTCAAATATTCATATCCTGGACCTTCAAACACATTACCAATTATCATAACTTTAGAATTAACTTCTGAGCAGGAGCCTAGACTCCTGGTTATTCTAAGAGATCATCGTCAAGCTATATGATGGTCCATCACCGATCTCAAAGGAATTAGCCCTTCTGTGTTCATGCACAAAATTCATTTGGAAGAAAATTACAAGAGATCTAGAGAACAACAAAGACGATTAAGTCCTGCGATGCAGGAAGTAGTGAGAGCCAAAATTTTGAAACTTCTACAATCAAGTATCATTTATCCAATTTCTGATAGTACATGTGTAAGTCCAATCCAAGTTGTCCCAAAAAGGTCCAATGTCACGGTAATAAAAAATGGAGAAAAATGAATTAGTTCCAACATGCATGCAAACGGGTTGGAGAGTTTGTATTGATTATCGAAAGTTGAACACTGCCACTCGTAAGGATCACTTCCCTCTTCCATTCATCAATCAAATGCTTGAACGTTTAGCAAGTCATGCATTCTATTGTTTTCTTAATGGTTATTCCAGCTATAAACAAATTTATGTTGCTCTTGAAGACCAGGAGAAAACAACCTTTACATGTTCATTCAATACATTTGTCTATCGTTGTATGCCTTTCGAACAGTGTAATGCACCCGCCATCTTTCAGCGGTGCATGATCAGTATTTTCTCCGACATGGTAGAACATTCGTGGAAGTTTTCATGGATGACTTATCAGATTTTTTATCAACTTTTGACTAGTACTGCACCATTGACTCTTGTGTTAGTCAGGTGTAAAGAAAAGAACTTGATACTTAATTTTAAAAAATGACACATCATGGTAAAATCAAGCATAGTACTAGGGCACATAATTTCAGAAAAAGGAATTGAAGTAGATAAAGCCAAAGTTGACCTAATCTCTAGTTTGCCAAGACCCCAAACTGTTAAAGAGATTAGATCATTCTTAGGTCATGCTGGATTTTACAGAAGGTTTATCAAAGGATTCAGCGCCATATCGTGACTTCTCTGTAGACTCCTGACCAAGGATGTTGTTTTCAATTTTAATGAAAAATGTGTCATAGCCTTTGAAAATTTGAAAACTGTTTTCACTTCTGCTCCAATCACACAACCACCTAATTGGTCTATACCCTTTGAAATCATGTGCGATGCCTCTTACTATGCAGTAGAAGTTGTGCTAGGACAAAGAATGAACAAATTATCTCATGTTATCTATTATGCTAGCAAAACGTTGAATGACGCTCAGCTTCATTATTCTTCTTTCTAAGAAAGATGCTAAGTCCCAGCTGATCTGATAGATACTTTTGCCACAAGAATTTGACATTGAAATCCGGGACAAGAAAGGTTTCGAGAATGTGGTAGCCGACCATTTCTCTAGATTGGTAACCTAGCTCACTGATGACACCTGTCCTATCATTGAGTTCTTCCTTGATGAGCAACTCATGTCAGTTTTCCAAGTACCATGGTTTGTTGATATTGTCAATTATCTTGTAACCAGTCAAATGCCTCCGTATTTGAATAAATAAGATAGTGTTAAGTTTCTGGCATAAGTCAAAAAAATTATCTGGGATGATCCATATCTGTTTAAGCATTGTGCGGACCAAATAATTCGTTATTGTGTCCCTGAAGAGGAACAACAAAGTGTCATAAGGTTATGTCATGATCAAGCCTAGGGAGGCCACTTCAGTACTAAAAAGACAACTGCAAAAATATTGCAGTGTGGATTTTATTGGCCATCCATGTTTCGTGATACCCATACCTTTTGCATTTCATGTGATAGATGTCAAAAATTAGGAAGTATATCCCGCCGAAACGTGATGCCTTTAAACCAATCTTAACTGTTGAACTTTTTGATGTTTAGGGCATCGATTTCATGGGACCCTTACTTAATTCTTTCTGCAATTTATATATCCTCGTAGGTGTTGACTATTTATCAAAGTGGGTAGAAGCGGTGGCATGCAAAACTAATGATCACAAGGTTGTCACCCATTTCTTGAAAGAAAACATCATCTCTAGATTTTGTATTCCACGAACTATCATCAGTGATGGTGGTAAGAATTTTTGTATTTGCTCGTTCAAAGAATTGATGAAATCATATGGGGTGATTCACAAAGTAGCTACTCCCTATCACCCACAAACATTTGGACAAGTGGAAATATCAGATAGAGAAATTTAACATATCCTCGAGAAAGCAGTCAATCCATCCCGGAAAAACTGGTCTTCCAAACTCACTTATACAATATGGGCTTATTGAACAGCGTTCAAGACACCCACAGGAATGTCACCCTATTGCTTAGTGTATGGAAATGATTGTCATCTTACAGTCAAAATAGAACACAAGGCACATTGGGCTATCAAGCCTTTTAATTTTGCTCTAGACTCGGCTGGACAACTCAGAAAATGTAACACCCCGGATTTTCAAGTTATTAATGTATATAAATATTACCCATTTAATTTGTGAATTTTAGATATGGATCTTAGATGGGTAAAGGGTTGGGTCATTGCCCAATCATGACCCAACGGTTGAGGAAATGGTTTCAATTTAAATTAAATGGGGTTGAATTAATTTAGTAATGTATTATGTCTAAAATTAAATAAAAGATTGTGCATGGTCGAATATTGGATTTGCATATCCAAGAAGATGTTTAAAAATTAAATAAAGATTACATTGGCCGTGTATAGGGATTTCCATATCTATGTGATGCGCATAGGATCATTTAAAAAAGGGTCTTCCCTAGATTAAAAACGGCATTAGGGAATTGTCTAAAATTAAATAAAGAAGATGTCTAAATTAAAAGATGGCTTAGGCCGTGTATAGGGTTATGCACATGGCACCTTCTAAGTTAGGCAACAAGAGGGGCGCACGGCACTAAGCAATTGCCATCTTGGTACCTTCTAAATAGAGGACCAATTGGAGATTAAAGGTAGTAAGAGGCTCTCAGCAATTGCTATTGTAATTGTGGAATTTTTATTAAAGAAATAGGGAAGGGGCACACAGCAATACCTACACACATAAGGCCGAATTCTCTCTTTCTCTCAAGTCTCATTCACGGCAAGAACAAAAATCAAGAAGAATGAGAGGAAAAGGCTAAGGAAGAAGAAGATTGGAAGAGCAAGAACAACCGAGGGAAAATTGGAGAAGTCGCGGAACCGGTAAGTGGTTTTGATATTTTTGTTTAAGATAAGGAACCATAGGGTTCGGCCATGGTGTATGGCCAAACCCCATGGAAGGACTTGGGTGATTTTTAATGGAAGGACATGGATTATTTAATGGAGGTTTGAATGATGAAAACCATTGAATATTATGTATGTTTTAAATGGTTGAAGATAAATTGATGAACCATAGGGTTCGGCCATGATGAAGGGCCGAACCCCATGGAGGAACTTTGGTTATTTCTATGGGTTAGAAGCCGTGGAAAGTCATGATTTAATTTATGAATTTAAGGATGGAAACCATGGAAAGAATACCAATGCTTTTGAAGGATTAAATGGAAGAAAGTTGGGAGATGAATAAAATAATTTTAAGGGAAGATGATGAACCATAGGGTTCGGCCATGTTGTATGGCCGAACCCCATGGAAAGAGATTGGTTATATTTTAAAAGGAGTTATCATTTAGTTTAATGGAAATAATGATTTCCATGAAAGAGAATTAGTGAACGATTATGATAAATTTAAATGGATGTATGGTTGATGGTGTTTAGATACATGGAGTGTTATTAATAATTTTTAAAGAGAGGTTTTAGAACCATAGGGTTCGGCCATGGTGTGTGGCCGAACCCCATGGAAAAATATAAATGGACTTATTTTGGTGATTGATTAAATGGAGACCATGGAAGGTGATTATTAAATTAGAAACTTTCTAATTATGGACTTTTGATCAAAAAGGAAGGAATCTTGAATTATGGATTCAAGTATGAAAATTAATATAATTGGAAAGTCATACATCATAGGGTTTGGCCATGGTGTTTGGCCGAACCCCATGAGTCAAGTCTATGGTTCAATTATTGATTTATAATTGTTAAATAAATTAAGGAGGATGGAACCATGATATCATGGGTTCGGCCATGGTGTATGGCCGAAACCCATGAACCAATATTATGGATCTAATATAAGTAAATATAGGAATGATTAAATGGTTCTATGGTTGTGGATCATTGGAGGATCCATGTATATAATGTATAAAGGAATGGACCTATGTTTTGGAACCTAAACCTAAGATTATAAGTCATGTAAGTGGTGAATGAATTATGTATGGATCATTCATGGACTTAGGTATGTGTTAATGAATGAAAGGTTTGAAATGATTAGACCAATGGCAAAGTTGTAATAAAGGGTGAAAGTGAGGAATCATGGGTTCAGCCATACACCATGGCCGAACCCCATGAGAAATGTTTTTATGGATTTGAACAATGGCATATTGGTAATTAAGTGAAAATAAGGGACCATGGGTTCGGCCATGGTGTATGGCCGATCCCCATGGGGATTGTTTTGATGGACTTAGGGTTTATATATGTTGGATTAAATAAAAGGGAAGTGATTAAATGTTTAACTGAGGGGTTATTGATTAATAAACCAAAGAAGGAAACTAAAACAAAAGGGGTGAGGTTCGGCCATGATGTATGGCCGAACCCCACAAATTTGGTTTATGGACTTGGACATTATTGTAAATCAAGTGGGACTTAGTTTTAATTGATTGTTATATTATAAGGTAATGGAATCTCACAAGGTGTGTACGATCGTGAGCGGTTACCGGACGAAAGCACAAGGACACGTAGTGGTCTTTGGTAGGATTCCACCTCTTTGAAACTATGGGTTTATGTACAATGTTTTTATCTTATTTTGATGAATTTATATTGCAAAGGATAGGTTTCAAAATGTAAATTTTATATGCTATGTTTATATGATAAAATAGCATGTGTTGGATATGTTTCAAAATGTGAATTTTAAATGCTATATTTATATGATAAAATAGCATGTGTTGGATATGTTTCAAAATGTGAATTTTAAATGCTATGTTTATATGATAAAATAGCATGTGTTGGATATGTTTCAAAATGTGAATTTTAAATGCTATGTTTATATGATAAAATAGCATGTGTTGGATATGTTTCAAAATGTGAATTTTAAATGTTATGTTTATATGATAAAATAGCATGTGTTGGATATGTTTCAAAATGTGATTTTAAATGCTATGTTTATATGATAAAATAGCATATGTTTCATTGGCATCTCATGCATAGCATGGGGTAAAGGATATGTAACTGGAAGGGCCACACTCCGTCGGGGCGTCCGAAAAACCTATGTGGGATACCTTGATGTGCTTTTCCATCAGGAAGAAACCGGAGGTCCACACTCCGTCGGGGCATCCGAAAGACCTATGTGGGGGTACTTTTATGTACATGTGATAGGTGGGACTCATTGCATTTGTCATCATTGCATGGCATGGTTTATATGGTTTTCGACATTATGATATTATTATATATGTTTTGTACTAACTATATGTTAGCCCTAATTGGAATACCTATTGGGCGCGTTGTTCTAACGCCCTACTTCTACCCTAGTGGATGACACAGGAAACCAGGGGAACGATGAACGTAAGAAGGGCAAAGCATAGGAGCTTGGATGATTTAGTTTATATTTTGAATAAAGTTACTTATGGACATGTATTTGTGTAACTAGTTTTCGGACATGTAATAACTTAGATGAATTTGCTATGGTTGGAGGTTTTATTGGATAATTATGATTAAGGACTTGACATACTTTGCTATCTGAAATGAAATAGAATTGTGTTCTATTATAATTCCGCATGTTGATATTGTTATGTGTGAACCGTTTTCATGGACATAGTCCATGCACACATAGGGTTGGCCAGTTAAGGGTCGGACTTTAGAAGTTCGGACTTAGATCGCATCGTGACGTCCTGCTCTCTATCACTCTTTGATTATATAAAAAAAAAATAGACTCTGATTTTCGGAAAGGTTGGAGTGAAAAAAAGGCGGGGCGTTATAGAAAACTTCAATTGACCGAATTGGAAGATATACGTAATCAAGCTTATGATACAACCTAGGAAATGCAAAGACCGGACAAAAGTTTTTCATGACAACACATTCTCCAGAAAGTGTTTACTGTTGGCCAAAAGGTCTTGTTGAACAATTCTCATTTGCATATTTTTCCTAGGAAATTGAAATCAAAATAGTCCGGTCCGTACATTGTTCATTTCATTTTTCCACATGGAGCCGTTGAGATCAGACATCCTAAGAATGGTCACATTTTCAAAGTTAATGGTCATTGATTGAAACCATTCTTAGAGTTTCACAATCCAGAAGGAAAAACGAAGGTTCAGCTCTTTGATCCGATCTACCAAGACTGATTTGCACAATTCTCACCATTTACCCATTTATCCATCAACCCATTCACTCATCCATATCCACCCATTTACCTATTTTCCCCATCCACCCAGACCCACTTACCCATCTATCTAATTTGTCTATGTCTAAGTTAGTTTGAGTTGTCAGTGTCTAGTTTTGAGTTTGTCGAATCTAGTTTTAGTTTTTCATTTATTAGTCCAGTTTAGGAGTTAGTCATTCATTATTTCATCCCAAGGTGCATCTAAATCTTGATTGTTCGTTTTCTAAGATAATTGTTCATTTACACCTGGCCAGTGTAGATTAGGGAACATTGAGGACAGTGTTCAATTCGAGTTTGGGGGTACTGAGGTCATCATATGTCATTTTCATAAAAAATCTTAGGGGTGAGTAAGTAAAAAACTGAGACCCCTTAAAAAAAAAAATTCAGAATCCATCATCCATCTTTGTCTTGTGGCTAATAGACGTTAAAGAACCGGATAGAAGTCATGCACAGTAGACGGTCGAGTTTTTGTTTTCGCAAGGTGTCTGTGTAGAACACAAGTTGCCCTAGACTTGTGTAGGGAAATTATTTCCTCAGCTATGAGGATGAGGAAGCTGTAAATCCAAGAGGAACAACCCAAACCTCTATGTGGTCGAAGCACTCTGGCTGCAAAGAGGAAAGCTAAGATGCTTGGTATCTATCACAAATGAGGACGTTAGAATTGTAATGGAAATTGATCAGATTATGGAGTCTGCAGTGACACAACTATAAGTAGACTTGTAGGAAATAAACAGATCTATGTAGATCTATGCAAGGGCAGAATAAGTCCTGATAAACTGATACGCCTTGAACTCCAGAGAACTATTGATTTCCAACTGAGCGCTTACAAACGTCTTGAAAATCTAATGTTAAACGAGTCATACTCTTGCTTAGACAAAAATAGGCAAAGTCATTTTAGAGAAGACTAAGTGAGGACTGAGACTTCTGGAACTTAAACACTGCCAATTTTAGTTTTAAAAAAAAGATTCCATGCATCTTGACAATCTAATCATATTTTTAGCATTAATACTTAGATAGAGATCTTTATATCATATTTTTCTAGAAAGATTTTTATAGGATTTATACTTGGAAACCTTGTACACAGCCATATTAGATTAGTCTGAAAAATAAAAAAATTTACAAGTCGAGTAATCACCAGAGGAATACTAGTGGAGACTTAGCCGAGTGAGCTTTAGAGCCATTCTTTTCTTCTGAGGGTTATAAGTCAATTCCATTTTCTTTGATAGCACAAATAAGTAGTTATTGATCTCATCATTCTTCGTCTTGGTCATATTATTGAGAACACCATCAATATTTAGTTAGTGTACTTTGAAATTTTTCAGAATTTATTTGAAATAAGGAAACCATCTGTTGAAGCTTAGGATATGATTTAGGCAATTTTTGAAACGTTTGAGCCTTTAAAGACTACCTTTGGTCAATTTATCCTGATAGCTCCCATTTTGAGCCTTAATGAAAAATTAACCTAATTTATTGATCAGCTAATTTGAACACATAAATTCTTCTCACATATACATTGAGAGAAAATTAACACAAACCTCTGACTGTTAATTTTTCTGAGAGATATATCTAGTGAAGTTTGAAGTCAAAATACATTTCCAGTGGTGGAAACAAAACATGTGATTGTTTGGAAAAGAAGTCTATCTTAATATTGGTTAAGCACACACTACACTCCGGGTATAAGTCTTATAAAATGAACTCTAGAGTTGTATGATGTTTAGACCCCTTGTCTGTGTGGTCTTGCTAAAGATGTTGTTGTTTGTGGGTATCATCACTGAAATCCCTCATGAGACGATAACTCGCATACTAGGGGAAACCTAGGGGTTTAAAGGCTTGTTGCATATGCTAAATGCAATCGAGAGAACCAACGAAAGTGGTGTAGTCTTTTGTTTTTATTCTTTTTAGGAAGTTTTGCTCGAGGACTAGCAAAATCTGAGTTTGGGGGTATTTATTAAGCATTAAAATATTACATTTTTTCCCCTGATTATTAGACTAGTTAGCCTTTATTTTGTATATATCACATGCATTTAATATCATTTTCTAGTTTTGTAGGAAAAAAATGGAAAGTTCAGGAAAATCATCTCAATTTAGTGGATAATTGCAAGATTAGGCTTAAAAGTCAAGACCTAGAATTTTAATAACTTATTTCATGCCACTTTTAGGGTTTTTCATCTAAATTAGTTAATCTGGATCCACTTATGAATGTCTAAGATTAATTAATTATTTTTAGAATTTAACTCGTGAATTTATTATTAAATTCTGGAAGAGAGATCATGCAATTCAAGTGTCAAGGCCTAAAATTCAAGATAAATGGGCCAAGATCCACTTCAATTGGGCCAAGCTAAACTCCACAGGCCAGCATTAGGTCAGGCCACAGACATTCCATGCGCATTTCATACATTTGGATCAGGCCATTGTGCAACTCAAAGGCCCAAGATCTCAAGTTCAAATCCAAGTCAAGTGGACCTAAGACAAAGTCCATGATTGAGGTCCAAATCCAAAGTCCAATAGCTCTATGATACAAGTACGAATTTCACCTAAGCCCATATCCAATTACTCATGGCCAAATTTCAAAACCCTAACCCCTCTCTCTTTCATACATTTCATATCTCCACCATCCAATCTCCATCTTAAATCTCCACCTTCCATCTCATGCATAAAAATTAGGTCAAACTTAGATCCACCTATCAAATTCAATCCATACATGCATTATCTTAGACCTAGGACATCCAACCTATCCATCATCTAGATTAACGTTAGGATCATAAGCATTCATGCATTGCTTATTCATCCATCCATCCATGTAGATCACCCATCACTCACTAAAGCCACTAGATCTTGGGACAATGCATCACAACCATCCAGTTCATATAGGTAAAACCCTAGAGCCTCCACATTCATCATCACATACATAATTTGCATTAGATTTAGGCCATTCATCATATCATCTACCCATCTCCCCCTTTAAATCACAACCCTCCATTAGGTACCATAACATTCATATAATTTATTTTTACCAATTAAACCTAGAACAATTAGATTTGACCCCATCCAATCTTAGCCATTCATTCATTAAACCCTAAGATAGAACAACTTGGAGCTCAAGCTAACCTCCATGTGCCCAAGCCTAGTCATTGCCACATCATGCATTTCAATCTCACCATAGCATCCACACGATTTTAGCATCTAAATTCTCTTCATGCAATTAGACAAAAACTCATCTAGATACACTCCTAAGATCCCAACACACCTCATCATCCCAATCTTCCATATCACACACGATTTTCACAATCCACAACCACTCCATTTGAATTTCACACTAAGCCAACCCTCCACATCATCTCATTATCATCCATCCATTTATCCATTCACCTCATCTCTTAATCTCATCCATCCATTTACCAATGCACAAAACAAACCCTAATCCTTCATAGCCAAACTCGAAAATCCCGTGCCTAATCTAATTCATATATTCTCTCTCTCCTTGCTGGCACTCAACTCCAAGCCACCTACACACAGCCAAATTCATATACACCACTGCGCAACCCCAATCTTTTGCAACTTTTAATCCCAATTGTATTAAGATCCAATCCCATCCTTCCATCCTTCAACTTAAACTTAGATTTAATCTTAGCCATCCATCCTTTTCTTGAGCCTATAAATACCCCATGACCCCAAAGCCAAAATTCGAATTTGACCTCGAGTTCAAGAGGACCAAAGGCTGAGGAGAAAATATCAAGAGGCAAGATGACAAGAGGTCCCACACGATTTTACAAGTGAGAGTTGTAAATTTAAGTCTCCATTTTGTTTTCTTGTTCTCAAATTTATAATGCCTGTACTTGAAATTTTCCATGAAATAAATATGTGATGTGTTGTTAGAATCTTGGAAAGTTCAATTATTCAGACATCTTTTATACTTTCTTTTAATTTAATTTTGTATTCTTTGATTAATTAAAGTGCTTATGTTATAAGTGTTAAATCTAAGAACTAGACTTTAATTCGATTAAAGATTATGAATTTTAATTAAATGGTGTAAATTGATTTTGAATTCTAGCATGAATTTCATATCTATATCTGTTATTTATTTATTTATTTTGGGTGATGAGAGAATAATTTCACAACCACCTTTAAATAATGCATTTATTTATTCTATCATTTACTTTATTTGTTAATTTATTTCCTGTCTTTAATTACATTAGTCACTTTGTATGTATCTTGTATACAAGATGTTCAATTTATGTTTTGTTTTATTTCTTGTATGTTCTTTCTTTAATTATGTAATTCATGTATCAACTCAATCCCTCTCCAAAATATTCTTTAATTAGAAATGTAAATATAATTTTCTAATCTTGAACTTTGCAATTTTAATTAGAGATGATACTACATGTTCTAAATGGATTAATTTGATGAGATTCACAAGTTAAATAAAAGATGGTGTTCACTTGATTTTTCCAAATAAATATGTTTTATTTCAAATCTAGATTTAATTCATTTTTCTCAAGATTACATCATCTTAAAGGTACTAATTTAATTTATTACATATATTTTGTGATTTCCTGTGGCTTCGACCTTGCATTCATATGCTATATTGTCAATTGATTTGTATGCTTGCGAGATTATAAATATAAAATTTTGCAAAATTTTCACATCAACACTTTCTGTTAAACTTTCTAAGAAGGTCCATCCATTGTTATCAGTCAGTTTTAAAAATTCTCCACCCTTCATAGACTCGACCATTGTGCGGTTTGATGTGGTTAAACTATCATAAAAGAATTACACGAGTCTCCCCGTTTCAAAACTTTGGTGGGGGCATTTACTCAATGTATCTTTGAATCTTTCCGACGAGTCCCATAATTGTTTACCCTCTTTCTGATTAAAATTTGCAATTTCTCTCTTGAGGGCATTGGTTTTAGATACAGGGAAAATTTTGTTCAAAAACTTGTTGACCAACTGATCCCAAGTTGTGATGGAGTTCGCAGGTAGAGAATTCAACCATGATTTCACTTTTTCTTTAAGGGACAAAAGGAAATAGACGAAGTTCAATAGATTCATCATTTATTCCTTGAAGTTTAATGGTGGTGTAGATTTCTAAGAATTTTTTAACATGTAGGTAAAGATCCTCACGATCTAGGCCGTGGAAAGTGGGTAAAATATTTAACAGGGCTGGTTTGAGTTCAAAGGTTGCATTAGTTGCTGGAACAACTATGCATGATGGTGTATTAGTTGTGACTGGAGAAAATTACTCTTGAAGGGTTTTCTCTTTGACTCTTTCTCCGGCCATGATGGGTGATGATGAAGAAGATGATGGTGTTGAGGATGGTGATGTAGGTGGACTGTCTATGTCTATGACTGAGCTCTAGACGCAACAATCGATGTACTGACGGAAAGTTTAACTCGAACCAAGCGATTGGTAGAGTCACATGACCAATGATGCATACACAAACACGATCATTCACGCTCAAACAAATTCACTACAAGAAATGCCTAAATTTAAGATTCGAATTGCACTAATGCAATCAAATTTTGTATTGGCTTCTACATGGATCCTAAAATCTAGACACCTTGCTCCTAATTTTCTCTCCAAATAAGCTAAAGTCTCCGATGTGAGTTTAACCACAAGATGGCCAGGTAAGTTCCCAGGTAAGTGGGGAAGCACAAACGGCGTCTCTTCCCATCTTATCCTTAGACGTGCTCGACCTCACGCCTTTGTGATAGAACTAGCCTTAGACACCATTCTTGAAGATAAACTATTCACAGGTTACAAAAACTAGTTTAGATTAAAAAGGTTCCTAATGAGCATGAAACCCTAAAAGTACCTAATGGTGCCTACATTGATTTTATTAAGGAGATGCATGAACTAATTTTACTAATCTTATTTTTCTAGATATTGTGAAAATGCAGTCCTAAATTACCAATACAACATGAAAACAATTATCAAAGCAATTAAAAAGACAATCTAAACTAATGCATGAATACTAACACCCTAAATGCATGAATAGTTTATTAATGCAAGCAACTAAATAAAGAAACTTAAATAACACCTTAAAATCTATATGAATGTATGAGAAAGATAAAAATAAAAGAAGATGATTAGGCACTCACCTTAGCCTGATATGCACATTTTATAGTAATTTTTAAGCACGCAATTAAAAACTCCTGCAAAACAGAACACACAAGATTTGGTGTAAAGTCTAATTCGAAAAATGCATGATATACATTACATGGAAAGTCCTAAAATTATAACTAGAAAAGAAATTAAAAAAATTAATAATTAATTAAATTTTATGCTAGAATGAAAATTATTTCCACTTTTCTAAATAAATCATCAACATTCAATATATTTCAAATTAAATTCCAAGAATTAAATCAAGAACATGGAATGATAGAATTAAATCTGAAGTTCACTAATTCATCCAAGTTTCAAAGAAAAACTTTAAACAAAAGAACAATAATTATTTGTGAATATTTTTGTAATTCCCTAGCAACGGCGCTAAAAACATGTAGTGCATGCAAAAAGTCTTACATTTATTACTCGGAAGCATACGAACCATATAATATAGCAATGTGAGTGTGAGGTCGAACCCAACGGAATTACAAAAAATATATCTTTGAAAAACATTCACAATCAATTATTAATTATTTAATTTAAAGATCCACTTGAGACTTATGTTGATAGGTTAGTTAGAAAACATGGGAATACTTTAGATCTAACATAAAGTTAACTAAATATTATTTCATTTAATGTCCTATCCTAGTTCACACTCAAGATTTGGATTTTTGGATTTTTGGAGAACAATAAATAAAAGAATTAACAATTAAAAGAATCACGTGAATTAAATAAAGAGTGCAAGTAAGCAAATGAATTGAAATAATAGATAAACAAATGAATACATCAAATAAATGAATCAAACAAACAAATCAAATATTTTACATATCATACAGTGGAATTGACTTTAAAGAATCACCATGCCATTAATATCCCATAGAAAAGATCAAATTAAAGCCTAGACATGGAGCTCACATAAATTAATCATAACCACATTCATGTCTACATCCATAATTATTTCCAGGATTAAACCCATAGATTCGATTAAATGTATCTTACAAAATCAGACCTTAGACTTGAATGACTATCCTCGGCCTCTCTCTCAGCACTAAAAAGACGTTGCACTCTTACGAGTAAGAGCCTTAGCAACTAAAATTGGGGATCAAACAAGCTAAAAAGCTTTCCATCCAATTTTGTAATTCACAAATTAAATTCGACTATAAAGTTTCTTTAAGATATTAAAATCAATGCAAACAATCATAACATAACCATAAACTAATTGGAAAACCATAACCTAAAAGACATTGCACTTTGAATTTTATTCATCACCCTAGAAATCGAATTACAATGCTTGGATTTGAATTGAAATGAAATACAAGAAAAGAATGGAAACTAAAAATAAATAAATTTAAACCAGGAAAATCGAGTTCCAAGATTTTGTTTTCTTCTCTTTCTCCTCCTCTGGTCCGCAACAAGTCTTGAGTCCTTTTAGTCAAATTCGAATTCTACCTTAGCCCAATGCATCTATTTATAAGCTCTGGGAAAGTATGAATGGTTGAGATTGATCAAGGTTTAAGTTGGTTGAATGGATTGGTTGGATTAAAGGTTGATAAGTGGAGGAGATATAGGTATGGACGGATAGGGTTTATTGGAGATGAGAATGTTGTGTGTGTTGGATTGTGATATGCGAATGAGAGAGAGAAAAAATAGGTGTTGGCCGATTGAATCATGGAGGATTAGGGTTGATTCAATGCAATGCATGGATGGATAGGATTTAAATTTGATATGCAATGAATGGATGAGATATGATATGATGATGTGGCTAGTGTTGACTTGTGATTTTCTAATGGATCTAAAGGGATTTGATAGAATCGTGTATGGTGGCTTGGATAGGTAAGAAATGATGTGATAAACTTAGATGAGGTGGGAGAATTTTCATGGAATCTAGATGGAATTGAGGGCTTGTGAATGGAGAAATCCTAGGTGTAAAAATCATGTATGAGTTGTGTAGACCTAGGTATCTAGTTGTGAAAATCGTGTGGGAGGATTTAGGATAGCTTAGAGTGCAAGTTGACTTTGAGAGACTTTTGGATTTAAGATTGGGTCAGATAAGATTGGAGATAAAAATGGGATTTGATGACATGGAGTTAGGCTTGTGAAATTCGAATGGAGGCTTTATGATTACGTGCATGACCCTAGGGTTTCTAGATGCATGAGTGGTTGAGATCAAATGTATGAGATGGATGGTGGAGATGCTATGCGCATGGGATAATGGACTTGGGTTGGATATGGGTTATGAACTTAGAGCAATTTGGCCTTAGTAAACTCTAATTGGACTTTCAACTTGCAAGCTTACAGTGATCTGGCCCACTGACTGAATGTGCATGGATTACTGGGCTATCCCAATGGACTAAATTTCTTGTCCATATTCTTCAATCTCAGACTCTTTCTCTTGATTCTCAACTTTCTATATAGAACTTAGAATAATTATTTTACCACTGAAATCTAAAAATAATTGAAATAATCTAGAATCTCATAATTGGATCCAAATTAATCAATTTACAATGAAAATTTCCTAAAGTGGTAAAATCAATTATTAAAAATTCTAGGTCTTCCAATTTAAGCACAAATTCCTGCAATTTCTTCTAGTTTTTCAATGATTTCCTGATTTTTTCCATTTTTTCTACAAAACTAGCAAATAGTATTAAATGCACCTAATATATAAAAGATAGAGAGCTACCTAATCTAATAATCAGGGGTAAAAATATCATTTTCATGTTTCAACAACATGTAAAGGAGATGATTTTGTAATTTTCATATTTTGAAATGTACATCTTTTATATGTATTTTGAATGAACATGTTCGATTTGAATGACTTGAATTGAAATGGTGAAATGAGCTACATGCTTGGTTTGTATATTGTGTGTCTTGTGCATAAACAAAGGGATACATGAAAAATTTATGATGAGGATCTCTATTTATAGCATTCTTATCTTTCTCAGCATTAGGACTCAATTTTGTTGGTGAAGGGCCCTGCCTCATTCCACTGGCTAGACCTTCATGTTTTCATGGGTCCAATCCATTCTCAAATTCTTATATAATGCTCGAATCTGATTTATGCTTCGGTAGATGCCTATACTATTAGAAGAGGTTCAAACTTTTACCTGATGAGAAAATAATAGTTTACAATGCAGTTTTAAATGAACATAGAACATGTGGCAGTTATTTTTTTTTCTCCACTTACAAAGTTTGACAGAGCATACACCACGTGTATATATAATAATTGCATGAATCACTGAACATCATCATTGGACACTGTACACCAAGCCCAAATCATTTACACTATCTTATGAGTTAACAAAAACTTTCCACACCAACAAGTAGTTCCTTACAAGGTCACCGGCCCTTCCCTTCTGACTGGCTGCAAACGTCAAGCCATATTATCTCCACTTCAAAATTTGTGGATACAATCTTCATTATCTTACCATAGTACTTGGGCAGGCCATCCAATCACTATACAAAGCCCAGATCTGACCAAGTTGGAACTTATCTATGGACTTGTCCTCCTCAAATGTACAAAAGTCAGTTTCAAGATAATCAATGCCTAATTAGACTGGATAACTTGCATATAGACAGAAAAATTAGAAATTAAAATTACAATAAATTTTGTCTTTACACATTCCTTCAGTTCCATGTACTTTTTAGACTTTGTTGTGGCAAGAAACAGAATTTGAGTCATAAACTTACTTCATTCAGTAGAAATCAAAATATTTCTTCTAAATGAATACAGGTAAAGAGCATCGTCACTTATTCCACCAATGCTGGAAATCGTGAGTATCTCTACGTTTACCAGACCACTGCACAACAATTTGAAATATTACATTACTACATGTGAAAATTATATAAACCTCACAACACATATCTCTATCGATTGAGTGTAGAAATTACTTGGGACAACTGAGAAGAGTTATATGTCGATTCTTCATAGAAGTTGTAAGAACCACCCGTCTATGGAAAAAGAAATAGATGTTAGTCTTTATCACCTTATTCTTTATATAGAAAAAAAAAAATATGAATAGGTGCCAGATTCTAACAATCACTTACTTGGGATAATGAGACAAACCCGCTATTTGTGATTCATGAAAATCATCTACATTAGGCAAAGCATTGAAATCTACACTCGCTGATGCATATGCAGTAATTTGATTTGGGCAAGTTCTACTATTATGACCAACATTTTTGCATATCTTGCATATTCTTGCATTCATTTCGTTCTCCACAGTCTCAAATGTAAAAGGATCTTGTCTTATAGAATTTTTTTACTTTGAATTCTTCGAACCTGAATGACGTCCTCTAGAATGTTGAATAATATGATGACTGAAAGGAATCGCATCGCTGACAAGGTTTTCTAGTTGATTTCGGAGCCCCTCTTGATCAAATGAAGACAATTTCCTATATTTCTTCTTAATAACATCAACGTAGACATTTAATTCATCGTTAGGCCGACTCATTTCAATGTTCAAGTCATTCAATGATCTCAAATTGAATCTCTATTGTGAATGAATCTGATCCAAAAGTAACTTCTATATCTACCTCATTTTGTGCACACAAGGTAAGCCCGTTGACGCTGTAAATTCTTTTGTACAAGTGCACGAAATTGAATTATCTCTATCCATAGCATATTGCTTGCCAAGCTCATTAAATGCAAAATGTGATACTTTGCCATTCACTTCGTCAAAAAAAAAAAGGAATAGAAACAGTATGAGCAATCCAAATTTTTCATTCTCAAGTTGAGCCCTGATATCTTCAAACTGATTTTCAATGGCATGACATATCTTTCTTTGAACAACATCAAGGTCACTAGTCAATGTATCTATATAATTTTTCAACACAGCATGTATACCTTCTACCCTCAAAGTGGCTCGATTTTGAAAATGTAAACATTTGTCTATCCATGCCTTGACGAAGTGTTTTCTATATGGGATCCACGTGCTTGTTAAATAGTTTACTCCCTCCAAATCATCTCTAAAATTTTGTTTGAAGACCTCAAACGCTCCATAAAATGTTCCTTCAGATGGTGACTCAACCAATGCATTCCACTCGGATATAAATACATGTCATACTTCGACTTTCTGAAAGAGAGATTAACAACGAGCAAGAATATTTTTGTTGATGTGCCAAATACACAATATATGCACAATATTAGGGAAGACCGAATTAATCGTATTCTTTAACGCCAAATCTCTATTAATCACAAAAATTGGACGATTATGATCAACTCCTAAAATATTTTTGAACATCTATCACGCCCATAAATAATCTTCTAATTTCTCATTTCTTATAAAAGGAAAGCATGAGAATAAATTAGTATTAAACTTGTGACACCAATGATATTAAGCAATGGCATATAATATCCATTGGCTTTGTATCTGCAATCTATCAGAAAGACATTATAATAGCTCTTAGTACATATAATTGACAATGGATGTCCAAAGAAAAGATGGGACAAATGACCTTCATTGTCATAGTCAATCTAGTAATGAAAACCACCTTTTGAAGATCTTCTATCAAAATTTGAATTGAAGTACGACCTCTTAGTTGCTCTTTCCGAATCGTATGCAAAAAAATGTACAAATCGGTTGATATTACTCCAATGTTTGGATTTTCTTTTTTTAGCGTCGTCAAAATTTGACGGGGTGGTATATTGCTACTCTTCATTTCAATGATCATTTTTTTCTCTTCAACTAAAAAATATCGTGTACTTGGATGACTTAATAATACATTCGAGAGTTCATGATTGTGCTCCAATTTTTTTATGATCAACTTCCATGACCCATCAATAATTTGTTCCCCTCTCACTTCAAATGGACAATTGACAAGGCGAGAGGATGCTTTCTTTTTCTGGTCATCATCTTTCAAATTAATCCCGTTGCGATATGTACCTCCTCTATCGTAACCAAGAAATATTGTCTTGTCCTTAGTACTTGACCTCTTGATGGTAGATACAAATCCTTCTATAATAACAACCTCTTTAACATACTTTACCAGATCCTCTCGACTTGAAAAAGAGCTCTCAACAAACTCATTCTCACATAAAACTCATTTACAAGTATCTCATCATTTTCAACAAACTCCATGTCACTCGATGATTCATAAAATGTGGATTTATCTTGTTGTCCAAATTTTAAAATTTATATTTACTCTCAAGCGTACGAATCAAATTGAAGTATAGAGATATGCAAGTGCGAGGTCGAACCCATAAGGACATGATTTATGAATGAACGGAAAAACATATTAAAAAGTCTAACAATTTAACATTAACCTAGTTAACACTTTTTTATGGAGAATGATTGAATTAAACTTACGAAATAAAAAAAGTAAAAAAAAATGGAGATTTAATCAAGTGAGAAATTACTAAGGCATCGGATTCCACCACCATTATATCCATAATCTTCTAATTAATTATTTATCAATTCCCATTTTCAAGAGATTTAAACATTTAAGTTCATTAATATGGTGTTCAAAAATCAGATTTTCCATCGCTTGAAGGTACAAAATCCTAAGCATCTAATGTATTCAATTTTAATTTAGAAGATTATGAAACAAAGAAATCAACCTAAGTATTCAATGTATCTAATTAGATTGAAAATATTAAATCAAAAGAAATTGCATCTATCACTTAAAATGCCAAGCAATAATTAATCAAATATAATTATTAATTACCACAAATACATGATATTAGTGGTGAAAATAATTTACATTTATTAATCCAATGAAGCCAAAATCATGAAATAATCGAACACACATAATTTGGAAATAAATAAATAAATATAAGAAAAATATTTCATTAATGGGGTTTCATTCTCAACCTCAGTACAAAAATTAGAACGACACTATAAAAGAATTAAAACAAAAAAAGCATGAAACCATTAGATAACTCGAAAAAGCACGAACCATTAGATAGTATAGCGATTGAGTGCGAGGTCGAACCCATCGTAACTTAAGGAAAATGTATCCGTGAAAAATATACCATTGCATTATGTAAATTAAAAAATTTAGAAAACATAGGACTAAATCATAAATCTGGAATTATTTCGCTAATCTGGGAAATCTAATTTTAATTTAGAAATATTTTGAGAATAGAAAATATGGTCTAAAAATAAAAATCACACCTAAACATAGAAACTGTCTATTAAAGAAATCTAGTTTTAATGGAAAATCAAAATTTACCTAAATTCAATTAAGATGGTGAAATTAATCTAAAAATTATAAATAATCTTAACCTAACTTAGAACATAAAATTAAGATGTAAAAAATTAACTTACCAACCTAGTTCCACAATTTTCAAGAATTTTGAATTTATAAACAAAATAAAACAAAAATAAAAATAAAAACTAAAAACAACATATATACATAGTTATAGTGGAACTGGATTAAAGAATTATGGAGGCTTTATTTTCCATATTTTAAAAATAATATCAAAGCCTATAATACGGAGCTCAAATTTATTATCTATCATGCACTCAATTTTTCATTCATTAAAATTCTAAATATGAAATTTATGTGATCCATTAAACTAAGAAAATTCAAATCCAACCTTAGATTAAATAGAATTTCCACTTGTAATTCCAAATCTAAACGTTTTTCTGCTCATAAAAAGAGCCTTAGATTGAAAAAATCAAGTTCTATTCAGTGTAAAAAAAAACTGCTTTCATTAAATAACTTAAAATAATCTCTCACATAAATCCATAAAAAGAATTAAATCAAATCAAATTTTCACCATACAAAAGTAAATAAGTGGAAAACCATAATTCTAAGTGCTTTTCTGCCTTTCAATGGAACTAAGAATTATAATGCATTGGAACTTTCGTTTTAAGAAAAATGAAAACAAGAAGACGCATGGAATTTTCGAAATTCTTATTGAAATTAATCACACATTAGCATTGAATTTAAGAAAATAAAGAGAAAGAAACTTTACGAAATTCTACTCTTATTAATTGAACTAAATTACAAGAACAATTAATTAAACTTGAAAAGCTAATTACAAAATAATAATGGAAAATAAAAATACTCACCTTAACCCAAAATTCTAAAACTACAAAATTCTTCTCTAATTCTCCAAAGTCTCAAAATCTCCAAATCTCTAAGCTAGGTTCAATTTTCTCAATGAGAGAGGGATAATATTTATAGATGAAAGAAAGTTGAGTGACTAGCTTGGATTTAAAGATTTAAATAAAGCAGGGACACTTGGAGGGCTGATATGGTTAGTGCTAAACATGAAATGGTTTAAAGGGGTAAGGAGGTGAGAAAACCTACTAAAATTCGTGAAAGGTGTGAACACAAAGGGGTTGAGTCGGCCATGGTCTGAACACACTACGGAAAGTGGGTGAAAAATCTCATTTTTTACACATGTACTACCTTTAAGCTCAATTTTGACTTAGTTAACGTCCGAATCACGAAATGTCGTAAACTACAAAGTTGTAGCCCTTCAAATTTTCTTTCCAATTAAAAAACAAAATACACAATCGAACATCGGAGTGAAACGTTATCTCCCAAATACTGAAGTTGTGTCAAAATATTCCTTATAAGTTCTCCTAAATTTATAAATTATTCTCTTTCTCTCTCCTCCACTTGGCCTTGTGCAAATTTTTCATGGTTGAGCTCCTTGAATTTGACGTGTTTGAATTTGAATGCTTCATTTCTTCATATCTTCAATTTATGAAATTTAATAATTTATCTCACCACATGAAAATAATAAAAAACTCTAAAAAATTACTGAATTAATTCAAACTCTCATAAATGGATTTGAATTAATTAGCTTATAATGAAACCCTAAATTGTGGTGAAATAAATATTAAAAATCCGTTCATTCCAAAAATATTTCTTTCCGAAAATAGAAACTTCCAAAAATAAATTTCTTCTCAATTTCTCCATTTTTCTTCCATTTAATTCTTATGTCATGTATTTTCCAAACATACCTGTAAAACTCCAAAAATCCCATTAATGATATTAAAACACTGAAAACAAGGGCTAACTTATCCAATATTCAGGGGTAATATAATCAATTTCCAGTGTTCATCATATCTCCCTCACTAGAATTCATAGTACTGGATTCTAAAAAATAAAGATAGATCATTGATAACAGATATAAAGTCTTGAGTTTGAGAGAGAATTACCTTCGATTGGAGATAGGAGATTGAGAGAGTGCTTTGAGAGAGAGTCATCTTCGATTCGAAATATGAGATTGAGAGAGTAGAGTTAAACGTTTTGGAAAGGGGAAAAAACTGGGAAGGTTTCGTGAAAGGGGGTTTGAGGGTGAAGGGTTTGGAAAGGGAAAAATAGGAACAAAAATCGAAATGGGGAAAAATGATTCAGATTAAAACTTAAACTGACTTTCTCAGTTAAGATTGTTCAGACGTTCCAAAGTAAACGTTCGAACCATCTTATCTAAGAGCACGACTTTGAATGATCCTACATTCTTATTTTATTTATAAAAAATGTTTAGACGGTTGAATTTTACATTTAAATAATAATTTGAACGATCTAAACGGTCGAAGCCACGCAAAATGTTTTAAATGAATGTTCAGACAATGTGAAGAAATTATAGATTTAAAACAAATAGAGTCCGGTACAAGAATTTAAAATCCCTTATCGAAATGGCCACCCATTCAAGAAAGTTATGAGATGGAAAAGTTGTCCACACCCCCCACCAATTTCCGACTTGCTCGCATTTTAAAGTGGACATGTGGAGTGACTGGTACAGAGAGATAGAGAGACGTTTCTAGTGATAAAGAGCAGCAATGAGGGAAAGAAGTACGCAAGAGAAAATGGAGGAGATGAAGAAGCTTATGAAGGTCTGGTCCATGGCCATTGCATCTCTCACCTACTCCTATTTCGTAGCCATCAAGATCCCAAAAGGAATCCCAAGGTTCCTCTCCCTCCTCCCCGTCTTCTACACATTCACCGTCTTGCCATTGACCTTCTCCTCCATCCACCTCAGAGGCATCTCTGCCTTCTTCCTCACATGGCTTGGCAACTTCAAGCTTCTTCTCTTCGCCTTCAACCAAGGCCCACTCATCCCCCACCAGCACTCTTACCTCAGATTCCTCTCCACCGCCTCCCTCCCCATCAGATTCAAGGATGCCCCATCACCTCCAAATCCCCACCTTCTCTGCTTCTGGCCCCTCTTCAACACGGCCATTAAGGCCCTTCTCCTTTCACTGGTGATTCACCTGTACAGCTACAAGAATCACTTTCACCACAATCTCTTGCTGGCTCTGTATTGCCTCCACATCTACCTGGCCTTGGAGGTGATCCTGGCCGTGGCCCGAGCCTTAGTGGCTGGGATGGAGGTGGAGCCGCAGTTCAACGAGCCGTACCTCTCGTCGTCGTTGCAGGACTTTTGGGGAAGTAGGTGGAATCTAATGGTTACGAGTATTCTACGCCCCACCGTATACGACCCCATACGGCGTATTTCTACGCGTAGACTAGGAACGATGGGGAGCCAGATGGTGGGCGTGGGGGCCACGTTCTTGGTGTCCGGGATCATGCACGAGCTCATCTTCTATTACATCACTGCCGTCCGTCCCACGTGGGAACTGACGTGGTTCTTCGTGCTTCACGGGTTCTGCACGGTCGCCGAGGTTGCAGCGAAGAGGGCGTTGACTGCCAAGTTCCGGTTGCCACGTGTTGTCTCGGGGTTCCTCACGCTTGGTTTCCTGGGATTGACGGGATTTTGGCTCTTCTTCCCGCAGTTCGTACGGAGTGGTGTCGACGCGAAGGCAATAGAGGAGTATTCCGTTCTGGTGGGGTTGGTGAAGGAGAAAGCTCGATTGGTGAGCTCTTGGTTTTGGGACTAAATTTGCCAAGATTTTTTATTTTTTTAACTTTCATTTATTTTTCATGTCTTAATTGGACGGTCTGGATTAGAGTAGCTCAGGATGAAATTGAATTGGATTTTTTATTTTCAATTCATTTTACATAATGAGTTTGCTGGGATGGTGAAGAAGATCTCACTGCACTTTTTCTATTCTTGGAGTTTCGTGTAATTTCATGATGTCCGCCTCAATGGTCAACATTCCTTCAGTGGGGCATCAATATAAAATTACAGAAAGTTCCAATTCTTTACCATGTAAATTGTTATTTTATTTGAGATTCTAATTGTTGAGATAATTTGATTATAGAATTCTCGTGTTCCAATAATTATTCAAGGTGAATTGTTAAATTTTAATCAAAAGCAATTGATTAATGTAAGACATTAGCAATAACATTCACCATATAATCATAAATCAACACTTAAATTAAAATTAATTCAAACACAAACTCAAATTAAAATTCGACAAAAACTAAAAAACTCACCACATTTTAGAGAGGCCCACAAGCAAACTTTGCTTCAAATTTTCTTTACTCAATTGCTTGCTTACATCGGACGTCCATGGCTGAATTTATAGTCATTCTAACGATAGGTGAAAATATCAGTTAATACATATCGTATCGGCCAATATAATCGAGATATCGGGTCCACCAATCCTAGCACCTCCAACACCCAAAGTTGGTATTTTTTGTGAGATTCCCATACCATGTGGCACCCATGTTATCATCTTATGTAGAATTCGGATGCCCACTGAGTTGGCAGCAAATGGGCTTAATATTTTGGGCTTTGGAGGCGCAAAACAACTTCAAACAAGCCCAGGTTGGTGGGTGGTTCAAATGGGCTTTATTCTCAGTGTATTTGGGTCCATTTGAATGATCTTGAGGCCTTTCTTCCCTACATCAATTCTGCATAGGCTCGGAGAATAATTTCGTCAATTTTGTGCAATTGAGCCACTCATCTTCAATTGGACCTTCATGTTCTTGGCTTGATTGAGTTGGGCTTGTGATGGCCGCATCATTATTCAATTCTGTATATGATCAATTAGACTCATTTTATAAACAGACCTATTTAGTACAGCCGCATATGGAACTAGGGCAACGCAGTGCTGGATGTCCTACATTGATGGGGATGCACATCAGCATAGCATCAACAAGTCACAAACTTTCCTCTTCAACTATTTTGATCAGGTCAATCATCGATACTAGAGTTACATGCCTTTTCTTAAATTCCACAATGAAATTGATTTCAGTGAAACCCAAGATCAGTTCTATTATTAAATTTAATATGCAAATTGAAATAAGTTAATTTAGATCCAAGTAAAATCAACAAGTTTTTGCTAGCAACAAAAATTAAATACAAACATTTTTAAATCATTTATATGTATTTATTATCAGCCTGAATTGAAACAATTCGATATTAACAGTTAATCAAAAAAATTATCCAAACTTTAATTCAATATTTCAGATCTCACTAACTAAATTAAAAAAAAAAATCATTTTAGTTCCTTTATGCAGGAATTTTATCCAAAAAATTCAACAAATAAAAAAGGTTGTTTTAGAACCCGAAATTGGCTAATATCGAATCACCCAATTAAACCTAAAGGATAAACAAGACTCACTACACTTGGAATCTTGGAGAAACCTAAAATCACTTTTGCTCTCATAAATTTCAAACTCAACTTGATGTGTACCATAATAACTATTCATGCCTCCAATTTGTCGAGGTTCATGGTTGAAAAAAAATAGAAAGATTTCCAAAAATTATAGTTTACCCTCACTATCTTCATGGTTGAAAAAAAATAGAAAAATTTCCAAAAATTATAGTTTACCCTCACTATCTGACACCTAGATACAAAAATGAGAATAACTAGGTATGTCAAAATTGTGAAAATTTAGATTTGTTAGAAAGGTAATTGAATAAGCTTTCCAATGAATCCTATATTATATAAATACAATATCATTTTATATCTCAAATATTTTTGTAATGTTAGACACCATTTTCTACCAAATCCTTGAGTGACATTTTCTATATAAAAATAAAAATTAGATAATAATCCCATGCCGATATGCATGCATAAAACTTGCTGAAATAATAGGATTTTTCTTCTAAATTGGTTTTGGAGAGATAAGAACTCCATGTCATTCACATGTTGACTCCCATCGTCTCTTTTATCCTTTTCTTGGCATTCTTGCTTGTGGCCAGCAAATGGACCACTTCATTGAGCTAATTGGGTCTATTTTAAGGATTTGAGGGCCTAATTCAATGCCCAATGTAATACACTGACCCTTATTTAGGCAAAACTAACGTACTTAGTGTCACTAAGTATACTTTGTGATTGATTAGATTTGTAGATTTCTGTGTAGGGCTTTTCGAAAAGCCCAAGTTTGGTTCCAATCCGATTTCGTAACTCAAGATATTGACAGTTGAAGTCAGAGGACTATTATGGTCATTTGACCTTTTATGTATAATTCTTCATCATTTTATTTGAAAAATAGTGCATAATCACCCCAAAACTCTTTCGGTGTGAAAAATCACTCCTTTTAAATAATTGGACTTCCAAACTTTCACACAGAGAAGACATTCGAAAATCAATCATTGTGGTATTCATAGTTAAATTTAATATTTACTCGATTTTCTAATACTTAATGTCAAAAAGTGTCTCCTTTTGCAAAGCCTCTATTTTAAAATACTCAAAAAACAAAAAATTTATGAAATTTGTTTTAACAGACGATCTGCATTTTCTTTCACCTTACTTTATATTTAAACCATCGTTTCGAATTTCTTAAGTTTTTTAATTGAGCGAGTGTTTTCAACTGTCGAATTTAAAATAAGTTTTAAAAAATTGACTTTTCCTTCAAAATCAAGTGACTTTTTATTTCAATTTTTGAGGAGAGTTTAGTCACTGAGTTGCTCTTAGTGTTCCAAACGAAGTGACCGAGATAGATTGTACAAGAGAGACCCCACGAACCCCGTTTTTTGGGAAATCTCAATAAGGCGAAATACCCAAACTACCCTTGTTATTTTTTATATAAGGAAGGGATCTTTGTTCCGCTCCTTTTATTTCTTTTAAATGCCAGACGTCCGTCTCTCGCTCATTCCATCTGTCGCTCTCCTCTCCCTCCGTGGACTGTCACTTCAGGCAGCCGCTCTCTCCAGCAGCTCCATCTCTCTCTCTCAAAAACACTCTCCAGGAGCAACGGTTGTCCTCTCTCTTCTTCTATTCTGTTTCTTCTCTCCCTACTGCAACTGACAAATGGAAGCCTTTGAGTTGGCCGAACACCGTGGAACGACCAAAGACACCATACATGGTGCCTAAATTTCCCCTCTAGTTTAGTTATAAGGTTTGAAAAAGGTTTGGATCAATTTGAGGTAAAATTGGAAAAGAAAATGAAGTTTTTGGAAAACCATGGAAAAAATGACTTTTGCCAACTTAGTTCTTGCACCTAAGATCAACACTCTTTCTTAGTCAAATTATATTATTGATTTCTTGAAAATGCAGTGAAAGTAAATTAGAATTCATCTAACTGGTTGATTTTTGGAGATGGTTTTAAAACCCACTCCAAATTGGGGACTAAAAAATATGTTTTTCCGCTGTAACTGTAAATTCTGGGTTTGTATCAGAAGTGCAATACTTTGTAGTCGGACGTCTGTGTAACACCTCGGTTTTTCAATTTATGAATATATATGAATATTACCCTTTTAATTAGTGAATTTTAGATATGGACGTTAGACTGGGCAAAAGTGTTGGGTCTTTGTCCCAGTTAAGACCCAACGGATTGTGGAATTGTTTTCATTAAAAATTAAATGGAGTTGAATTTAATTGATAATACAATATCTATAAATAAGGGATTAAGAATGGGATAATTTTGCATGGCCGATTTTTAGATATTAAATCCATGTTTATGCGCATGAGTGATGTGCATATCTATGTAATATGCTAGAATATCTTGAGAAGATATTTAAGATTTGCATATCCAAGAATTGTCTAAAATTAAATAAAGAAGATATCTAAGAATAAAAATAAATATTGCATGGCCGTGTATAGGGTTATGCGTATGGATTGGAGTGTCTTAAAAAGGAGTCATTTCCTTTCTCAAAGAGTGAAACTAGGGGATTTCTAGATAAAGAAGGTGTCCAAATAAAGATAGGATTGGTTGCCATATAGGAGTTATGCGCCAAAAGGGATTCCTCCTTTGGTTAAAACACGGCAATTGCTATCTTGAGGAAATAGGATCGGTGGAAGTTGATAAAAGAGAGGAGGACTAAAGGCTCACGGCAAACACAATCAAGGGAAGGTCTAGACGCTGGTTTGCACATTGGTAAGAAGGTATTCTCGGTATTACATCAAGGAAGAGAGAAGGCAACCAACAAGTGAAAGATCAAGAAGGAGAAGAAGATTGGAAGAGCAAGAACAAGCGAAGAGAACCGGAGGAGTCACGGAAACGGTAAGTAGTTTCGATAATTTTCATTTAATGAAATAAGGAACCATAGGGTTCGGCCATGGTGTATGGCTAAACCCCATGGAAGAGGAGGGAGATGAATGTATTAATTTTAATGGAAAGAAAGAACCATGGGGTTCGGCCAGACATGGTTTATTTTATTGGATTATTAATAATGAAAACCATGGAAGTTGTTAATAAGTTTATGGGGTTTCAAGCATGAAGATCATGGATTTATGCTTATGTTTTAAGAGGATTTTTAAATGGAGATATGGTTAGGGATGTGGGTTGGCTATTGCATGGCCGAACCATGATTTTATTATGGCTAGGATGTTGGATCAAAAAATAGAAAAGAAGGGGTGAGGTTCGGCCATGGTGTATGGCCGAACCCCACCAACTATATTATAGATTTTAATTGATTAAAATGGAAGAGGATTGGGAGATGATCATGCTAATCTTAATGGAATAATTATGTATGTTTTAAAAAGAGTTTAAATGGTTTAAGAGAAATTAAAGAACCATAGGGTTCGGCTATGATGAAGGATCGAACCCTATGGAGGAACATTGCTCATGTTTTATGAAGAATGGTTACTAGATTAGAAAGTATCTAATCATGGACCTTGAATGATTAAATGGAAGGATGGGTATTAAATTTAGAAAGTTTCTAAATATGGACCTTCTAATTATGGACTTGTTAATTATGGAATTGCTAATAATGGAGGTTGATGAAAATGGAAACTTAGACATCATGGCCGAACCCCATGAACCAATTTTGGATCTATGAAGTTTATGTGTAAATGTCATGGATGGGTTTTGGACATAAACCTAAGGTAATGGCAAAGTTGTAAATACATGCTAAAATGGAAGGTTAGTCATGAATGACAATATTGTAATTTAAATGAAGAAAAACTATGGACCATGGTTTCGGCCATGTGGCATGGCCGAACCCCATGAAAAATTATTTAGGTGGACTTGGGATTTTTATGTCATTGGATATGTATAATGGCATTATTGTAAATATGGTAAAAAATGAAAGACCATGGGTTCGGCCATGGTGTATGGCCGAACCCTATGGGAATTGTTTGAATGGACATAGGGACTATGTTTAGTATATTAAAAATGCAATATTAACTAAAGATTAGACCAATGGCAATTTGGTAAATAAGTGTGAAAATGGTAGGCCATGGGTTCGGCCTATAGTGTATAGCTGAACCCCATGGGGATTTGTTTATGGACTTAAAATATTGTAAATCAAGTGGGACTTGGTTTTGATTAATTATTACATTATAAGGTAACGGGATCTCACAAGGTGTTTACGATCGTGAGCGGTTACCAGACGAAAGACGCAAGGACACGTTAGCGGTCTTTGGGAGGATTCCACCTCTTTGAAACCATGGTTTATGTACATTGTGTTTATCTTATTTTTGATGAATTTATGCTTCAAAGGATATGTTTCAAATGATGATTTTAAATGCTATGTCTATATGAGGAAAGAGCATGTGTTTTAAATATGATTTTAAATGCTATGTTTATGTTATAAAATAGCATGTGTTTCATTGGCATCTCATGCGTGGCATGGGGTGGAGGATTTGTAACCGGAGGGGCCATACTCCATCGGGGCATCCGAAAAACCTATGTGGGGTACCTTGATGTGCTTTTCCATCAGGAAAGAAACCTGAGGGTCCACACTCCGTCGGGGCGGCCGAAAGACCTATGTGGTGGGTACTTTTATGTACATGTGATGGGTGGGACTCATTGCATTTGTCATCATTGCATGGCATGGTTTTATATCGTTTTTGACATAATGATATTATTATATGTTTTGTACTAAACATGTGTTAGCCCTAATTGGAATACCTATTGGGCGCGTTGTTCTAACGCCCTACTTCTACCCTAGTGGATGACACAGGAAATCAGGGAAACGATGAACGCAAGACGGGCCAGGCATAGGAGCATGGATGATTTAGTTTATATTTTTAATAAAGTTACTCATAGACTTGTATTTTGAGTATCTAGATTTCAGAATGTAATAATTTAGATGGTTGGATGTTTATTTGGATAATTATGATATTTGAATGATGATTAAGGACTTGACGTACTTTGCTATCTGAATGAAATAGAACTTGGTTCTATTATGATTCTGCATTTTATGATTTTATTCCTCAAGTTTATATTGTTATGTGTGAACCGTTTTCATGGACTTAATCCATGCACACATTGGGTTGGCCAGTTAAGGGTTGGACTTTAGAAGTTCGGACTTAGCTCGCGTTGTGACGTCCCGCTCTCTATCACTCTACTCTGAAAAAAAAAATAGACTCTGATTTACTGGAAGAAGCGAGTGAAAAAGGGCGGGGCGTTACAGTCCGACCCTAAGCAGAAAAATGGAATTTGTTGGTTATTTGTTATCTTATTGTAAAAATCAGACATTTTGTTCATTGGAAGTCTGACGGGTAAAATGCCAAAAGTCTCATAGTCCTGGGTCGAGTTCCGACACCAGGCATAAATTGTAACTTTTATTCTCTGTTAAATCTAATTTTCTGTCTGAAGTCCGACATTTTATTCATCTCAAGTCAAATGAGTAAATGCGTCGGAAGACCGATAGTTTCTGGATTGAGTTCTGATCCTTAAAATGTAAAATTGTATTTTTATTTGCTCACTGTTATTGCCGAAAGTCCAATACTTACACATCGGAAGTCCAACATTTCTTTCTATCGGAAGTCCGATACTTACACATTGGAAGTCTGACCCAAGAGCATTTTGCTCAATTTGTTTGTATAGTTAATGTTTACTGCTCTAATTTTTATACTTTTTATCCATCTCAGTCCAGGCATGACTAATAATGTTATTAGAACTGGACCGTTTATCAAACCGTCTTTGAAGAAGGTTGGGTTAAATAAGGTTTAACAGTGGTCAAACTCGGTCAAACCCGTACCCATCAATATAATACTATAAATATTCATAAAAAATATATGTTTCATAAAAAAATATTTTTGTTCTCATTTTGTCTATTTGTTTTCTTGCCTAAGCTATTGCCTAGTTCTTTAGTTTTTTATGTGATAAGTCTATTTTTAAATTTTTTAATATGTACAAAAGATTTCAGTTAAGAGAAAGCAATTATTAATAATCTTTACTAGTAATTTTATTTTTTTTACAGTATATTTAAATACAATTATATATACTTATATAATGTACTTGAAAATTTAAGTACCAATATATTTTACTGATTTAATAATAATTATTATGATGATATTCTTATTAAATAAGTGAACATAAAAGGAGATTTTCAAATGAGTTATACAATGAATGCTAGGAATCCTTTCTAAGTGGTTCACTTAAATTTTTTTATTTTATCACTTTTGAAACAATTTTTCTTTGGATCACACTTCACAATTTTTTGAAGAGAATAATAATTATAATTATAGCAATAGTTACATAATTACCTTTAAAAATAATATTTATATTAAGCGTTAACATAAAAAAATATAGTGACTCTCCATTTTCTCTCTTTGGTGCCCTAAAGTCTCTATATCTTCCAAAAGACCAAAACCACCGTACTCTTTCTTTTAAAAAAAGAGCAAAATACAGGAATATGAGATGAGAAGAAGACGAAGAAAAGCAGTATGAAATTTTCTCTCTTTATATGCTTCTTCTTCGTTCTTCTCTTGTTTTCTTTCTTTCATTTTTTTTTCTCTTTTATCTCGATTTTCCTCTGCTGGTAGTGTTTTTTTTTTTCAATTTCCAAATGTGTCGAACCGTGACTCACGACTCACGGCTTATGTTGTAATGACCCGTTCTGTTTTTCCCCGATTTTTGGGAGGTTTGTGAATCTTCGAGTTGTTTTCAAGACCTTGGTGACTTTGAGAGTGGTGTGGGTCCCACAGTGGATTCAAGTTTATCTGATTTCGTAATCTAATTTCGAGTTCACACGTTTTCTCTCGACGTCTGACGTTTAATTTTTTTTTTTTGAGTTTTCGATTTGTTTTATGAAAAACGCCATGTCGATTTTGAAATTCCTTTTCACGCGTTTCAAGATTTTTCTTTTTGAAATGAAACAATAAAATAAGTTCTAAATAGTTAAATAAATAGTATTAAAAAAAAAAAGTTTCAAAACCCAAAAACCCTAACACCCCCCTCTCCCCTTTTCTCCTAAAACCCCTTTTCTCCAACACTGTAGCGTTCCAGCTACAGTGCCACCGCAAGCCCCTTGCTTTCCTCCTCCCTGCAGTGACTCTTCCGGGTAACCCCTTCTCTTTTCTCTCTCTCTCTCTCTCCATCCCTCTCTCTCTTAGCTTCTTCTCATTTCTCTGTCACTCTCTTCAGCCCTCCTTCTCAGCGGTCCTTCTTCCTTAATCCTTCATCTTCCCTCCCTCATCTGGTGCGAGCATCCCTTTCTCCAGCCCGTTCGAAGCTCGACGCCCCCCTTTCGCCGTCCAAGGTTTCCGATTCTCGGTTTCTAGGTACTCATCTTCTTCCCTTTTTCTTCTCCTCCTTAATCTCATTTTCCCTTTCCCCTCTTTCACAATTTTCATTAGCTTTCCACGATTTTGTCTCGGGTTTTCCTTGTTTTTACTTGGTTTTCCTCGATTTTCTTGATTTTTTCCCTCTTATTCTTTACCTTTTTTCCCCTTTTTGGTTTTCCTTCCTTTTCCCTACTTTTCTTTGATTTTTCCCCTCCCCATTTCCCCCTCTTCGACTCAGTTGAGTGACCGAGTCGACTCAACGAGTTCAACTAGACTCGTTTGGGCTTTTGGGTTGACCCAGCTCTTGGGCTTGGGTTGTGACCCAATTGCCCTGCCCACTGGCGCAGACCATACCCAACAGACTGGTTCAGATCTGGTCCAGTTGGGTCTGGCCCAGACCCGATTCGGCCCACCTCTAGCAGACCCGTTTTCAAGCCCGACCCATTTCAGGCCCGTTTTCAGGCCCGACCCTTTTCAGAGCCCCTTTTCAGGCCTGACTTTCTAGCCCGACCCGGTTCGGCCCATTTTAGACCCAGCCCAATTTTAGGCCCACTTTCAGTCCGTTATCGTTTTAGCCTGTTTTACTTTATTTACTTATTCGTCATTCCTTGTTTGAACAGATTGAGCTTTTTTCAACCCATCAAGCAGCTTGTCAACTTCGAATTTTCGGCTCCACACACAATGAGGGGACTTATAACGATTTAGCATGCATTTGCATAATTCAAAAATGCCTATTCCTAGACATGGAGTGACTGAACTGGAACCTTTATTTTCTAAGCCACTCGGTAGAGGGGAATCAGTTGAAATTGAACATGTGGCAAGGGATCGGTTCGAGTGTACTCCCGTCAAATATGTGCAATTGTGGAAAATTCTAACTGAATATACAAATATTGAATGTGATGCTCGGCAGGTGATAATGATGCATTGAGTGTTTATTTATGAGATGCAAGTATGATTATGTCGGATATGGAGATGTGTATTTTAAGTAATCCGTTATGAACTTTTGATTTGACACGATGGAGTCTGATACTGATTTAGGCTAGCTGTATTAGAATGTGGTTATCTTGTTATATATGATTATGATAACATGTGCAGATATGGGAGGTAATCCACAACGGACAACATGCCGTTGGGTGTTGTAATGGAGGAACTATTTAGATGTGTATATGGTTATGATGATGTGATGGGTTATGTTGTTATACATGATTATGATAACATGTGCAAGCATGAGAGGTAGCCCACAATGGACAATGTGCAGTTGGGTGTTGTAATGGATGGACTATTTATGTGTAAATGGTTATGATGATGTGGTGGGTTATGTTGTTATACATGATTATGATAACATGTGTAGGTATGAGAGGTAGCCCACAACGGACAGTGTGCAGTTGGGTGTTGTAATGGAGGGACTATTTTTGTGTATATGGTTATGATGATGTGGTGGGTTATGTTGTCATACATGATTATGATAACGTGTGCAGGTATGAAGGGTAATTCCACAACGGGCGGTGTACCGTTGGGTGTTGTAATGGAGGGACTATTTATGCGTTTATGGTTATGATGATGCGATGACGTTGGTTGTTGGGAGGACTTCCCTATTACGCTCCGGCGGTTGAAACCCCCATAGAGGATTCGGGTTTCCCAGTTGCGTTTCGGCGGTTGAGGTGCCTGCCCCTTGAGATTGGCTTCCCCGTTATGCTCCGGCGGTTGAGAACCTCATAGGGAATGCGGGTTTCCTCGTTGTATTCATGATGTTGAGGTGGTTGTGTGGTCTCCGCTTATATTGGTAGGGAGACCGGAGTTGTTGGAGGACCGTTGTGAATTGTGCAAGTGATGTTTCGGTTGGTCAGTGGGACCATTGGTTAGTAGTATAGTTGAGTACCCATGTACGTAGACACCATTTCTATTATGATGCTCATTACATTTCATACATGTGATATATGTTTATTCGCTAACACGTGATATGTTTATTCCCTTCATTGGGTTGGTTAGCTCACCCCCTTACCTTTCAGGTACCCCGATCATTGAGGGGCCACGCGGGCCTCTCGAGCAGTCACCTGGGGAGGAGCAGTAGTAGTTAGACATTATATGATCATGCTTATGCTTTAGATTTGAGAGATTTTTGTTTGTATGGGCTCGTCACCACATGTTTGTTTGGATGATTGTATAACTGCATTGAACGGTTGGTGGCAATTTATTATGTTTATCATTATGTTGGTTTTGGCCTTTATTCAATTGTTGAGTAGGATGTAGTTATCTCGTTTTCATGAAAAAATTGCCTACTATTCGTTCTTTGTGATGTTTTGGGACATTTCAGAGATAACACGCCTATAGCGGGACGAGGCGTTATAGTTGGTATCAAAGTATGTTTCAACTCTCGGACTGTGCATGGGACAAAGATAGATGTGATGATAACTAGATATTAGGTTCATCCTCTGTGTGATAGGGTAGATTGAACCATGTTATGGGGTAGTGCATAGACACCCTAAGTTTGTTTGTGTGGTGTGCTAGATGCGCTACCTTTCGGTTAGCACACTTAGTGAATGCTCGCTAGGTTTGAGACTCCCTAGCGTTTGATTTGTGGGTGAGTTCGTGGTGAGATCGATCTCTCGTTTGAGTGGGTGGAGCACCGAGGCGTGGCCACATGAGTTGTGGGTTACGAATCTCTAGGTTTTGATCTCTCGAGTAATTCGAGGTGTCACTTGGTGAGACCCACATTAGGGGAGGTCCTCACCTTAGAGGCCATGTTGTGGGTCTTTCTTTTTCCTGTGTTCATGGGTGGGGGAGGCTCGTGTTTAAAGAGCGAGGGCACCGCTTGTGGGCCTCGTTTGTGGTTATATAATACGGAGATAGATTCATTAGAAATCTATGGGCGTCTACCGAGTGAGACCGGCCAGCTTACTCTGTAGATGACCGGTGGAGTTTCATGAGAGATTGATTGACTTGGTATGTTTAAGTTGTTAGTTAGGCCCATTTTGTACTTAGGACTGCGGGGAGTGCCTCGGGGCCGAGCCAGTGGTTGTATGTCTGGCTCTAGGATTCCCGTGGGTCCAGTGTTATGACTAAAGCTAGTTGTAGCTTTATTAAGAGCTTTTATAGGTTAAATTTGTAACGACCCGTCCCGCTACAAATGCGTCAAATTGGTAGAAAGTCCCAAAACTGATTTGATACTATTTCAGGGGTATATATTTTTTCTATAAAGGGAAGTAGCGCTCCCGCAACCCACACTCAAAGCAATAACCGATAGTACCAATAAAGTATTAATCATAATTGGAAACAATAACATCATTCCATTATTACATTCATCCAACTTAATGAAAAGTACATATATTTCAAATACATTAGAAAGTCCTAAAATACAAAATGGAACCATGACAAAGTAAAAAGCTACAACTCTGTACCCAACGCCTGATTGAGGGTCCCACCGACCCTTCCTCCAGGAAGTACCTGTGAGGCAAGGGGTGAGCTCTACATGCCCATTGAGGGTAACACACGCATCATCTGTCCCCAAGCATACATTGTATATGATCATATGAACACATCAATGTCATGCATGACTATGCAAGCGGGTGCCCTACCCCTAATACACGGGCCCACAACTGTCGGGCCTCTACTACATCCTCTAACCAACTCAATATAACTCTATGACAACTCCCTCATGTGCCCATCCGCTGCGGTCCATCCACCCTCGGGTACACAAACTGATCTCCAACCGGATCAAGATCCATACTCCTTGACCAGACCTATGACTCTCTCATGATACCCGTACACATACCATGACCACCTCACCAGTCCTCAAACCGACTACCACATGGGAGTAACCACCTCACCAGTCCTCAACGGACTGGCAACCAGACTCATCTATGTTCTCCTCAACCAAGCACTAGGGTCTCGACGGTCAAACCTATAACCTTGGGCCCCATCTGTTGGTCTCCACATGACTAGCGTATCCACCCATCACAGAATTCTATATGTCTTCTACAGAGTAAGCCGACCAAACTCACTCGTTAGGGGCCCATAAATTCCTGGTGAGTCGACACCCATAATACAGGTCTCAACATTGAACCCCATAGTCATAACTGCGGGTAAACACACTACCACGTCACACCACAGGTTTTCCCCACTATACAGGTATCCTAGCCTGGAATAACATACCTCAGACTGTATCCACCCTGCATGTGTCATAACCTAGAATACCATACATCAGATTGTACCCACCCTGCAGGTGTCATAGCCTGGAACATCTCATCACACCACACCGCAGGCTGTCCCCACCCTGCAGGGGTCCTAGCCTGGAACATCTCATCACACCACACCGCAGGCTGTCGCCACCTTATAGGTGTCATAGCCTGGAACATCTCATCATACTACACCGCATGTTGTCCCTACCCTACAGGTGTCCTAGCCTAGAACATCTCATCACACCAACACCGCAGGTTGTCCCACCCTACATGTGTCATAGCCTGGAACATCTCATCACACCACACTGCAGGCTGTCCCCACCTTACAGGTGTCCTAGCTTGGAACATCTCATCACACCACACTGCATGCCGTCCCGACCCTACAGGTGTCATAGCCTGGAACATCTCATCATACCACACCGCAAGCTGTCCCTACCCTACAGGTGTCACAGCCTGGAACATCTCATCACACCACACCACAGGTTGTCCCCACCTTACAGGTGTCATAGCCTGGAATAACTCATCACACGACACCGTAGGCTGTCCCCACCCTACAGGTGTCCTAGCCTGGAACATCACATCACACCATCCCTCTACCAATGAGTGGATGAGCGCACATCCTTAGCCTAGTCGGTTATCCGGGGAATCACAAATTACGCCAGAGGGAGCTGTCCATCACCGCATCATCCCTCTACCAATGAGCGGGCGAGCACATCCTCAGCCTACTCGATCATCTAGGGGTTAAAAATCACCATCCCATCCTCTGGTCTCCACGCAGGCGAACCACTCAACCCATTAGACCATTGGGGATGCCTCATCCGCCATGCACTCGGGTAGCGTGCCGTGATGACCTCTAAGTCGGCCTTGGGCAAGCTAACACTCAACCCCAGAACTTCCCGGAGGTTTCCATGACTACCCCACAACATGTTCCTTTTTGGACTCTCGTGCACCTCGCCCTCCAAAACAGAACACACATCCCTTATAGGCGTGTTTGAAGATCACACCTGACAATCTAACCAATGCCAGAAAAAATTCAACCCATGTCCAACCACTGGATAGTCCATAGTCCAACCACACTTCGACTGCGCGGTCCCACACAACATCCCCACCCTAACTACCCAACAAGCTCGGGGGAGTCTCTAGATCCCGATGTGGCCTAGTACCCATGCCCCATCGGCATCCCACATATGCTACCTATGTGCGTGCACAATTACCGCTGCACATACTATTAACATAGTTTATCGTATAATAATCAGGTGTATATATCACTATCTTTCACGGGTTGACATGTTAACATCTAGATATGTTATAACTGTCTAGCAGTCCAAACTAATCATCACATAGTCATGTGGCATATTATCAATAGAATACTTCATACCATAATCAGGCATATACCACCACATATCACATATTCACATGCTGATATCTTAACATATTATCAATAAAAATAAGCTCCAATCATGTCACCACATAATCAATCATTATGACATCAAATAATCAATTCATATATGCCTCTACGGGCATCGGATACGAATACACCCGGATGGGGACCTGCCACATAATAGTATCAATAGTTCCCTTGCTGAGTGACTCATAATACCAGGGACCCCCATTCGCCGCATTCCATACTCGCACATTTGATAGAGTAGTAATATGCATAGATGCGTGTTAAAAGTGGTGATAAGTTCCCTCACTTGTGTGTGTCCTTGAAATCCAATGCGAGAAAACGAGTCCGGGGGTTGAAGGGGCTCAATATGCTGAAACAAGAATAGGAGGGTAAGAAATTGGGATGAAACTAGTCAAACGAGGCCTAGAATGCAAATGGGCCCGAGAATAGGTTGGGTCCGAATTGGGTCGAATTGGGCCCAAGACTGGGCCGGGCCTGACTCGGCCAGGGGAAAGGCTGGACCAAACCAGATCTGGGCTGAATCTGGGAAACTAGGCCAGATTTGGCAAGCTGGGCTATCAGGGTCCAATGTCAGAGCCGGCTGAGTCAACTCGGCAGCTGTGAGTGACCCAGCCGAAGGAAAAGGGGAAGAAGGAAAATGAGGGAAAGGAAAGGGAAGGGAAAAATCAGAAGGGGAAAAAGAATTGGAAAGAGTGAGAGAAGTGGAGATGGAATCAGAAATACCTGGGCTAAGTTGGAACTCTCGGAAGAAGAGGCGACATCCGGCAGCCAGAGGGTAGGAAGCATTGCCGAGGTAGGGAGGAGAAAGGTGAAGAAGAACAACAGCAACGCAGGGCGTGTGCGACGGAGAGGGAAAAAGAGATGAGGGACCATGGCGAGGGGGATCTCCGACAAAGGGGTGGCTACTCCTGAATTAGGGTTTGGGGAAATAGAGGATAGGGGAGAGGGGAAGGAGAAGAAAGCTAAGGGAGGGTAGCAGGTGCGGTGGCACTGTAGCGCATAGCTATAGTGAAGCCAAAATAGAGGTTATAAGGGGAGTAGGTTTAGGGTTTAGGAATTCGTTATATATATATATATATATATATATATATATATATATATATAAAATAATAATCTCCAATTTTCAAAATATTTTAAAAGCCCAAAGAAATCAAATGACAAATGTCGGGGGGAAAACGTGTGATTTTCAAACTTTTAATTATGACAGAATGTTCAATAATTCAAATTTACTGAAGTGCCCTTTGAGTCTCTGATCTCAAAACCGGGCAAAGCAGGACCAACCACGGGGCCCACACTCACCTCACTTCCACCAAGACCCTAAAACTCTAAAAAATCGGGTTGGGTCGTTACAATACTAGCCCCTTTAAGGAATTTCGTCCTCGAAATTCACCTAAGGCTCACCTCATAACCGAGGACGCCAAAACGTAAGACATGGCTTCTAAACATGCACAGTATGCCCTGGCCGGCTGTCCATCCACAACTAGTACGTTGAGCTAAAACACGGCTGAGCATACAACTCTCTCTGTAACACTGTCTGGATCTGATATGTAGAACTTAAACCTCGATTTGACATTGTTGACTCGGCATCTCGCAAAGACTAAGCCGCTGCTCAACATAAATCAGTCCAAAAGCTTCAAGAAGTCGGTTAATCCTCACCCTAAGGAGATGAGTGAGTTCTGCCAATCTATCAACCACTAATCTATGATGAAGAAGGAGTCGAAGTGTCTCCACACGGCACCTGCTCAAGCTGAGCTACCACCAACCTACTCTGGAGAGTCAAGTTGCCATAAGGTCTCACAGCCTAGATATCTGGTCCACCATCACACATAAAAAAATCCCATAGTTTGACTGTCTCTGCACTTGAATGTTGATTCTCTGGGGCTCTATCACTCATAACTATCTGAACCACCGTGTTGCATAGACTGGCTGCTATAGTCTCCGCACCTAATCAACAATCACTCCATGAACTTCATCCATCACGTCCGTTTCATGCTCGATTCTTCCTGAACAAACAAGTGCTCAAAACCACAGTGATGGGGGATACTCAAAATCTCTCTCAACAATGGATATCTCCTACCCTGAGCACATCACCATCAACATCCATCTCGAGCTATTAGTGAAAAGTTATACTCATCAATATCAAGTTGTCTCGAATCAGAAGCTACCAATTAACCATCCTATATCAGCACATAACCATTATCATTCTCGAAAACATCACAATAAGCTGCACACCCATAGCCTTTTCTGTACCTCCAGTATGATCATCACTATAATGGTTGTCTGCCTCCACTCAAGAAAAATCGTCTCACTGCCATCGCACCAAGAGCTAACCATTCTCTCTGACCAATCTTGTAATGACCCGACCCGATCTTTCAGGATTTTTGGGGAGAATTTTAGATCTTCGTAGTCAGATTATGTGTTTTGGTAGCAATGGAAAGAGTGTGGGCTCTGTGGTGGGCCCCAGTTTACCTAATTTCGAGCTCGAAGGCTCGATGGGCATTTTGGTAATTTTGGTTTATTGTCTATTTATTTATGCAAAAATATTAGGAAAATCACACTTTTAGTGTTACCTTGAAATTATTTTATAAATATTGTGTTATTCTCTTTTTTGAAAAAAAAAAAAACTAACTCAAAAGCCCTAGCTCACTCCCCCTATTTAATCTCTCTTTCTCTCCCTTGAGAAACCCTAGGCCTCCATCTTCTTCTTTTCTCATCTCTTGTAACCTCACCAAAACCCTACCTCCCCCTCTCCCTCCTTGAGCCGCCGCCCCTCCTCTTGTAGCAATTCTCCATATCTATTCTCTTCCCTCTTAGCAAAACCCTAACCCTAGATCTAAACCCCAAGCCGTCGCCGTTCATCCTCTTTCTTGCTCTCTCCTCCTCTCATCTTTTATCTTCTTCTTCATCTCTGTTTGGTGTGCCACTGCCTTCTCTCTTGGTTTCCTTCTTCTTCCTCCTCATCTTCCTCTTCTCTTCTTGCAATCCTTCCCAAGCTAGCAGCCGAGCTCAAGCCCAACAGATCCGAGTTAAGCCCAAACCTTTTGGGCCCACCTCGACCTAAATTGAGCCCAGTTTCTTGGGTCCAGCTAGCCTTCTTCGGTTCAACTGATCCAATCAGGACAAGCCTGATCCAGCAGCCCAGTTCGGCCTAGTTCTAGACCCGGCACAGATCTCGGGCCCGACCCGTTTTAAGCCCATTTCAGGCTGGCCCGTTTTAGGCCCATTTCAGGTCCAGCTTTGGGTTGCTTCTGGCCTATTTTGGAATCACTTCTGGAGTATTTCTAGGCCCTTTTGGATCATTCTTGGATCGTTTCTAGCTCATCTCCATCCAGATTGTTGGACTGACCCAGTTTGCGGGATCGTCCCAGTTTTCTGTAGACCCGCCCCAGCTTCTTTGGCTCGGTTGCTCGTGTGTCACTTCCTTCAATCATTCGACCTGTTTTCATCACTTGGATTTCAAAAATACGCGCAGGTGAGGGGACTTATCACAGTTTTAGCATGCGTTGCATATATCAAATATATATCTCTAGATATGGAATGGCCCGCGCGTAACCCACTATTTATTTAACCACTCGGTAAGGGAAAACTGTTAACAAAAAGAAAAATGTGGCAAAGGGTCCACTCGGGTGTATTCCTTTCAATTATATGCATTCGTGAGAAACTTTAACTTGATAAATTGATATTAAATATGAATTTTTGGAAGACGCTATGATGCATTGCGTGTTTACGCATAAGATGCAAATGTAACCATGTTGGACATAGAGGCATGTTTAAGAACCTGTTATGTGCCTTTTTGGACCGCATGATGAAGTATGCTATTGATTTTGGCTTATCATTTCAGAACACATGTATACTGTTATACTTGAATCCTGACATTATGTGCATACAGAGGAGGTAAACCGAAATGGATAGTGTGCCGTTGGGTGTTGAGATTGAGGAAATGCTTATATCTTTATATGTGTGTATGTTTATGATGAGATGATGATTGTTTCGTCAGGAGGACAAAACATGTTTATATTGTTAAACTTGATCGTGACATTATATGTATACAGGGAAGGTAAACCGCAATTGTCAGTGTGCCGTTGGGTGTTGAAATTGAGGAATAGTTTATATGTGTATCTGTGTGTATGTTTTGATGAGATGACGATTTGGTTGTTAGGAGGACTTCCCCGTTATGCTCCGGCTGTCGAGACCCCCATAGGAGATGCTGGTTTCCTGTTGCGTTCCGGCGGTTGAGGTACCTGCGTTTGAGATTGACGTCCCCGTTATGCTCCGACGGTCGAGGCCCCATAGAGGATGCCGGTCTCCCCGTTGCATTTCGGCGGTTGAGGCTGTTGTGCGGTCTCCCATTTGTATTGGTAGGGGGAACAGAGTTGTTGGGGAACCGTTGTGAGTTATGGACAGTGATGTCTCCGACTGGTCAGTAGGACTACTGGTTGGTAGTAGTACAATTGAGTACTCATGTATGTAGGTATCCATTCTATTATGATGTTCATTACATTTCATACGTGATATATGTTTATGTTGTCAATCAGGTGATATGCTTTATCTCTTCATTGAACTGGTTAGCTCCCCCTTTACCTTCTGGTAGGGACCATAGCTTGTTGGAGGGCCTGAGGTGGGCTGTTGAGATGATGTCTAGGATTTGGTCGATGGACCATTAGTTGGCGGTGTGGTTAAATATTGTACATATGAGCACCTTTGTTATTATGATATTCTTGCATTCGTACATGTGATGCCTATTTATGTTGCTAACTTGTGTTAAGAATTATCTCTTCGTTGGGTTAGTTAGCACACCCCTTACCTTTCAGGTGCCCGATTGTGAAGAGGCCAAATGGGCCTTTGAGGAGATACCGGGAGAGGAGTAGCAGCAGTTAAATGTCATGTATTATGCTCATGATTTAGGTTTGGAGAGACTTGTTTATAGGAACTCGTTATCAAATGTTTTGTTTGGACAACTGTATAACCTTTTGAACAATCGGTAGTAGTTTGTTGTGTTTATTACTATATTGGTTTGACTTTTGTTAGATTGTTGAGCTGGTGGTAGTTACCCCATTTCAAAAAAAGATGCTCGATATCATATTTTTCGGGAATGTTTTGAGTTGTTTCAGAGGTAACGCGTCCGTAGCGGGATGGGGCTTTACAGTTGGTATCAGAGCACGACTCAACTCTCAAACTGTGCATGGGACATAGATAGTTGTTATGATTATTAGACATTAGGTTCAGGCCTTGTGTAATAGGGTAAATAAAGCCGGGTTATGAGTTAGTGCCTAGACACCATAGGCTTGTGTGGTATGCCTTGATACGCGACCCTTTAGTTAATATGCCCGAGGAGTGTCCTATGGTGGATTCTCGCTCTTTTTGAGGCTCACCAGTGTTTTATTGGTGAACGAGTCAATGTCGAGATCGATCGTTCGCTTGAGTGAGAGGAGGTTGTGCTGTGGGTTTATCCCCCTTGGCTTGTAGGAGGGCTTGTGTTTAGTGAGCGAGGCCACCGTATGTGGGCCTCGCTTGTGGCTATTTTTTGGTATGGAGATAGATTAATTGGAGATCTATGGGAGACAACCAAGTAAAACTTGCCGGCTTACTCTGTAGATAGCTCATGGAATTCCATGAGAGGTTGTTGGGCTTGGTATGTTAGAGTTATTAGTTAGGTTCATCTTGAGCTTAGGACTGCGAGGAGTGTTTAGGGCTGAGAAAGTGGTTGTATGTCCGGCTCTAGGACTCCCACGGGTCCAGTGTTATGGTTGGAGGTAGTTGTGGCTTTGTCAGGGGTGCTTATAGGTTGAATTGTTAGGGTTGACCGTTGATACTCAGATGGGACCGGCGTACGGTCCAATTCTGAGTATGAGTGAGTTGGGAGTCCAGCGCTTTGAATGGGGCACGTGAGTATTCCTTAGCTCTTGACCGGTGTATTTCCTGTTTCAAGTGTTCGCCCTCTGTTTTTGCCTTGAGTTTTGTTGGTTGTGGATCGTGCTTTTTGACCTTTAGAGTTAGTGTTGGAGGTCGGCTTGTGAGTTTTAGAGATATCAGAGTTCGACGTCATCTTGGGGATGTATTAATTGTTCTCCCATCAGGTTACGTAGGACTGTTACTGTAGATGGATGGCAGGTCAGTCCCTCACGGGGACCCGTTTGTCAAGCGGTTTACAACTTACAGTCTGAGTGTGACAGAGGTATGCAGCTTGGTGGCTAGCTTGACTAGGGGAGAGCTCGAGGATAGAGGATGTTGAGATGCCTCGTATGTTCCGAGGGTTCCCGAATGTCCTCCCGGAGAAGCTCTTTGGATTGTTACCATGTCGTGAGGTATATTTTGTTATGGATCTGCTCTCTCGGTGCGGCGCCTGCCTCGATTATTTCTTATTGAGTGGCACTAGTAGAAGTGTTGGAGAGTCAGCTCAACGAGTTGGAGTCTCTTTGCTACAATTGACCCAGTGCCCTTCTTGGAGCGCACTTGCTTTGTTGATCAAGAAAGGGATGGCTCTATGAGTTTGTACGTTGACTGCCTGCAGTTGAGTAGATTCTCTTTAAAGCACAAGTACTTGTTGTCGAGGATTGGCGATCTTTTTGATCAATTGAGAAGATCTAAATTCTTTCCTAATAGACATTCGATTGTGTTACCATCATGTGAGGGTGCAGGACTGCGACATTGAGAATACCGCTTTTCGCACTCGTTTTGGACTCTTGAGTTTATGGTGACGCTGTTATGGTGACAAATGCCCCAGTGACATTTGTGACTCAAATGAATAAGATTTTCAGACTGTACCTAGATCGATCTGTGGAGGTGCTCATTGACGACATCTGAGTATGACCATTGTCAAAGGAGAAATGTGAGCAACATTTGAGGAGTGTAATTCAAGTCTTGAGGGATCACCAGCTTTATGTGAGGTACAAGTGTGAGTTTTGGTTGCCAGAGGTTCAGTTTCTAAGACATGTGGTATCAGCTGAAGGTGTGGACGTAGATCAGACCAAGGCCGTTCTGATATTGGAATGACCTTGGAGGGTGACTGAGATCTGTAGCTTTTTGGGTGTTGCGGGTTATAATCGACGGTTCATCAAGGACCTCTCCAAGATTACCACACCCGTGACAAGGTTGACCTACGAGAATGTGTCATTTGTTTGGGACGAAGCTTGTGAGACAACCTTCTAGAGGCTGAAGGGGGTAGTTTAATTACCGCCCGGGTGTTGACTTATGTCAGAGAGAACCGTGGCTATGCGGTCTACTGTGATGCTTCTGGTGATGGTTTGGACTGTGTATTGATACAAGATGAGAGAGTGATTGACCTATGAACAAAACTGTCCTACTCATGACTTGGAGTTGGCAACTGTGATTCAGCAGTAAAGGTTTGGAGACATTACTGGTAAGGTGAGAGGTTCGAAGTTTTCTCAGATCAGTATTACTTCAAGTATTTACTCACACAAAAATAGTGGAACATGAGACAGAGACAAATGATGGGGTATGTTGATGACTGTGACTTCATGTTGTCTTACCACCCCGGTAAGGCGAACGTAGTTGGAGACGCCTTTAGTCAAAGGATGAGAGAAGCCTTGTCTAGGTTGATCGGAGAGTGTAGAGCATCCAGACTCTACAACATGATTGCTTAGTAAGAGATTTATGACAAAGTTTTGAGAGCTTAACAGGCAGATACGAGGTGCATCGCATTGAGAGTTTCTGTGGCAATGGATTCTTTTGGATGGGATGTGAGACGAGACGATTGTTTAATCTTCCAGGGCAGAATGCATGTACCCATGTCAGGCAATACCGTGAGGAAGTATTACGACTTTTCCATCACTCCAATTTTGCTGTGCATCCAAGACACATGAAGATGCATCATGACTTACATCAACATTTTTAGTGGAGAAACTTGAAGGGGGCAGTTGCTAAGTTGTAACTTGATGTTTGATTTCCCATATGGACAAGATAGAGCAACCACTAGTAGATTGCAGTTTCTTTTGATTCCCGAGTGGAAGTGAGATCATATTACTATGGATTTCGTGATTGGGTTGCCGAAATAACCTCTAAGACATGTTCTAGTGTGGGTCATAGTGGATCGATCGGATGAGTCGGCCTATTTCATTGGTATGAGGACAACAGATTCTCGAGAGACTTTAAATCGGCTATATTTGGTAGAGGGCGTCAGACTGTATGGTGTGCCTATGTCGATTATTTCAGATCGGGACCTGAGACTTGTTTCTTAGTTTCAACAGAGGTTGCAGAAAGAGTTGGACACAACTCTGTTTCACTACAGTGTTCCATCCACAGACTGATGACCAGTCGAAGTGGACCGTTTAGATCTTAAAGGATATAATCCGAGCTTTTGTTTTGGATCATGACAGTAGTTTGAAGAGTTAATTACAGTTAGTTGAGTTGTTTACAACAACAACTGTCAATTTAATATCAGGATGGTTCCGTATGAGGCGTTGTACAACAGGTTGTGCAGATCGCCCTTGTGTTGGGCCGAGACCTGTGATACAGTGATATTAGGACTGGATATGGTTAGTGAGACTACTAAGCAAGTGGCATTGATCAGGCAAGATGTTTTTGACTGCCTAGAGCCGATATAAGATTATTTTGGACCGTTTGAGGTATTAGAGGGGATTGGAGAAGTGGTCTATAGACTTGCACTTTCTCCGCACCTCGCCCGAGCACAACTCCTTCCATGTCTCTACGCTTCAGAAGTACCACCGTGATCCGTCGCATGTGATCCACTTGGAGGACGTGGAGCTTAGTGAGGACGTCAATTATGAGGAGGACTAGTGTGGACTGAGGATTCGAGAGAATAGACGCTTCGTAGCAAGACTATCTGCTTGGTTTTGATGGTTTGGCAGCGCAAGGGTAGAGAGTCTTCTCCTTGGGAGAACGAGGCAACGATGTAGAGGCAGTTTCTATCTTTTTGGGACTTGAGGTATGAGTTTAGTTTGAATTTCGGGGATGAAATTCCTTAAAGGGGGTAGTGTTGTAACGGCCCGACCCGATCTTTCAGGATTTTTGGGGAGAATTTCAGATCTCTGTGTCGGATTATGTGTTTTGGTAGCAATGGAAAGAGTGTGGGCTCTGTGGTGGGCCCCAGTTTACCTAATTTCGAGTTCGAAGGCTCGACGGGCATTTTGGTGATTTTGGTTTATTGTCTATTTATTCATGCAAAAATACTGGAAAATCACACTTTTAGTGTTACTTTGAAATTATTTTATAAATATTGTGTTCTTCTCTTTTTTGTTAAAAAAAAAAAAACAACTCAAAAGCCCTAGCTCACTCCCCCTATTTAATCTCTCTTTCTCTCCCTTGAGAAACCCTAGCCTCCATCTTCTTCTTTTCTCATCTCTTGTAACCTCACCAAAACCCTACCTCCCCCTCTCCCTCCTTGAGCCGCCGCCCCCCCTCTTGTTGCAATTCTCCATCTCTATTCTCTTCCCTCTTAGCAAAACCCTAACCCTAGATCTAAACCCCAAGCCGTCGCCGTTCATCCTCTTTCTTGCTCTCTCCTCCTCTCATCTTTTATCTTCTTTTTCATCTCCTTTTGGTGTGCCGCCGCCCCTCCCCAATAGAAGACCCTTAACCCGCCGTCGCCTTCTCTCTTGGTTTCCTTCTTCTTCCTCTTCCTCTTGCTCTTCCCTTCTTGCAACCGTTCCCAAGCTAGCAGCCAAGCTCAAGCCCAACAGATCCGAGTTAAGCACAAACCTTTTGGGCCCAGCTCGACCTAAATCGAGCCCAGTTTCTTGGGCCCAGCTAGCCTTCTTCGGCCGAGTTGATCCAATCAGGACAAGCCTGATCCAGCAGCCCAGTTCGGCCTAGTTCCAAACCCGGCCCAGATCTCGGCCCGACCCATTTTAGGCCCATTTCAGGCCCAGCTTTGGGCTGCTTCTAGCCTGTTTTGAGATCACTTCTGGAGCATTTCTAGGCCCTTTTGGGTCGTTGTTGGACCGTTTCTAGCTCATCTCCATCCAGATTGTGGGATCGAACCCAGTTTTGCGGGATCGTCCCAGTTTTCTGTAAACCCGCCCCACCTTCTCAGGCCTGGTTGCTCGTGTGTCACTTCCTTTAATCCTTCGACACGTTTTCATCACTTGGATTTCAAAAATACATGCAAGTGAGGGGACTTATCACAATTTTAGCATGCATTGCATATATCAAATATGTATCTCTGGACATGGAATGGCCCGCGTGTAACCCTCTATTTATTTAGCCACTCGGTAAGGGAAAACTGTTGACAAAAAGAAAAATGTGGCAAAGGGTCCGCTCGGGTGTATTCCTTTCAATTATGTGCATTCGTGAGAAACTTTAACTTGATAAATTGATATTAAATATGAATTTTTGGAAGACATTATGATGCATTGCGTGTTTATGCATAAGATGTAAATGTAACCATGTTGGACATATAGGAGTGTTTAAGAACCTGTCATGTGCCTTTTTGGACCGCATGATGAAGTATGCTATTGATTTTGGCTTATTACTTCAAAACACATGTATACCATTATACTTGAATCCTGACATTATGTGCATGCAGAGGAGGTGAACCGCAATGGCCAGTGTGCCGTTGGGTGTTGAGATTGAGGAAATGCTAATATGTGTATATATGTGTATGTTTATGATGAGATGATGATTTTGTTGTCAGGAGGACAAAACATGTTTATATTGTTAAACTTGATCGTGACATTATATGTATACAAGGAAGGAAAACCGCAACGATCAGTGTGCAGTTGGGTGTTGAGATTGAGGAATAGTTTATATGTGTATCTGTGTGTATGATTTGATGAGCTGACGATTTGGTTGTTGGGATGACTTCCTCGTTACACTCCGGCGGTCAAGACCCCCATAGGAGATGCAGGTTTCCTCGTTGCGTTCCGGCGGTTGAGGTGCCTGCCCTTGAGATTGGCTTCCTCGTTATGCTCCGGCGGTCGAGGCCCCATAAAGGATGCGGGTCTCCCCATTGCATTCCGGCAGTTGAGGCGGTTGTACAGTCTCCCATTTGTATTGGTAGGGGGACCAGAGTTGTTGGGGAACTGTTGTGAGTTATGGAGGCGATGTCTCCGACTGGTCAGTGGGACCACTGGTTGGTAGTAGTACAATTGAGTATTCATGTACGTGGGTATCCATTCTATTATGACGTTCATTACATTTCATACGTGATATATGTTTATGTTGTCAACAGGTGATATGGTTTATCTCTTCATTGAACTGGTTAGCTCCCCCTTTACCTTTTGGTAGAGAGACCAGAGCTTGTTGGAGGGCCTAAGGTGGGCTATCGAGATGATGTCTAGAATTTGGTCGATGGACCATTAGTTGGCGGTGTGGTTAAATATTGTACATATGAGCACCTTTGTTATTATGATATTCTTGCATTCGTACATGTGATGTCTATTTATGTTGCTAACTTGTGTTAAGCATTATCTCTTCGCTGGGCTGGTTAGCTCACCCCTTACCTTTCAGGTGCTCGATTATGAAGAGGACCAGACGGGCCTTTGAGGAGATACCCAGAGAGGAGTAGCAACAGTTAAATGTCATGTATTATGCTCATGATTTAGTTTTGGAAAGACTCTTGTTTATATGAACTCGTTATCAAATGTTTTGTTTGGACAACTGTATAAACTTTTGAACAATTGGTAGTAGTTTGTTGTGTTTATTACTATATTGGTTTGACTTTTGCTAGATTGTTGAGTGGGAGGTAGTTACCCCGTTTCAAAAAACATTCTCGATATCATATTTTTCGGGAATGTTTTGAGTTGTTTCAGAGGTAATGCGCTCGTAACGGGACGGGGCTTTGCAAATCTAACTGTAAGCACAGGTCACCTGGAGTAATCTGAATAATCTGTCAGACACAACCTCAGCCCCATCCTGATAAACCTGTCGTACTACCAGTCGAAACCACATTGCCAGGCATCTATGTTTATGGGATCAAAACTCGCATTTGATAAGATCCGGTAAAAAAACACATCCCCTAAAAGCAACAGTGATCCTCTCAGCTGTCTCAACAAGTCGTCAATCTCCAGTAGAAGAACTCCATCCTACTCTTTAACTTTGTTCAATCGTCGACCACTGGCACAAAATCTCACCGAGTCACCTTTCTTAGGCTAACAAAGTAGGTATGTCCCCTGGTGAAATGCCTAGGCAAATAGGGCCCACCGACTCTAGCCCACAAGTCTAGTCTCTATATCCAACACCCTTGTCGGTATCATCCCAACGCCTGGCATCCCAGTGCCCTGTCAACTCAAACTGACTGACAGGCCACACAGTGATCAGATCCCTCAACACCCTGGCTGATGGTAAATCACTGCCTCTAAATAGAACACCTCCAACGGTTAAGAGATCTGTCTTTAGCTATAATACGCTACATGTAATCCTGCACAATATCCGCCAATCACTCCAACGGAGACATGACAAACAAAGCGTCTCCACCACCTATACCCCCAAACTCAAACCACGGCGAAACTCAAGGTCATCGAGGGAGTCACGTATCTGAATCAGGTCAAGTCTCAGAACCAAAAACCAAGGAGCACTATCACCTCACTCGCATCAGTAAGATGTATCAACCCATATGGGGTGTTGCTGCCACACTCAGATTACTGCACTTAAGTCGTGCTTTGGCCAAATACCCTGACTTCCTGCTAGCAAGATACTTCGGGTCTTCAGCATACACACATTGACAGTGGAGATAAACAACCTCTTCACCAACACTTAGTTCTCCAAAGTCTCTATCACAAGTCGAGGAATCTCTAAGGTCTCTGAGTTACTATCGCAGGTATGATTTCCCTTACTCTAACAAGTGTTCATTCTCGCCACGAGTCAATCCACAAAATGAAAGTCTGACCAAGCTCAATACCAGACGAGAACCCAAGGCAAAAATACATCTCTAGTACTTAAGCTCAAGGGCAACTCCGTCAGGCTTACCACAGTAACTTAGGGAAGTCCAAACACCACCAAAGAACTAGGTTCCATCTACCCTATCACACAGACGATGAACCTAATCTCTAGTCATCATCTCACACATCTCTGATCCATGCACAGCCCGAGAGTTAAACCGTGCTCTAATACCAATTGTAATGACCTGTCCCACTACTAGTATGTCAAACTGGTACAAAGTCCCAAAACCGATTTGATACTATTTTAAGGGTATATATATATATATATTATAAAGGGAAGTACCACTCCCACAACCCACACTCAAATCAATAACCGATAGTACCAATAAAGTATTAATCATAATTGGAAACAATAACATCATTCCATTATTACATTCATCCAACTTAATCAAAAGTACACATATCTCAAATACATTAGCAAGTCCTCAATTACCAAATGGAACCATGACAAAGTACAAAGTTGCAACTCTGCGCCCAACATCCGATTGAGGGTCCTGCCGACCCTTCCTCTATGAAGTACCTGTGAGGCAAGGGGTGAGCTCTACATGCCCATTGAGGGTAACACACACATCATCTGTCATCAAGCATACACTGTATATGATCATATGAACACGTCAATGTCTATGATGCCTACGTACATGACTATGCAAGCGGGTGCCCTACCCCTAATACACGGGCCCACAACTGTCGAGCCTCTACTACATCCTCTAACCAAATCAATACAACTCTATGACAACTCCCTCATGGGCCCATCCGCTGCTGTCCATCGACCCTCGAGTACACAGACTGATCTCCAACCGGATCAGGATCCATACTCCTCGACCAGACCTATGACTCTCTCATGATACCCGCACACAAACCACGACCAACCTAAGAGTCGGGCTCACTAGAGTCCCAAACCGACTATCACAAGGGAGTAACCACCTCACCAGTCCTCAATGGACTGCCAACTAGACTCATCTATGGTCTCCTCAACTAAACACTAGGGTCTCAATAGTCAAACTTATTACCTTGGACCCCATCTATTGGTCTCCACACGACTGGTGTATCCACCCCTCACGAAATTCTATATGTCTTCTACAGAGTGAGCAGGCCAAACTCACTCGTTAGGCGCCCATAAATTCCTGGTGAGTCGACACCCACAACACAGGTCTCAACATTGAACCCTAGAGTCATAACTGCGGGTAAACACACTACCACGTCACACCACAGGCTGTCCCCACCATACAGGTGTTCTAGCCTGGAATAGCATACCTCAGACTATACCCACCCTGCATGTGTCATAGCCTAGAATACCATACATCAGATTGTACCCACCCTACAGGTGTCATAGCCTGGAACATCTCATTACACCACACCGCAGGTTGTCCCCACCCTACAGGTGTCCTAGCTTAGGAACATCTCATCACACCACACCGCAGGCTATCCCCACCCTATAGGTGTCATAGCCTGGAACATCTCATCATACCACACTGCATGTTGTCCCCACCCTACAGGTGTCATAGCCTGAAACATCTCATCACACCACACCGCAGGTTGTCCCCACCTACATTTGTCATAGCCTGGAACATGTTATCACACCACACCGCAGGTTGTCCACACCCTACAGGTTTCACAGCCTGAAACATCTCATCACACCACACCGTAAGCTGTCCCAACCCTACAAGTGTCATAGCGTGGAACATCTCATAATACCACACCACAAGTTGTCCCCACCCTACAGGTGTCATAGCCTGGAACATCTCATCGTACGACACCTTAGGTTGTCCCCACCCCACAGGTGTCCTAGCCTAGAACATCACATTGCACCATCCCTCGACCAATGAGTGGACGAGCGCACATCGTCAGCCTACACGGTCATCCAGGGAATCACAAACTGCACCAGCAGGAGCTGTCCCTCACCATATCATCCATCGACCAATAAGCGGGCGAGCACATCCTCAGCCTACCGGTCATCCGGGGGTTACAAGTCACAATCCCACCCTCTGGTCTCCACGCGGGCAAGCCACTCAACCCATTAAACCATTGGGGATGTCTCATCCGCCACGCATTCGGGTAGCGTGTCTGTGATGACCTCTAAGTCGGCCTTGGGCTAGCTAACACTCAACCCCAGAACTTCCAGGAGGTTTCCATGACTACCCCACAGCATGTCCCTTTTAGGACTCTGGGGTACCTCGCCCTCCAAACAGGAACACACATCCCTCATATGCGTGTTCGAAGATCACACCTGACAATCTAATACCAGGAAAACTTCAACCCATGTACAACCACCAAATAGCCATAGTCCAACCACACTTCGACTGCGTGGTCCCACCCAACATCCCCACCCTAACTACTCGATAAGCTAGGGGGACTCTATAGATCCCGATGTGGCCTAGTACCCATGGCCCACCGAGATCCCACATATGCTAGCTATGTGCATGCACAATTACCACTGCACATACTATTAACATAGTTCATCGTTTAATAATCAATTGTATATATATCATTATCTATCACGGGCTGACATGTTAACATCTAGACATGTTATAATGTCTAGCAATCCAAACTAATCATCACATAGTCATATGGCATATTATTTACAGAATACTTCACACAACAATTAGGCATTTACCACCATATATCATATATTCGCATGCTGGCATCTTAATATATTATCAGCAAAAATAAACTCCAATCATATCACCACACAATCAATCAATTATGACATCAAATAATCAATTCATATATGCCTCTGCGGGCATCGGATACGAATACACCAGGATGAAGACCCGCCACATAATGGTACCAACAGTTCCCTTGTCGAGTGGCTCATAATACCGGGGACCCCCATTCGCCGCATTCCGTACCCATACATCTGTTAGTAATATGCATAGATGCGTTCTAAAAGTGGTGATAAGTTCCCTCACTTGTGTGTGTCCTTGAAATCCAATGTGAGAAAACGAGTCCGAGGGTTGAAGGGGCTCAATATGCTGAAACAAGAATATGAGAGTAAGAAATTGGGCTGAAACTAGTCAAACTAGGCCTGGAATGCAAATGGGCCTGAGAACAGGTCAGGTCCGAATCGGGTCGAATTGGGCCCAAGACTGGGCCGGGCTTGACTCGGCCAGGCCAAGACTGGGCCGAACCAGATGTAGACTGGATCTGGCAAACTGGGCCAAATCTGGCGAGCTAGGCTGGGTTATCACGGTCCAAAGTCGGACTCAGCTGAAGGAGAAGGGGAAAAAAAGAAAATGAAGCAAAGTAAAGGAAAGGGAAAAGTCAAAGGGGGAGGGAAGGGAACGAGAGAGGGGAAGAAAAATTGTAAAGAAGGAATCGGAAATACTTGGGCTAAGTTGAAACTCCCAGAAGCAAAGGTGACGGCCGGCAACTAGAGGGTAGGAAGCATCTCCGAAGCAGGGAGGAGAAAGGTGAAGAATAACAACAGCAACGCCCGACGTACGCGACAGAGAGGGAAAAAGTGATGAGGGACCGTGGCGAGGGGGATCTCCGAGAAAGGTGCGGCTACTCCTGGATTAGGGTTTGGGGCAAGAAAGGAGAGGGGAGAGGAGAAAGAGAAGTAAGCTAAGGGAGGTTAGCAGGTGTGGAAACACTGTAGCGCACAGCTACAGTGCGGCCGAAACAGAGGTTATAAGGGGGGTAGGTTTAGGGTTTTGGAATTTATATATATATATATATAAAATAAAAATCTCCAATTTCTAAAATATTTTAAAAAGCCCGAAGAAATCAAATGACATGTCGGGGGGAAAACGTATGATTTTCAAACTTTTAATTATGACTAGATTGTTTAATAATTCAAATTTACTAAAGTACCCTTTGAGTCTCCGATTTCAAAATCGGGCAAACCAGAACCCACCACGGGGCCCACACTCACCCCACTACCACCAAGACCCTAAAACTCTGAAAAATTGGGTCAGGTCGTTACAAAACTGGTAGGGTTGACCATTGGGACTCAGGTGAGCACGGTGTATGGTTCGATTTTGATGTATGGGTGAGTTGGGAGCTCGGTGCTTTGAGCGAGGAACATGGGTGTTTCTTAGCTCTTAACCAATGTATTGCCTATTCTAGTGTTCTCCCCTCTGTTTTTGTCTTAAGTTTCGCTGGTTACGGACCAGATCTGTGGATCGTACATTTGACCTTTGGAGTTAGCATTGAAGGTTGGTTTATGAGTTTTGGGGATGTCAGAGTTCAACGTCATCTTGGGATGGATCAGTCGTCCTCCCTTCAGGTTACCTTGGATTGTCGTGCAGGCGGGTGACGAATCAGTTCCTCGCGGTGGATGCATTTGTTGAGCGGTTTATAACTTACAGTCTGTGCGTGGAGGAGTTGTGTAGCTTGGTGGCTAGCTTGAGTTGAAGGAGAGTTTGGGGATGGCAGATGTTGAAATGCCTCGGGTGGTCCGGGGATTTCGGATGTCTTTTTGGAGAAGTTCCTTCAATTGCCGCCACGTCAGGAGATAGGGTTTGTTGTTGATCTGCTCCCCCATTGTGACACTTGTTTCTATTACTCATTATCGGATGGTGTCAGCATGGGTTTTGGAGCTGAAGAGTTAGTTTGGGGAGTTGGAGTCTCTTGGCTAAAATTGACCCCGTGCCCTCCTCGGAGCGCACCAACCTTGTTGACCAAGAAGGGGATGATTCTATGAGTTAGTGCTTTGACTACCGGCAGAGACTTTGGAGTTGGCGAAACAACTTATGGAGTTAGAAACCCTTGACTTCATTCGGCCTAGAACTTTATCTTGGGGTGCACCGACGTTGTTTGTTAAGAAGAAAGATGGCTCCATAAGACTGTGCATCGACTATCAACAATGGAACATGGTTACAATGAAGAACAAGTATCCATTGCTAAGGATTGATGATCTGTTTGATCAGTTGAGAGGATCCGAGTGCTTCAAAAAAATAGACCTTCATTTGGGTTACCTTCAGGTGAGGGTGCAGGAGTGTGATATTGAGAAGACTGCCTTCCGCACTCGTTTTGGACTCTTTGAGTTTGAGGTAATGTTGTTTGGGGTGACTAATGCCCCGGCAACATTCATGGACCTAATTAAAATGATATTCAGACTGTGCCTAGGTCGGTTGTAGTGGTGTTCATCGACGACATCTTAATATGTTCATCATTAGAAGAGGATCATGAGAAACATCTTAGAACCATACTTCATGTCTTGAGGGATCACAAGCTTTGTACGAAGTACAACAAATGTGAATTTTGGTTGCTAGAGTTTCAGTTTCTTAGGCAAGTGATGTCAGCTGGCGGTGTGGCAGTGGATCCAGCTAAGGTCTGAGTTGGGAGCGACCACGGAGTGTGCTTGAAATTCGCAGCTTTATGGGTCTTGCAGGTTACTACCAACTGTTTATCAAGGATTTCTCCAAGATTGTCACCATGACAAGTTTGACCTGCGAGAATGTGCCATTCGTTTGGGACAAGGCTTGTGTGATAGTCTTCCGAAGGCTAAAGGAGAGTCTGACTTTCGCTTCAATGTGGATTGTGCCAGAGTGAGGCAACGACTATACGGTTTACTATGATGCTTCAGGTAATGGTTTGAGTTGTTTATTGATGTAGGATGGAGATGGATAATTTATGGTACGAGACATTTTAATACCCAAGAGCCGAACTATCCTAATTATGAGTTTGTGTTGTCTTACCACCCCGGTAAGACGAACGTAGTTGCAGACGCCTTGAGTCGCATTGCGATAGGAGCTTTGTCGAGACTGATTGGAGGTTAGAGCATCCAGATTTTTGCAGCATGGTTGTCCAGCTAGAGATTTATGATAGAGTTTTGAGAGCTCAGCAAACAGATGAGAGGTACATCACGTTGAGAGATACTATGACCAGTGACAGTGGACCCCTTTGGATGGGCTGTGAGACGAGATGATGGTTTGATTTTCCAGGACATATTGTTTGTAGCCATGTTCGGGCAGTGCCGCGAGGAGGTATTATGGCACATTCATCACTCCAGGTTTGCTGTACATCTGGGACGTACCAAGATGTATCATGTTTTGCGTCAACAGTTATGGTGGAGAGGCATGAAGTGGGCAGTGGCGGCGTTTATGACCCGATGTTTGATCTTCCAACAAGGCAAGATAGAGCATCTGAGACCGATGGTGGATTACATTTTATTCTGATCCCCGAGTTGAAGTGTGATCACATTACTATGGATTTTGGCGACTGATTAGTCGAATTCGCCTCGAGAGCAGGGTGTAGAATGGGCCATAGTGGATCGATTGGCTAGTCGGCCCATTTTATTGGTAGGAAGACTGTCAAATCCTCTTAAGACTTTGAGTCGACTGTACTTGAAAGAGGCAACCAGACTACATTGTGTACGTAAGTCAATTATTTCAGACCGAGATTGGAGGTTTGTTTCTCGATTCAGGAAGAGCTTGCAGAGAGAATTGGGCATATAGTTATCTTTCAGTACAGCATTTCATCCGCAGACAGATAGGCAGTCAGAGTGGACCATTCAGATCTTAGCAGATATACTCAGAGCTTGTATTTTGGAACATGGCCGTGGTTTGAAGAGTTAGATACACTTGGTTGAGTCCATCTACAACAGCAGCTACCAGGCCAGTATCGAGAGGGCTCCGTTGGGGCTAGTAGGTCAGACCGTGTGGATTGCCCTTATGTGGACCGAGAGCAGAGCTACTGGTGATGACAGGACTAGATGTGGCTAGGGAGAAGACTACGCTTGTGATACTGATCAGGCAGAGGCTGTTGACTATCCATAGTCGATAGGAGGGCTTTGCTGACCGCTAGAAGATGGACTGGTGAAGATTGAGGATTCGAAATAACAGAGCCTTTATGGCAAGATCATCTGCTTGGTTTTGGTAGTTTGGCAGTGTAAAGGTAGAGAGTCGTCTACTTGTGATAATGAGACAACGATGCAAAAGTAGGTTCCAGCCTTGTTTGAGACCAGAGGTAGGAGTTCAATTTGAAATTCGAGGACCAATTTCTTTAAAGGGGGTAGTGTTGTAATGACCCGTTCCATTTTTCCCCCATTTTTTGGAGATTTGTGAATCTTCGAGTTGTTTTCACGACCTCCGTAACTTTGAGAGTGGTGTGGGTCCCGCATTAGAGCCAAATTTATCTGATTTCTAGTTCGAGAACTCAAAAGAGCATTTTGGTAATATTGTAATTATTGTGTGTTCTATCATGAAAAGCCATTTGAAAGTTCACACATTTTCTCTCGACGTCCGACGTTTAAAATTTTTTTGAGTTTTCGATTTGTTTTATGAAAAATGCTGTTGGTTTTGAAATTCCTTTTCACACATTTCGAGATTTTTCTTTTCGAAATGAAACAATAAAATAAGTTGTAAATAGCTAAATAAATAATATAGAAAGAAAAAAAATGTTTCAAAACCCAAATACCCTAACAGCCCCCCCCCCCCCCCCCCCCCCTTCCTCCTAAAAGCCTATTCCATAGCACTACCGCCTGAAAGTTCCCATTTTCAATGTGCTAGAACATTGTGATTGATCGTAGAGGGGGGGTGAATAGGTCAGTCCCAATTTTCATGGTATTTACAAATTTCTTGATTATTTGAAGTGCAACGGATTGTTTAATCAAGAGATTTATGTAGTGTGATAACTTCATTAAGCGATCACATTAAGATTATGACCCTTTACATAAATTTTGATTATCGATGCTTGTTTGCAATGTGTATAATGAGATAATCAATATGAAAAGTGATGTGTGTTAAGGAGAATACTCAAATACTAAATACACATACATTGATCAAACACCACAAGACCATTTTAAAGTGGTTCGGTTAGCCAACCTATATCCACTGTTAGGACTCGCTCAACCTTGAGCTATCCCCAAAATCCACTAAGCGGGGACTTACACCCTCATAATTAGAGTAGGAATTCCACCTCAATCAATCGGCTAAGAATTTCACCCACCACTGTCGAATAGGAATTCCACACTGCTCCAGGAATTTTTATAATAGTTCCGGGGTACCTCTCCTTAATCCACTTCGGAACAAAGATTTTAAAAGAAAATTAAAACTAAGAAGCACTTGCCTTTGAAGCTCTCTCTTCTAATGTGTGCTTCTTCGAGATCCCACCCATGTATCCCGACGCTTCGTCCCTTAGCCGTCGTTTTAGCAATCACAGTCCAGGGTGTTAAAGAAATAGGTTCTACCAATGATTTCCTAGTTTATGGTTCTCTCCTTCTCACTTTCAAACTCAATCCTCAGATTGTGTTGTGCAAATTTTAAATTTATAATTACTCACAAACGTAGGAATAGAATTGGAGTATAAAGATATGCAAGTGTGAGGTCGAACCCACAAAGACTTGGTTTAAAATGAATGGAAAAACAAATTAAAAAGCCTAATATTTTAACCTTAACCTAGTTAAAAATCTTTTAGGAGAATGATTGAATTGAAATTGCAAAATTAATTAAAACAACTAAAAATAGAGATTAAATCAAGTGAGAGAAATTACTAAGGCATCAGATTCCACCACCATTAAATTCATAATCTTCTAATTATTTATTTTTTAATTCTCAATTTTTAGAGATTTAAACATTTAAGTTTATTAATATGGTGTTCAAAGATTGATTTTCCTTTGCTTAAAAATGTAAATTCTAAGTATTCAATATATCCAATCTTAACTCAAAAGACAATAGATCAAAGGGATTAATCTAAGCATCCAATATATTTAAATTAAAGTAAAAGAAAACAATGAATCAAATGGTTTTACTTATAAATTAATTTAAACGCCAAGCAATGATGAATCAAATATTAATATTAACTACCACAAATACATGATATTAATGGTGAAAATAATTTACATCTAATTAATCGAATGAAGCACAAATCATAAATAATGGAACACACATATTCATAAATTAAATAAAAAAATAAAAGAAAAGTATTTTGTTAATGGGGTTTCATCCTCAACCTCAATACAAGAAATTAGCTGGACATTATGAAATTAAAATAAGAGAGATAGAAAAATAAAACCCAAACCATCGTCGGAGATCCCGAGCCAATGCTGTAATCCTGACTCAGCCGAGCCTTCTCCACTGTCTATCCCGTTCAAAAAATTCTCAATGAGGTTTGGTTGATATTTATAAGAGGAGAGAGGAAATAAAATAAGCAAGGAAGGGCCCACTTGAATTCAGCCGATTCTACAATATGGGTGACTCCCCTTATTTTCTTATGGTATTTCCATGTTGCTGCCCTATTTCCTTTCCTTTCTTCTGCCAAGCACCTCTCTATTCTAAACACCTTCCTCTTTTCTCTTATTTCTATTTTTCACCATCTATTTTCAGCATCTATTTTCCCTTTTCATTCTGGCTGTACACGAATTCTTTTCTTTCCTCTTTTCTATTTCTATTTTCTTTTCATTATGACGCTGTTGTACACCCTCGCCATGTGGAGCCCTTTTTATTCAATTTTATCAAAATTCCATCTTTGTTTTGCTTCAATAGAGAACATTTTGCCTCTTTCTTTCTTTTGCCAATTACACCATACGAACCCACTTTCAGCATGAATTAACATTGTCTCTGAAAATACACACAATTAGACCAAATTAAATAAAATGATATATTGACAAGTATAATTCTAAATATACAATATATTACATTAATAATAAAAAATAAATAAAATTCAATAACTAATTAATCCAATATTTAGAGGTAGAATTGTCATTTTTCTGTGCTTATCAAATACCCCCAAACTTAGATTTTACTAGTCCTCGAGCAAAACAAAATTTAAAAATTAAAAATTAAATATAAAAATCCTAAACTACACCACTTTCGTGGGCACTCTCGATTGCATTAGCATATGCAACAAGCCTTTAAACCCCTAGCTCAGCACTAGTGGACGAGTTATAGTCTCGTGATGGCTTTCAGTGATGATACGTACAAACATCAAATTTCAGCAAAAATATACAAACAAAAATTTAAACATCATACAACTCCAAAATTCATTTTACAAAAGTTATACTCGGAGTGTAGTGTGTAATAGCCAAATATTATCATTACTTTCTTTTTCAAAATACACATAAGTTTAGCAACCACCAGCTGAAAATGCGCTTCAACTCTAAACCTCACAAAGATATATTTCTCAGAAAGACTTTCGCTCAGAGATTGGGTTATATTTCTCTCAAAAGTTTATGTGAACAGAATAATTTCTCAAATGCAAATATCTCACATATTTATCATCAAAGAATGAATTGTAGCAAATAAAAACATAGATCTCATGAATGGATGTCATTTTCCTGAGAACGTTGAAATAATATACCATAATTCTTCCTCATCTATTCTCTACTATAAATACCATATTACACTTGTGATCAATAGGACAAAACGTGGCTTAGGACTGTGTCATATCAAAGAAGGATAAAAGATTCTAAAATTAATACCTTGAACAAAAAAAAATTAGAGGTCTTCAATACTAAAGATGGGATATTGCTTCCTCTATATTTTTTTTCTCAACACTTCCAAAACATCATTTTTTTTCTTTTCTATTTTTTTTTTCACATCCTTCCTTTGATGTATAGATGTTCCCCTTCTTCTTCTTCTTCTTTTTCCAAGAGCCATAATTTTCTTAAAGTACCATCCCAAAAACAATCATCTCTAACCTTTTTTTCGGGCCCTAGAATCGGTCACGGATTTTTCAATGAAGGCTCAAACTCCACAACCGGAGTTGGGTATGGTTTGTATGGCTAACAACAAAAATAGGCTATCATATAAAGGCTCAAGAGTGGGAACTAACAAGATAATATGACCAATATAGGTGGGCTTCAAAGTCTCAAACGATCCAAAATAATGGCCTATATCACTTCCTAAGCTTCATATGCATATATCATTAGCTTCAAATAAATTCAGAAAACTTCTCGCGTAATAATCCAATTTTAATGACTTTCTTAGTATATGACCAAAACAAAGAATAATGAGATCTAATAACAAATATACTGTACACAACAAAGAAAATAAAAATTTACTTATAATCCCTCAGAAAAATTGAATAGCTCAAAAGCTCACTAGGTATAAGTCTCTACTGGTATTCTTCCGATAATTACTTTACTCATGAATATTTTTCTTTTTCAAGCTAATATTAGCATGGTTGTGTAAAAGTATTCCAAGCATAAATTTCATAAAATCCAAATGGAAAAGTATGATATAAAAATTTTCATCCACATATTAATGTTAAAATCAAGATTTTTTTTTTGAGATTTTTCATTTTTTTTTTTTTTAAAAATGACTCTACAACGGACACAAAACTTAAAACAGACACAATGTAACCCCCCAATACCCCCAAACTTAAATTGAACATTGTCCTCAATGTTCCCTAATCTATAGTGATCAATTGCAAATTAGAAGAAAATATCATAATAGAATAACTTGAATTGAGATAGCTCCCTTTATTCAAACCTGTAAAAACAATCAAACACAAAAAATACAAAACAACAAATTTAGACTAATACAAGGACTAAATAAATGAAAACAAAAAGTTAAACTAAACTAACAAACTAACAACCAACACACAGACTCAGAGATTCACACAAAATTAAAAAACTAACCCAGACAGACTGGACAAAATGGACACACGGACACAGACAGACACACTCGGACTCGATTGACAGACCTACTAATCAACCCTAGTCCAATACTAGTAGTTTTTCAACACTGACGAGGCAATGTTCAAACTTTACCATCCATTTTCCGGTCTCCAAAAATGGAATGGATTACAGAGAGCATTCACTTCTATGACCCCTTTTTCATTGAAATTAGTGCCAAAATGTGACAAGCATTCCTCAAATGGGCCAGCGCCGATAAAGCTCAGGAAGGATTCATGGACTGTACTCTCAATCATGTTTACCTCACATAGGTCATCCGTGTCCGGAGGCTGCTGACCACAATTAAACACATTGAGCTCTAAAGTCATGTTACCAAAAGACAATTTGAGCACTCCATTCCTGCAATTGATGATTGCATTGGAGGTGGCCAAGAAGGGACGACCCAAAATTACTGGAATTTGCCGACTGGTGTTCATCACAAGCTGTGTATCAAGGACTATAAAGTCCACTGGAAAATAAAATTTGTCAACCTTGATGAAACATCTTCTACTACACCTCTTGGAATTTTGACTGACCTGTTGGCCAATTGAAGTGTAATAGGTGTGGATTTCATTTCTCCTAGCCACAATTGCTTGTACACAGAGTACGGCAACAAATTTAATGCTTTCTCCTAAATCAAGTAAGGCCCGATCGATCGAATGGTCACCAATAACATAAGAAATAGCAGGACTTCCGAGATCCTTGTACTTGACAGGAGTTTTCTGTTGAATAATGGCGCTCACATGTTCATCCAAAAATGCTTTCTTTGGAACATTCATCTTCCTCTTTACCATACAAAGATCTTTCAAGAATTTTGCATAAGAAGGTATTTGTTTAATAGCGTCGATGAGAGGAATATTTATACAGACTTGCTTGAACACCTCTAACACATCGCTATGTGGTTTACTTTTCTTAATTGGAATCAATCTCTGTGGGTAAGGAGCTTTTGGGACAAATCAGTCGTGACTGACTCTTTGGGTTCCTTCTCAGCAGGGCAATCAGTGCCTTTAGATGACTTAGGTTGATCATGGCCTTGGTTGCCCTGTTGTCTATCTTCTGGCACCCTAACTTGATTATCAATTGTCTTCCCTGATCTAAGAGTGATGATAGATATAACATTTCCATGATACACTTCGAACTGACCCTTAGGATTGGGAGTGGGTTGGCTAGGGAATTTGCCATTTTCCCTCTCCCGAAAGCGCTTGCAAGTTTCCCTATCTGTGTTTCAAGCTTCAGTATAGCTTGGGAATTTGACTGCAAGGCTTGCTGAGTGGACTGCATGAATTGTTGCAGTGTTTCCTCCAGAGAGGGTTTATGCTGTTGTGGCCCAAGTTGATAGGACTGCCTCTGGGGTGGATGGAATGGTTGGTTTTAGGGTGGATGGAACGGCTGAGCAGGTGAGTAGAATGGCTAACCAGGTACTTGAAGCTGATAACAGTCCCTGATTCATTGGCTGGTTCTGACTCCACGAGAAATTAGGGTGATTCCGCCAATTGGGGTTATAGGTCACAGAGAATGGGCTCCCCTACTGCTTTCCAAAATTATTTAGTGTGTTATCCTATTCGGTTAGGCACTCCGAATTTGCGTTTAGGAAAGGACAAGTTTGTGTTGTGTGTCCTGGGTTAGTACACAAGGCACACACCTCAAGATGCACACTCATTGACTGGTCTCACCCTCTCAGTCATTGCTAAGGCCTCTACTTTTTTAGTCAGATTTGCAATGATGACCTTAACATCAAAATCATTATTGACTTCGTACAAACCTCCTTTGTTGGAGGTTTGTCCCGAACTCTCCTTTTTAGAGACATCCCATCGCTGAGAATTCTCTGCCAAGTTTTCCAAGAAATTCCATACTTCGTTTTGACTTTGTTCTAAAAATGCCCCATTCTTCATAGACTCAACCAAAGTACGGCTAGATGTGGTTAAGTCATCATAGAAAAATTGAACGAGTCTCAAAGTTTCAAAACCATGATGGAGACATTTACTCAATAAATCCTTGAATCTTTCTCATGACTCCGAGAATTGTTCACCCTTTTTCTAAGTAAAATTTGAAATTTCTGTTTTGAGGGCATTCGTTTTAGATATCGGGAAAAATTTGTTCAAGAATTTATTAGCCAATTGATCCCATGTGTTGGTGGAATTTGCAGGGAGGGAGTTCAGCCATGATTTCACTTTTTCTTTGAGAAAAAAAAGAAAGAGGCAAAGTTTGATAGATTCATCAATGACATCTTGAAGCAATGTTATCAGAACCGGACCGTGTACCGAACCGTCTTCGAGGCGCTCAGGGTTCAACCGGGTTCGACCGCGGTCAAAGCCGGTAAAAGCCGGCAAAAGCCGGTCAAGTATTAAAATAATATAAATATTATATATAATATCAAGTAAGACATATTTTACCAATAATATTAATATAAATATTAAAAATAACATTTAAACTCTGAGTAATATACCAAAACGGTGAAATATATAGGATAGAAATAGTAATAAATTTTTATATTTCAAATATACACAATTTATTTAAGGAGAAAATTTAAAAAAAAAATAAAAAAAATAAAAAAAATTCAAAAACCATGAACCGCGGTTCACGGTTCACGGTTTTGGTGTCAAAACCGCATAAAACCGCGGTTTTGACCGGTTTTATGCGGTTTTGACCGCCGACCGGTTTTTTCGCCGGACCGAACCGCGGACCACGCGGTCGCGGCTGAACCGCCGGTTCAGCCGCGGTTCGGTCCGGTTCTGATAACACTGTCTTGAAGTTTGATAATGGCACAAATCTCTAAAAATTCCTTAATGTGTAAGTAGGGATCCTCACGATCAAGGCCATGGAAAGCGGGGAGGAGATGTAAAAGGCCTGGTTTTAGCTCATAGGTGGCATTAGTGGTTGGGATGACTATGCTGGAGGGAGGCTGTGTTGGCCACAACTTGTAACACCTCGGATTTTTAGATTATTTAAATATATGAGAATTTCCCCTTTTAAATTTGTGAATTATTAAATAAATGTGCATGGCCGAATTTTAGATTTTTAAATCTATGTTTATGCGCATGGAAGATATAGATGAAAGATTTTTAGGAATAAAATAATTTAAAAAGGGTATGCATATGGTCTAAAAATTAAATAAGGAAGATGTCTAATTAAATAGACATTTTGCATGGTCGTGTGTGGCATTACCAAGGTAGGAAGGTCAGCCATTGGCAACTAGGATACAATGAAGGGGCGCACGGCATTGCTATCTTAGCATTGGCCGAGTGGAAGCTTAGAAAAGAGGGAAGTAAAGAGGAAGGACAACTTCTATCGTAGTACTTTCTATATTGATCAATTGGAATTGCATAAAAGGGAAGACATAGAGGAGCTCACGGTTTACACCATAGCCGAACCCTCTCTCCCTCTATCCCTCTCTCAAGCTCTCATTCATGGCAAGATCAAGAAGAAGAAATGGAAAGAGGCTAAGGAAGAGAAAGATTGGAAGAGCAAGAAATCAAATGGAAAAGGTTAGTAGTCTTATTTGATAAATTTGTTTTGAAATAAAAGAACCATAGGGTTCGGCCATGGTGTTTGGCCGAACCCCATGGAAGAAGATTGGGAGATGGTTTGATGATTTTTAATGGAAAGTTATGGTTTATTTTATTGGGTTATGAATATTGAAAACCATGGAGGAACATTGATTGATTAATGGAAGTTTGAATGATGGAAATAATTATGGGTTTATGTTCATAAATTTTAGATCATGGAAATCTTGGATGGTTAAGTGTTTTGGATTTAAAAGAGGGAATATGGAACCATAGGGTTCGGCCATAGTGTATGGCCGAACCCTATGGAAGGTGTCTGGTTAATTGTTAAATAAGTGTTTGATGTTAATGATATGTGATTTTGAAGGAATTAAATGGAAGATCAATGATTGGTAATTTTAAAGAGAGGATCTTGAACCATAGGGTTTGGCCATGGTGTATGGCCGAACCACATGGAATTATGTAAGTGTTATTGTTGAATTTTAATGGACTGAAATAAGGGTCAAGATCATGAACCATAGGGTTCGGCCATGGTGTATGGCCGAGCCCCATGGAGATGGTTACTATTTTGGAAGGTTAGATGATTATCTTGGAAACTTTCTAAATATGAAAACCTTCTAAATATAGAAGGTGGAGATGAATTTGGAAACTTTCTAATATAGAAGGAAGAGTTTAAAATGGGAAGGTTTCTATTTATGGAAGGAGGTTGCTAAATTAGAAAGATTATAATTATGGAAGTCAAATTAATTTAGAAAGTGAATGAATTGTCTCAATTGGGTGAGGTTCGGCCATGGTTTATGGCCGAACCCCACTAGAGTCTATTTATGGAAGATGAATTATAATTATGAAAGTTGCATGCTAAAATTGGAAATTATCTAATTATAGAAGGAAGCATGCTAAACTTAGAAACTTTCTAAATATGGACCTTCTAATTGGGGAGTTGCTAATTATGGATCATTAGTGAAAATTGGAAACAAAGACATCATGGGTTCGGCCATGTGTATGGCCGAACCCCATGAATCAAATTGTGGATTATGTTTTGTGTATTTTAAATAAAGTGGAGGATACCAATGTATGTTATGGATTATTGATGAAGGTAATGGCAAAGTTGTAATTATATGCTAAAGTGGAGGATCATGAGTTCGGCCAAGGTGTATGGCCGAACCCCATGAGGCTTATTTTATGAAGTCTGATTATTGGGTTAATTATTAGTCTAAGTACGTTATGAATGAGAATAATGGGTGATGATAGCCATGGATGGCATTTTCGTAATTAAGTGAAAATAAGGGACCATGGGTTCGGCCATGGTGTATGGCCGAACCCCATGGGAATCGTTTGGTTAACTTAGATGTCTATGAATCAGTTATGGGTCTATTGTGTTTATGTATTAAGGAGTGGAAGGTTTGAAGTGATTAAACCAAGGGCAAAGTTGTGAATACATGCTAAGATGGAAGGTTGGCCATGAATGGCAATCTTGTAAATATGGGGATTGGTTAATGGACTTTAAAAGTTGTAAATCAAGTGGGACTTGGTTTTGATTTATTATTGTATTATAAGGTAACGGGATCTCACAAGGCGTTTACGATCGTGAGCGGCTACCGGACGAAAGACGCAAGCATACGTTAGTGGTCTTTGGTAGGATTCCACCTCTTTGAAACCATGGGTTTATGTACATTTGGTTTATCTTATTCTGATGAAATTATGTTTTAAAGGATATGCTTTATATTGAATTTTAAATGCTATGTTTATTTGTACAAGTAGCATGTGTTGGATATTTTTCAAAGGTGATTTTAAATGCTATGTTTATATTATAAAATAGCATGTAGTTCATTGGCATCTCATGCATGGCATGGGATGGAGGATTTGTAACTAGAGGGGTCACACTCCGTCAGGGCATCCGAAAAACCTATGTGCGGTACCTTGATGTGATTTCCATCAAGAAGATTCTGGAGGGTCCACACTCCGCCGGGGCGTCTGGAAACCCTATGTGGTGGGTATTTTTATGTACATGTGATGGGTGGGACTCATTACATTTGTCATCATTGCATGGCATGGATTTATATGGTTTTTGACATTACGATATTATTATATGTTTTGTACTAACCATGTGTTAGCCGTAACTGGAATACCTACTGGGCGCGTTGTTCTAACGCCCTACTTCTACCCTAGTTGATGATACAGGAAATCAAGGGAACGATGAACGCAAGACGGGCCATGCATAGGAGCTTGGAAGACTTATTTTATATGTTTTGAATAAAGTTACTCATGAACTTGTATTTGAGTATCTAGATTTCGGAATGTAATAACTTAGATGGTTGGATGATTTATTGGATAATTATGATGTTTTAATTATGAATAATGACTTGACGTACTTTGCTATCTGAATGGAATAGAACTTGGTTCTATTATGATTCCGCAAGTTATGATTTTTATTCCGCAAGTTGATATTGCTATGTGTGAACCATTTTCGTGGACTTGGTCCATGCACACATAGGGTTGGCCAGTTAAGGGTCAAACTTTAGAAGTTCGGACTTACCTCGCGTCGTGACGTCTCACGCTCTATCACTCTACTCTGTTATAAAAAAAAATAGACTCTGAATTTACGGGAAGAAACGAGTGAAAAAGGCGGGCCGTTACACAACAAATAATCTCGAAGAGTTTTCTCCTGTTCTTTGGCCATTTTGGGTGATGGTGGTGGTGATGACGGTGGTGATGACGATCGACTGTCTATATCTATGACTGGGCCTGACTGAGCCCCGGACAACCCTAAACGTTGGTTCTAAATTCATTTTAACATACGCATGAACCAATTTTTACTAATTTTTTGGATTTTTTTTTTTTTTTTTGTGAATGCAGGACTAAATTACCAATGCAAGATTCAATTAAATATGAAAACAACAAGCAAACCTAATGCATGAACTAGCAACCTAAATGCATGAACAAATTAAATATGCAATTTTTTTTAAATTTTTTTTATGCAAAATAAATGTAAGATAACCTAATAAAATCTATATGAATGCATGAAAAATTGAAAATTTATAGAAAGTGGTTTAGAAACTTACCTTGGCCTGTAGTTACTTTTGCAAAAAAAAATTTAAGCGTGTAATTCAAATCCTGCAAAAATTAACAACAAAACCTAGGTAAAGACACCAAATCATATAAAAATATGCATGAAACCTAGATGTAGATGCAAAATTCCTAAATCTACAACTAGTGGAAAGATTAAACTAATAAAATTTTCAATTTTACTTTTTCGTTTCAATCCCAAGTCCCAGCAACGGCACCAAAAACTTGTTGTGCAAATTTTAAATTTATAATTACTCGCAAACACATTGGAATATAGAGATATGCAAGTGCGAGGTCGAACCCACATGAACTTGATTTAGAATGAACGGGAAAACAAATTAAAAAGTCTAATATTTTAACCTTAACATAGTTAACAATTTTTCATGAGAATGATTGAATTGAAATTGCAAAATTAATTAAAACAACTAAAGATGAAGATTAAATCAAGTGAGAGAAATTACTAAGGCATCGGATTCCACCACCATTAAATCCATAATCTTCTAATTATTTATTTATTAATTTCCAATTTTTAGAGATTTAAACATTTAAGTTCATTAATATGGTGTTCAAACATTGATTTTCTTTTGCTTAAAAATGTAAATTCTAAGTATTCAAAGTATCCAATCTTAACTCAAAAGACAATGGACCAAAGGGATTAATCTAAGCATCCAATGTATTTAAATTAAAATTAAAAAAAAACAATGAATCAAAGGGTTTTACTTTTAAATTAATTTAAACGCCAAGCAATGATGAATCAAATATTAATATTAACTACCACAAATACATGATTGATGAGTGCAAAATTAATACATATTTTACTCTTAAATTTATATTTGTTAGTATCTCATTTTATTTAATTTTATCTAATTAGTGTGTTTTGTGTGATTTAGGTTGGAGTTTCGTCTAAACCCGAGACCGGCCTAATTAAGCTAAATTGAAGTGTTTTCTCGGCTTGTATTGATTGCCCAAAATAATAGAGAAAGCTGAGGAAGTCAAGAGGAGATGCCGCCTTCTTCACATGCATCACTGTCCTAGCCTAGCTGTATGAAAAGACAGAAACTACTGCAACATTTGCCAATAAGCAAAGGCAACATGCTGAAACGAACAGAGCAATCAAGAGATGTTCGTGTCTCTTGCAACCCATGTTCCGTCCCAACTCAGAGAGTCCACTGTCAAAAGCAATTGGCAGCCAGCTATACATTAGGATGAGGCATCAGATAGAGGCGTTGAATCAGCCAAGCAAGATGCAGCAACTTGGAAAATCAATAGCAGCAGCAAGACTACGTAACGAGGGAAGAATTAGACAATTTTCTGCTGCCATTCTTATATGCAACAACCTGAGAAGGTGATGACAAGAAGAGTCCGTTCCTACTTTGAAATTGAGCCTAAATCTTAGAGCAAGAAGTCTAAGAACAAAGAAAAGAATAAAAAAAAACTATATAGCAGCACCATCATTAGCAGCATGTTCTGAGAAAATTCTGCTATAACCACCACTCAATTGAGGTTGCCAGTTGTTGGATAAGAAAGTAAAAAGATATGGCTGAAACTGAGAGGGAAAGATGGCAAACAATGAGCAATATTTTCTGAAATCTCCAAAAAGAAAAGAGCTGGATTGAAAAGATTCAAACAGAGTTGGAAACCAGTCAAGAACGAACAACCATCCTATTCCAACTACTGCAGCCCCAGTTGTTTTTATCAAACCCTGAAGGTGGTGCTGGGTGTCTCGAACTTGCTTGCGAATGATAAGAAGAAAAGACAGCAAGAAGGATGGGTCTTTGTAACCCAACCAAAACATAGTAGCAAGTTGTTTCTCTGCTGCCGAGCATGACAAGAAACATCAGCAGGAACAGAGAAACAACGAAAAAAAGAAAAAGAAGAAGCAACTAACTGGCTGGGATGGTGGAGGATCAACAGAGAATAGAAAGTAAGAAGATTGGAAAGGAGGTTGCCCACACGGCAGAGCAACAAAAGAAAGAAAAAATAGACATTGCCGTGAGAGTGAAGTCTGCCAACAGGTGTTCGGCTGACTCAAGGAGGGACCCACCTACTTGCTAATCTTATTCCTCCTGAACATTATAAATTGAAGGCCTAGGCGGCAAGAAATTTTGAACTTAGGCTGAATTGAAAGTAAGGTTGTGCATGGGATTAGAAGAAAATAAGACAGTACAAGCTTAGGTCGGTTATTTATTTATGTTTTATTTTTTATTGTTATTTTTCTTACATTGTGTTCTTCTATTTCTTTTTAATTTCAAATCCCATTGAATTGTAATTTCAATTTCATATTTTAATGACAAAATAAAGGTGCACTGAAATATTAGTCTATGGTTTTCCAATTATTTAATTCATGTATTATGACGAGTTGATTTTATTTTAATCCTTTTATATAAAACACATGTTGGATTTAATTATAGATTTTTCAAATTAGATGCACTGAAATATTTAGATTAAATAGACTTCGTTCTCCGATCTAAGGCTCTTGTTTTCAAGAGTGCACTAAAATATTTAGATTAAATAGACTTCATTCTCCAATCAAAGGCTCTTGTTTTCAAGAGTGCACTGAAATATTTAGGTTTGGAGAAAGTTTAAATACTATTCAATCTAAGGTTTAATTTGAGAAATTTTTAATTATTGAATTCATGGGTTTTATAATTGGAATTTTAATTGGAAAAAAAAAATTGAACTCATGGTCAGTAATTTACGTGAGCTCTATAGGTTAGGCCTTTGTTTTATTTTTAAAATATGGAAAATAATGCCGCCTTGATTCTTTAAGCCAGTTCCACTGTAAATATGTATAGAGATAATTTAAGGTGTCTTGAATTTTATATTTGTTTATAAATTCAAAATCTTGAAAAATTGACGAAATAGGTTGGTAAATTAATTAATTGCATCTTAATTTATGTGTTCTAAGTTAGATTAAGATTATTTAATATTTTTAGATTAAATCCACCATCTTAATTAAAGTTAGTTAAATTGTTAGATTCTATATTTAATTCTAGAATATTTCTAAATTAAAACTAAAGTTCATAGGTTAGAGAAATAATTTCATATTTATGATTTATCTCTGTATTTCTTAAAGTTCTTAAAATACGTAATTCAATGGTGTATTTTCATGGATATATCTTCCTAAGTTCCGATGGGTTCGACCTCGCACTCAATCGCTATACTATCTAATGGTTCGTGCGCTTGCGAGTTATAAATTTAAAATTTGCACAACAATGATATTAGTATAGTGAAAATAATTAACATCTAATTAATCTAATGAAGCACAGATCATAAATAATCGAACACACATATTCATAAATTAAATAAACAAATAAAATAAAATTATTTCATTAATGGGGTTTCATCTTCAACCTCAGTACAAGACATTATGAAATTACTATAAAAGAGATTTTAGAAAAATAAAACTCGAACTATCGCCGGAGATCCAGAGCAAATGCCGTAATCCTGACTCAGTCGAGCCTTGTGCACTGTCTGTCCCGTTCAAAAAATCCTCAATGAGGTTGGGTTGATATTTATAAGAAGAGAGAGGAAATAAAATAAGCAAAGAAGGGCCCACTTGAATTCAGCCGATTCTACAATATGGTCGACTCCCCTTCTTTTTTTATGGTATTTCCACGTTGCTGCCCAATTTCCTTTCCTTTCTTCTGCCGACACCTCGCTATTCTAAAAATCTTCATCTTTTCTCTTATTTCTATTTTACACCATCTATTGTCAGCATCTATTTTCCCTTTTCATTCTGGCTGTACATGAATTCTTTTCTTTCCTCTTTTCTATTTCTATTTTTTTTTTCATTCTGACGCTGTTGTACACCCTCAGCATGTGGAGCCCTCTTTTATTCAATTTTATCAAAATTCCATTTCTGTTTAGCTTCAACAGAGAACATTTTGCTTCTTTCTTTCTTTTGCCAATTACACCATAGAACCCACTTTCAGTATGAATTAACATTGTCTCTGAAAATACACACAATTAGACAAAATTAAATAAAATGAGATATTGACAAGTATAATTTTAAATATACAATATATTACATTAATAATACAAAATAAATAAAATTCAATAACTAATTAATCCAATATTTAGAGGTAGAATTGTCATTTTTCTGTGCTTATCAAATTGGTTGTTTATGAGTTTTTATCATCCTTCCTCTCTCTCTCACAACTCAATCCATTTGATTGGTTGTATTTGATTCTCCTAGTGCAAGCACGAGAAAGAGTGATCTTTCTGTTGTCCCTTGTTTAAGCTCACTAGTAAGATGAGGATCCAACTTATCCGTCCGAAAGATACCAACTAGTTCCATAAAGGTTGATTTATATAGTGAAGGCAACTAGTTGAAGTAACAATAATGTTCCGACAGGTTGGTCGCACCGAGGGGTCGTGACTACAAATGTTACCGTTACAATTCTGACCGTTGTGCATTAAGTGCACTCCCAACGGTAATATTCTTTCCCAATTGACATATCGTTGTCGCCAATAGGTCGACACTTATGGTACTGAGGGGTCGGTCCATACGAGAGGCTCGTTCTGATGCAAAACATGCTTGACAATAGTTTCAATTTAGAAATCTGTTACCCAGAACGACGTGTCGACCATTATCCAAGGTTCAGTCCTGGTTACTCTCGATCGGTCTTGAACTACCGATATGTCTGTTTTTTTGAAAGTCCACTCGAGTTTTAAGTCCAGAACTCATAAATCTTGATCGAGGAGTCACTGACCACGAGGGGTCATTTTAGCCTTTCACTAAGGGGTCAATACATACGACACTCTCGATAAGAGGCATACCTAAAATGACAGTTCAACGTTCTAGAACCTATGGCATTCTGGCCGACCATCCTTTGACCATGATGGGTCGATCCTGACTGCACAGAGGGGTCGGTTAGATAACACTAGTTGAGATGATAGTGAACATAATTTATATTTCCAAGTTTGCTGCCATTTCACTGTCAAGTTTTTTCACTAGGCTTTTTATGATTTAACCATTTATTCTTCTAAGCATAGGAATAGTCCTCTCTAAGGCGTGGGTACCACCTAAGGTCATCTAAGAATAAGAAACTTGTTTTGTGATTGCCATAACGATGAGTTTTTAATCCAGTGGAGCATGATCTTTACTCTTGATCATCTTGGGTCTTCAAGCTTCCTGCAAGTGTTTCTTTTCGAGTCATGGAATTGACAAACATAGGGTCTTGGCAAATCAGAGGCACTAATACTGTCTCAACCCCTTGCTTTCCTCCTCCCTACGGTGACTCTTCAAGGTTACCCCTCCTCTCTTCTCTCTCTCTCTTTATCTCCCTCTCTCTCACAGCTTCTTGTCATTTCGCTGTCACTCTCTTTAGCCCTCCTTCTCTGCGGTCTTTCTTCCTTAATCCTTCATCTTCCCTCCCTCTACCGGTTCGAGCATCTCTTTCTCCGGCAGGTTTGGAGCTCGACGTCCCCCTTTCGCCGGCCAAAGTTGCCAATTCTCGCTTTCTAGGTACTCTCATTATTCCATTTTTCTTCTCCTCCTTAATCTCATTTTCCATTTCCCTCTTTTCTCGATTTTCATTAGTTTTTCATGATTTTTTCTCAGGTTTTCCTTGTTTTTACTTGGTTTTCCTCGATTTTCTTGAGTTTATCCCCTTATTCTCAATCTCTTTTCCCATTTTTGGTTTTCCTTCCTTTTCTCTGATTTTTCCCCTCCCCTTTTCCTCCTCTTCGACTCATTTGAGTGACCAAGTCAACTCAATGAGTACGACTTGACTCGGTTGGGCTTTCAGGTTGACCCAGCTCTTGGGCTTGGGTTGTGACCCAATTGCTTGGCCCACTGGCGTAAACCTGACCCAACAGACTGGTTCAAATCTAGTCCAGTCCTGGCCTAGTTGGGTTTGGCCCTACCAGGCCCAGAGTCGGTTCGGCCCACCTTTAGCAGACCCGTTTTTCAGGCCCGACCCTTTTTAGAGCCCCTTTTTAGGCCCGACCCTTTTCTAGCCCGACCCGTTTCCGACCCAGCCCAGTTTTAAGCCCGTTTTCAGTCCTTTCACGTTTTAGCCTGTTTTACTTTATTTACTCATTCTCCCTTCTTTGTTTGGACAAATTGAGCTTCTTTCAACCGATCAAGCCATTTGTCTGCTTCAGATTTTCGACTCTACACATGGTGAGGGGACTTATCATGATTTAGCATGCATTTGCATAATTCAAAAATGCCTATTCCTAGACATGGAGTGGCCGAACTGGACCCTTTATTTTCTAAGCCACACGGTAGATGGGAAAAGTTGAAATTGGACATATGGCAAGGGATCGGTTCGAGTGTACTCCCGTCAACTATGTGCAATTGTGGAAAATTCTAGTTGAATAAACAGATATTGAATGTGATACTCGGAAGGTGTTAATGATGCATTGAGTGTTTTATGAGATGCAAGTATGATTATGTCGGATATGGAGATGTGTATTTTAAGTAATTATTATGAGCTTTCGATTTTACATGATGGAGTATGATACTGATTTCGGCTAGCTATATTAGAATGTGGTTATCTTGTTATATATGATTATGATAACATGTGCAGGTATGGGAGGTAATCCACAACGGATAGCGTGCCGTTGGGTGTGGTAATGGAGGAACTATTTATATGTGTATAAGTTTATGATGATGTGATGGGTTATATTGTTATACATGATTATGATAACATGGGCAGGTATGAGAGGTAGCCCACAACGGATAGTGTACAGTTGGGTGTTGTAATGGATTGACTATATAAGTTATGATGATGTGGTGAGTTATGTTGTTATACATGATTATGATAACATGTGCAGGTATGAGAGGTAGCCCACAACGGACTGTGTGTAGTTGGGTGTTGTAATGGAGGGACTATTTATGTGTATATGGTTATGATGATGTGGTGGGTTATGTTGTCATACGTGATTGTGATAACATGTGCAAGTATGAAAGGTAATTCCACAACGGGGGGTGTACCATTGGGTGTTGTCATGGAATAACTATTTATGCGTTTATGGTTATGATGATGCAATGACGTTGGTTGTTGGGAGGACTTCCCCGTTACGCTCCGGCGGTTGAAACCCCCATAGGGGATGCATGTTTCCTCGTTGCGTTCCGGCGGTTGAGGTGCCTGCCCTTTGTGTAATGACCTGACCCGGAGTAGTGGGTCAATCGAATCGGGTAAAACTAAAATAGTAAATAGATATCTTGATTGTGTTGGGTGAAGTTATGTGCTATTTTTCTTTTATTTTTATTGTTTAAAATAAAATAAATAAACACACAAAAATCTAGAATTTAATTAATTTAGGTTCCCCAATGCACACACATTTTCCTTAATTGGAAATGTATGAATTTATCCCCTTCGAGTTGAAATTGAGTCAATGGAAAATTTAATTATTAATTTAGATATATATTTATTTTAACATATATATATATATATATATTTATTTATATTTATTTTTAAAAACAGGATACTCCAAACCGTGTGGGCCCTTGGACCCACACCTCTTTTGCTCAAGTCTCCCTTGCCATGTACGAATATGGTGTTTTCCCCAAATTAGAAAACAAAACAGGTAGTGTTTTGATCCCTTCCTCCCTCTCTTTCCTAACTCACGATGGAAACCCAAAATCCCTTTCATCGCTGCAGTGAGGGAAAATTTTCCCAAATTTGATTCCCTTTCCTTCTTCTCTCCTTCTCCAAAATGGAAACCCCACTTTCCACCGAATCCTCTTCCGTCTCCATCTCTTAATCCCAAGCTTTTTCGGAACAACCCAGCCGACCTAAATTTCTTCTATAAATCCACGCGGTGCCAGTCAGATCTCCCTTTTAATCTCTTCTCTATGTTTTCCAATCTCCTCTAACAGCAGCAACGTTGGAGGCTTTGAAGCAGCAGTAGCCCTAAGGCGTTTTTCCACTTCCCATCTCTTCCCTTCCTGTCGTCTTCCTCTGTGAGCAGATCTTCCAATCAGTTTTCTACTTAATTTTTTTCCAGGTTGGTACTTTTGACTCATTGATTATTTTAGAGTCATGGGTTTATTTAAATGCTGAATTCTTTTTGTTTTATTTAACCAATTCTTAGATTTAAAATAAACAAAAGCAAGCTTCAAGTTTATGGATCTTCAGAGTGTATTTTTATATACTAATGTTTTACAGCCAATAGGCCCTTTTGTATAATCCAAGTTCTTGTGTTATCCACCGTCCTTGGATTATCCACCCTTTATTTTAGTTGATTTAATCGACTAAGTATAATTTTATTTACTTCCTGGTATTCATCCTATTCTCTTCGATTTAAAAAGCTTAAAGTGTTTAATGTCTAAAGTCTCAATCTTCCTTTTACAAGCAGTCCTACGAACCAATTGATTTCAAATTCGTTTTTTTTTCTTTTTTTTTTCTACTTTGTTAACTGTATATATGTTTAGACCTTTTACTTATGTATCTGAGTTTTCAAAGTATATATGGGTTATATTTTTTAATTTAATGGTTTAAATTTTTATAATGATTCCCTTGATCTTATGAAATACTCCATTCCTATTCAATTAATTTATTTTGAAAATTGTTCAAACTATCCTTGGGTCTTATTACCTTAAGGTTTTCATTACCTTATACTCCCTCATCCACTACTAACCACCATTGGTTCCTTCTTGTTTGGGCCAGCCAACATCCTAACTCTTTCACTGTCTATGAATTAGTATGTATAACCCACCTGGATACCTTCTAACCATAGACTGCAAACTGTCTAGTATATCACCATAGGTTCAACTTGTTTTAAGTGGGTTGGAATCCATGATCAGATCTTTAGTCCTTAGCCAAACTTTTATTATCTTAGGCTTATTAAGTAGATCATGTAATACCCTGCTCCAAAAAGTCCCACATTGCTAGTGGCATTGGAAGTTCTCTGGTATATCAGTAGTGGCCTTCCTCCTTCTAGCACAAGGCCTTTTGAGAGCAACAGTGGGTTGGCTCGCCAAAGCAAAGCAGTGCGGGTCCGTGTGTAGGCCCAAAGCGGATAATATTGTGCTAGCGGGACGGGTCGTTATAAATGGTATCAAAGAATGGTTCAACTCTCTGTCTGAGGGTGTGGGCTTGGCTGTTGTGTGTGCAGAGCCGGGGACGGCTCTGACTTTAAGGGGGGTTGATTGTAATACCCTGTTCCAAAAAGTCACACATTGCTAGTGGCATTAGAAGTTCCCTGGTATATAAGTAGTGGCCTCCCTCCTTCTAGTACAAGGCCTTTTGGGTGAAACAGTGGGTTGGCTCGCCAAAGCAAAGCCGTACGGATCCGTGTGTAGGCCAAAAGCTGACAATATTGTGCTAGCGGGACGGGTCGTTATAGATCAGGCCTAGAGTATCAAGTAATGAGCAAAACTAAGCAATTGAACCTCCACCTGAACCAAGCATAGTTCAGTTTTGTTGTATGGAACCTCTATCCCATGGTCATAGTTTTGATCTTAGATTACACCACAAACATAGATGGGACAGCAACCAAAGTCTGTGCACCGTTATGCTTAATTCTCCTAATTAGGCTATTGTTTCTTCTTATGGACCTGTGTTTTCAAAAACATTAGGTTATTTTAATAGGTATGTTTTTAGTCCCTTTGTTTTAACTTACTTCATTAAATTAATTCTTGATTTTTAAAAGTTTTGGCAAACAGTGAGTGGCCATCCTTATTCTCAATTATTTTTTAAAGTTTTCCCTACTTATAATTTTACACACCTTATCTTATTTAAACGTGTTATTTTATTATAACTTTTAATTAATGATTTAAATTCCACTTTTCACAAGGTAGGTTCCTATGGTTATTATTTGATTTTATTTAACCTCATTATTATTAGAGTTCTTTATTTAATGTTTTCAAATGTACAAATTGATTTAACCGATATACTTATCCATCATTTGACAAAGTTCTCTTATTACATTGTTTTATCGACTTAAATTCACTTAAATTGTAAGTGTTTAATAACCCACTTTGCAATGATTTGTTATCTTCACAAAGTAGTCCCTTATTATTTATTTTGACTTCAAAATTGGTTAAAGGAATTTATTTAGCCGATTTCCAAGTGAATTAGGTTTTCAAACTAATTGATATAGTTATAATTTATTATCGAATACTAAGTCACAGCCTCAATAAAAACCAACCCATACCTTAGAAACGTCCCATGTGTACATATAGTTTAGATCAATAGAAAATGTTGAATAATCTAGATGTTAATATTATTTAAAACCTTCAAATAAATTTATGTGCAGCAGTCCAAAATTCTTACTACTTGACAATAGTTGGAATGCGTGTGGACTCATCACCTACACTTCACGAACTTTTTAGGTGAGGAAAAATAATACTTTGTACCTTTACCGAGCATGAAAATTATCTATGTTATTTGTATGATTGAGCAATAGAAAAGAATATTGTATGGCATGTATTTGGAATGTAATATTGGATCTAGGAAATAGACTGAGTTATATTTTAGAATACTAGTTGTAGTCCGCTGCTCACTCACACTAATGTAAGGGATTTGGCTAAGTGTTCTAATGGCCGTGAGGAGACTCAATTAGTCCAGATAAATGAAAATCAACCACTAGCCTTATTGAAGGATCCAAAAATTATGTTCGAATTGGTTGGATGTTATGTTTACTGTTATGGTGTTATATGTAATATTATTAAGATTGATTTATAGCATTGTGATGCCATAATAATCTTGTCGTGATATGACTTATTATCATGCACATGTCATATTATTGAGGTTGGTTTTGATGTTCTAGAATATGTATGTGATGTTTATGTTAACTTGAAGTCATATAATTATGTTTGGAATATATTATTGATGATATGATTCATGGCATGTTAATATCCTTCATAATATGTGGCATGATGATAGAGATGATGCATAGTAGACATGGCATTGAGCATAGCATCTTCATATTCATGGGATGGGCTTGGAGGTGTTAGCCGTGATCTTTCATGATGACCACGACGGTGGTAGTTTGAGACCACGCTTTTAATGAGAAGTACCACACATGTGGTACGTTTGATTTGTTAGGCCATGAAAGATCACGAAGACTGATATTTGGTGATAGTTACATTGTATAGGCCCCATTTGATATGGGAAGTACCACTCTATGGTAAGTTATATGCCTCGCTTCGGCGGGATGGCCACCAAATACAGTGGGTGTGTTGTGGAGGAGTGAGACATTGAACATTGCATTGAGCATTGTGCATTGCATAGCATAATGCATGGATATTAAAAACATATTATTTAATCATGTTTTAAGATCATATTTATAGAGAATAATAGAGATATTATGTTGGGTACGAATTATTGTAATCCTTCATTGGGCTTGGAGCTCACACCCCTTACATTGCAGGCAATCCTCTAGGACTTAGGATTGGAGGAGACTACTGATGTTTAGAGACTGTCAAGGATGAATATTTAATTTCTTAGTATAGTTGTGGATTCATGTGATTGGATTTATTTCTTTCATATTACGTATTTTGAGAGATTTGATTGGTTGGTTTGAAATAGTTGAGAACTTTGAGGATATTGATTTTATTTTATTTTATTTTATGGAATGGGATGTGAGTAGTGAGATTAAATGTAATAGTGATGATAGATGTTATTTATTTCATATTGTCAATGAAATTATGATTTATGCGATGTGTAAAATGGGCTTAAACGATTTGATGGCTTTGTTATTTCATTTATAATTTAAATATATATATATATATATATTCATTTCCCCCAGCCACAAATCTGTGATGTAAGACCCGTTAGATGCGTAATGCGTTGGATCACGCCTGTTAAGTCTGCGGTTAAGCGGGCCACGACCGTTTAGGCTGTAGGAAGGGGTGGGACGTTACAGTTGGTATCAAAGCTTAGGTTCAACTCACAGACTGTGAGTACGAGGTTGGGCCTGAGATTAGAGAGAAGTTAGACCCTTTTCCTATCATAGGTGAGTGAGGGTAGATTTTGGTAGTAGAATATGATGTCTTGATTTGTGAATAGTATATTAGTAGTCGAGCATATGTATTAATGGAAAAGAATATTTGTGTTCGATGGCTTTTTATCTCGTCTAATAGTGAAACTGATGTATTTCTCTTGGTTTTACTAAAATGGTTGAACTTAACAATCGCCGAGGAAGGAGAGGAGATAGGGCCAAATCTGCAAATCGGGAGGCTAGTAAAGAAAATTTTGTTGAGGGTGTAGTACAAAGTACAGCTTCAGGAGGGTCTCAGAGACATCCTCCACCTCCACCTCCACCACCTTCTCCTCCTCCTCCTCCTCCTCCACTGAATGCAGATCCAAATACTGTGCTGAGAATAGCAAAGGAAGTTTTGACAATAGTACAGCGGACTCATGGCAAGAATCGTGCTACTCAAGAAACCAGAGAGATGGTGGTAATTCGAGAATTTAAGCGCCAGCATCTTCCCATGTTCAGGGGAGATTTGGAACCAGCAGATACAGAGCGTTGGCTAAAGAAGGTAGAAAGAATTATGGATAACATAGGCGTGCAAAAGAATGATCTCCGTATTATTCTGGCCACTATGCAGCTGAGTGGTACAACAGAGGAATGGTGGACCAATCTGCAAGGACTGAATGAAGAATTAGATACTTGGGATCCCTTCTATGAAGCTTTTCTGGCTGAGTACTTTTCTTCACATGTCCGTCAGTCAAAAATTTCAAAGTTCTTTGATTTGAAGCAAGGCAACAACACTGTGGCTCAATATGGGGCTAAGTTCAAGGAATTCGCACGCTATACTACAGATTTAATTACTTCAGAAGAAATGAAGATTAAGCGATTTAAACAGGGACCTGATCAGATTTCTATGGATGGGTCGAGACTTTCCACTTTTGCAGAAGTATACCATAGGGCCATCGAGATTGAGGAGGCAGCATCAAAAGCCTTCCAAACTTCAAATCAGAGACCTTTTAGTGGGATGAGGTTCGATGATCAGAATATCAAGAGGAGGAAGCCAGATACTCCGGCTAATCAAAGGACTTCTTCTTGGCAGCAACAGTCATCAGGTGGGCAGGAACAAGTGCAGTGTTTCAAGTGTAATCAGTGGGGACATAAGGCCAACAAATGTTGCCAACCTCCAAGGCCAATTCAGCAATCTCGAGGGCTAGTACAGTGCTATAATTGTAAGGAGATGGGTCATATCTCCACATATTGTCCGCAGAGGACAGGATCTTCTCAGTCGTTTCCGGTTGTCCAGCCAGTTCTAGTAGCACCGGCAGCGCAGACAGGTGGCCAGCAGCAGAACAAAGGACGCGGGCGTCCCGCAGCTTAGGGCCGCATTTATGTTATGGCTCCCATGGATGATGAGACTGCAGAACCTCCAGTGATGCAAGGTATGCTATTATTGTTTGGTGAATGGTCTAGAGTACTTTTTGACTCTAGAGCTTCTCACTCCTTCATATCTAGTCTTTTGGTTGGTCGTCTAGATTTGTATATGGATGAATTAGAAGAACTTGTGAATATTAAAACCCCTATAGGAGATATACTAGAGTAATCAAAACTTGTAAATCATGTGTATTAGCAATTGGAGGTGTGGAGTTAGAGTTTGAACTACTTGCGTTGGGTATGACTGGATTCGAAACTATATTAGGAATGGATTGGTTAACAGCTTATAAAGTTACTTTAGATTGTGCTCGGAGGAGAGTGTCTGGGTGTTCACCTTTAAGAGTTGTCTTTACTGAGAAGTTGAGTAAATCCCCATGGACCATGTGTGACAAAGAACAAAATTGGTCATATAGCCAGTATGGGTTGGGAGAATGCAGAGCCACCTGGATTAGAAATGCCTAAGGTGGTGTGTGACTTTCCAGATGTGTTTCCGAACGAGTTGACGCAGTTACCCGTAAAAAGAGAAGGTGAATTCTCCATAGACCTACTCCCTGGGACTTTGCCTATTTCTATGTCACCATATAGTATGGCGCCAGCAGAGTTGGTAGAGTTGAAGTGTCAATTGGCAGAACTGACCAAGGTTGGTTTCATCCGTCGGAGTACATCTTTGTGGGATGCTACAGCTATATTTGTGGAAAAGAAGGATGGCTCAATGAGGATGTGTATATACTACATGAAACTGAACAAGGTAACCATTAAGAACAAGTACCCGCTCCCTCGAATCGATGATTTGTTTGATCAGTTACGAGGATCTAAATGGTTTTCTAAGATAGATCTTCGGTCTGGATGTCATCAAGGGCGAGTGAGAGAATGCGACATAGCAAAGACAACTTTCTGCACTAGATTTGGTCAGCATGAATTCATGGTTATGCTTTTTGGTGTGACCAATGCGCCAGCCACATTTATGGACTTGATGAACAGATTCTTCAGGCCATACTTAGATCATTTTGTGGAAGTGTTCATTGATGACATCTTAATCAACTCGAGATCTGAAGAAGCACATGAATATCAGTTGAGGACAGTCTTACAGTTACTAGGGGATCATCAATTATATGCTAAATTGAGTAAATGTGAGTTCTGGCTGAAAGAGGTACAATTCTTAGGCCATGTGGTTTCAGAAGGTGGAGTGGCAGTGGATCCAGCCAAGGTCGAAGCAGTGTTGAAATGGGAAAGACCTCGCAGTGTATTTGATATTCGTAGTTTCTTGGGCTTGGCTGGATATTACCAGCGTTTCATTCTGAATTTCTCGAAGATAGCAGTTCCTATGACTAAGTTGACAAGAAAAGGAGCTAAATTCATATGGAGTGAGGCTTGTGAAACAGCTTTTGCAGAGTTGAAGGAGAGACTGACTACTTGTCCAGTTTTGATTATTCCAGAGAGAGGTCGTGGGTATGTAGTTGTGATGCTTCCCATGACGGATTAGGTTGTGTTTTAATGCAGCTCGAACAGGTGGTGGCTAGGGGTTCCGGCAACTGAAAGTGCATGAGCAAAATTACCCGACTCATGATATTGAGTTAGCATCAGTGATGTTTGCGCTGAAGATTTGGAGATATTATTTGTTTGGTGATCACTTTGAAGTATTTTCCGATCACCGTAGTCTCAAGTACTTGTTCACTCAGAAGGACTTGAATCTGAGGCAATGCAAATGGTTGGAATACTTGAGCGACTTCAACTTTGAGATTTCTTATCAGCCAGGAAAAACCAATGTGGTGGTCGATGCCTTGAGTAGGAAATCTCTAGGCATTATTGCTAGTCTAGTGGGAGAACATGGTTAGGAGAAACTGGGCAGTATAGTACCTCATCCAGCTATAGTGGATCGGGTCTTGACAGCCCAGAAAACAGACCAGGTGGTAGCCAAGATTCGCAAATCAATCATGGATAGCAATGGCCCAGTAGGTTGGGTAGTGAGAACAAATGGTGGTTTGACTTACCAATGGAGACTTTATGTGCCACTGGCAGAGCAGTGTAAAGAAGAGGTTCTCAAGCACTTTCATCTTACTCAATTTGCAGTTCACCTTGGAGGAACAAAAATGTATTGAAATATGCGACAACAGTTTTGGTGGCGCAGCATGAAAAGAGAAGTAGCAGAATATGTGACTCGATGTTTGACATGCCAGTAGGTAAAGGTTGAGCATCAGAAACTAGTAGGAAAGTTGCAACTTCTTGATATACCAGAGTGGAAATAGGATCATGTCACCATGGACTTTGTGACCGAATTGCCAAGGTCGCCGAAAGGTCATGATGCAGTATGGGTTGTGGTTGATAGATTGACCAAATCAGCTCATTTCATTGCACTGAAGATGACAGACTCTATGGAGACCTTAGGTATATTGTATCTGGATCGATTTGTTAAGTTGCATGGAATAGCAGTTTCCATTGCATCCGACAGAGATTCTAGATTCCTATCCAAATTTTGGCAAAGCCTTCAGGAACAGTTGGGTACGCAACTTCATTTCAGTACCGCGTTTCACCCTTAGACGGATGGACAGTCTGAACGAACTATACAAATTCTTGAAGACATGCTTCGCGCTTGTGTCTTGGACTCTAAGGGAAGTTGGGAGGATTATTTGCCTGTGGTGGAGTTTACTACAACAACAGTTACCAGTCTAGCATCAAGATGGCACCATTTGAGGCATTGTACGGAAAACAGTGCAGATCACCTTATTGTTGGACAAAACAGAGCGATAAAGTGAAATTGGGACCAGATATAATCAGGGAAACAACAGAGAAAGTAAGGTTGGTTCGACAGAGACTACTGACAGCTCAGAGTCGTCAGAAAAGCTATACGGACCGTAGGCGAAGACATTTAGAATTTGCCAGTTGGTGATCGTGTCTTTCTTAGAATTTCACCTCGGAGAGGCATTCAACGGTTCGGTAGCAAAGGGAAACTATCTCCTAGCTTCATTGGACCGTTTGCAATCTTGGACAGGATTGGAGAAGTGGTGTACATGCTTCCACTTCCATCACAACTCAGTAGAGTACATAATATTTTTCATATGTCAATGTTGAGAAAGTACCAAGCAGATCCTACTCATGTTCTGAATTGGGAAGATGTGGAGGTCAGTGAAGATGCAACTTATGAAGAGAAGCCGGTGAAGATTCTGGATACCAAGGATCAAGTTTTGCGCACAAAGACCATTCCTTTGGTGAGAGTTCTTTGGCAACATCATGGAGTCGAAGGTTCGACGTGGGAGAGAAAGGACGAGATGCAACGACGGCATCTAGAATTGTTCGATGAGCAAGGTACATACTTTAGCTAAATTTCGAGGACGAAATTGTTTTAAGGGGGTAGAATGTAATGACCTGACCCGGAGTAGCGGGTCAATCGAATCGGGTAAAGCTAAAATAGTAAATAGATCTCTTAATTGTGTTGTGTGAAATTATGTGCTATTTTTCTTTTATTTTTATTGTTTAAAGTAAAATAAATAAACACACAAAAACCTAGAATTTAATTAACTTAGGTTCCCCAAAGTACACACCTTTTCCTTAATTGGAAATGTATGAATTTATCCCCTTCGAGTTGAAATTGAGTCAATGGAAAATTTAATTATTAATTTAGATATATATTTTATTTTAACATATAGATATATATAAATTTATTTTTAAAAATAGGATACTCCAAATCGTGTGGGCCCTTGGACCCACCACTTTTGCTCAAGTCTCCGTTGCCATGTACGAATATGGTGTTTTCCCCAAATTAGAAAACAAAACAGGTAGTGTTTTGATCCCTTCCTCCCTCTCTTTCCTAACTCACGATGGAAACCCAAAATCCCCTTCATCGATGCAGTGAGGGAAAATTTGCCCAAATTTGATTCCCTTTCCTTCTTCTCTCCTTCTCCAAAATGGAAACCCCACTTTCCACCGAATCCTCTTCCGTCTCCATCTCTTAATCCCAAGCTTTTTCGGAACAACCCAGCCGACCTAAATTTCTTCTATAAATCCACGTGGTGCCAGTCAGATCTCCCTTTTAATCTCTTCTCTATGTTTTCCAATCTCCTCTGATAGCAGCAATGTTGGAGGCTTTGAAGCAGCAGTAGCCCTAAGGCGTTTTTCCACTTCCCATCTCTTCCCTTCCTGTCGTCTTCCTCTGTGAGCAGATCTTCCAATCGGTTTTCTACTTAATTTTTTTCCAGGTTGGTGCTTTTGACTCATTGATTATTTTAGAGTCATGGGTTTATTTAAATGCTGAATTCTTTTTGTTTTATTTAACCAATTCTTAGATTTAAAATAAACAAAAGCAAGCTTCAAGTTTATGGATCTTCAGAGTGTATTTTTATATACTAATGTTTTACTGCCATTAGGCCCTTTTGTATAATCCAAGTTCTTGTGTTATCCATCGTCCTTGGATTATCCACCCTTTATTTTGGTTGCTTTAATCGACTAAGTATAATTTTATTTACTTCTTGGTATTCATCCTAGTCTCTTCGATTTAAAAGCTTAAAGTGTTTAATGTCTAAAGTTTCAATCTTCCTTTTACAAGTAGTCCTCCGAACCAATTGATTTCAAATTCATTTTTTTTTCTTTTCTTTTTCTACTTTGTTAGCTGTATATATGTTTAGACCTTTTACTTATGTATCTGAGTTTTCAAAGTATATATGGGTTATATTTTTTAATTTAATGGTTTAAATTTTTTTAATGATTCCCTTGATCTTATGAAATACTCCATTCCTATTCAATTAATTTATCTTGAAAATTGTTCAAACTATCCTTGGGTCTTATTACCTTAAGGTTTTCATTACCTTATACTCCCTCATCCACTACTAACCACCATTGGTTCTTTCTTGTTTGGGCCAGCCAACATCCTAACTCTTTCATTGTCTATGAATTAGTATGTATAACCCACCTGGATACCTTCTAACCATAGACTGTAAACTATCTAGTGTATCACCATAGGTTCAACTTGTCCTAAGTGGATTGGAATCCATGATCAGATCTTTAGTCCTTGGCCAAACTTTTATTATCTTAGGTTTATTAAGTAGATCAGGCCAAGAGTATCAAGTAATGAGCAGAACTAAGCATTCTCCACCTGAACCAAGCATAGTTCAGCTTTGCTGTATGGAACCTCTATCCCATGGTCATAGTTTTGACCTTAGATTATACCACAAACATAGATGGGACAACAACCAAAGTCTGTGCACTGTTATGCTTAATTCTCCTAATTAGGTTACTGTTTCTTCTTATGGACCTGGGTTTTAAAAAACATTAGGTTATTTTAAAGGGTATGTTTGTAGTCCCTTTGTTTTAACTTACTTCATTAAATTAATTCTTGATTTTTAAAAGTTTTGGCAAACAGTGAGTGGCCATCCTTATTCTCAATTATTTTTTAAAGTTTTCCCTACTTATAATTTTACACACCTTATCTTATTTAAAAGTGTTATTTTATTATAACTTTTAATTAATGATTTAAATTCCACTTTTCACAAGGTAGGTTCCTATGGTAATTATTTGATTTTATTTAACCTCATTATTATTAGAGTTCTTTATTTAATGTTTTCAAATTTACAAATTGATTTAACCGATATACTTATCCATCATTTGACAAGGTTCTCTTATTACATTGTTTTATCGACTTAAATTCACTTAAATTGTAAGTGTTTAATAACCCACTTTGCAATGATTTGTTATCATCACAAAGTAGTCCCTTATTATTTATTTTGACTTCAAAATTCGTTAAAGGAATTTATTTAGCCGATTTCCAAGTGAATTAGGTTTTTAAACTAATTGATATAGTTATGATTTATTCGTCGAATACTAAGTCACAGCCTCAATAAAAACCAACCCCATACCTTAGAGACGTCCCATGTGTACATATAGTTTAGATCAATAAAAAATGTTGAATAATCTAGATGTTAATATTATTTAAAACCTTCAAATAAATTTATGTGCAGCACGTCCCAAAATTCTTACTACTTAACAACAGTTGGAATGTGTGTGGATTCATCACCTACACTTGACGAACTTTTTAGGTGAGAAAAAATGATACTTTGTACCTTTACCGAGTATGAAAATTATCTATGTTATTTTTATGATTGAGCAATAGAAAAGAATATTGTATGGCATGTATTTGGAATGTAATATTGGATCTAGGAAATAGACTGAGTTATATTTTAGAATAGTAGTTGTAGTCCGGTGCTCACTCACAGTAATGTAAGGGATTTGGCTAAGTGTTCTAATGGCCATGACGAGACTCAGTTAGTCCGGATAAATGAAAATCAACTCCTAGCCTTATTGAAGGATCCAAAAATTATGTTTCGAATTGGTTGGATGTTATGTTTACTGTTATGGTGTTATATGTAATATTATTGAGATTGATTTATAGCAGTGTGATGCCATAATAATCTTGTTGTGATATGACTTATTATCATGCACATGTGATATTATTGAGATTGGTTTGGATGTTCTAGATTATGTATGTGTTGTTTATGTTAACTTGAAGTCATATAATTATGTTTGGAATATATTATTGATGATAAGATTCATGGCATGTTAATATGTTTCATAACATGTGACATGATGGTAGAGATGATGCATAGTAGACATGGCATTGAGCATGGCATCTTCATATTCATGGAATGGGTATGGAGTTGTTGGCCATGATCTTTCATGATGACCACGACGGTGGTAGTTTGAGGCCTTGCTTTTAATAAGAAGTATCACGCATATGGTAGGTTTGGTTTGTTAGGCCATGAGAGATCACAAAAACTGATATTTGGTGGTAGTTACGTTGTATAGGCCCCCTTTATGGGAAGTACCACTCTGTGGTAAGTTATCGGCCTCGCTTCGGCGGGATGGCCACCAAATACAATGGGTGTGTTATGGAGGAGTGAAACATTGAGCATTGTGCATTGCATGGCATAATGCATGGATATTAAAAGCATATTATTTAATCATGTTTTAAGATCATATTTATAGAGAATAATAGAAATAGTATGTTGGGTATGAAATATTGTATTCCATCATTGGGCTTAGAGCTCACACCCCTTACATTGCAGGTAATCCTCTAGACTTAGGATTCTATTGATGTTTAGAGACTATCAAGGATTAATATTTAATTTCTTAGTATAGTTGTGGATTCATGTGATTGGATTTATTTCTTTCATATTACGTATTTTGAGAGATTTGATTGGTTGGTTTGAAATAGTTGAGAACTTTGAGGATATTAATTTTATTTTATTTTATGGAATGGGATGTGAGTAGTGAGATTAAATGTGATGTTGATGATAGATGTTATTTATTTCATATTATCGATGACAGTATGATTTATGCAATGTGTAAAATGGGCTTGAAGGATTTGATGGCTTTGTTATTTCATTTATAATCTTAAGAAAAAAAAAAAAATATATATATATATATATATATATATATATATGTTCATTTCTCCAGCCACAAATCTATGATGTAAGACCTGTTAGATGCGTAATGCGTTGGATCATGCCCGTTCAATCTACGGTTAAGCCCGCCACGGCCCGTTTAGGCTGTAGAAAGGGGCGGGGCGTTACACTTTGAGATTGGCTTCCCCGTTATACTCCCACGGTTGAGACCCCCATAGGGGATGCTGGTTTCCCCATTGCATTCCCGCGGTTGAGGTAGTTGTGTGGTCTCCGCTTATATTGTTAGGGAGACCGGAGTTGTTGGAGGACCATTGTGAGTTGTGGAAATGATGTCTCGGATTGGTCGGTGGGACCAGTGGTTAGTAGTATAGTTGAGTACCCATATATGTAGTCACCATTTCTATTATGATGTTCATTACATTTCATACATGTGATATATGTTTATGTCGCTAACACGTGATATGTTTATTCCATTCACTAGGCTGGTTAGCTCACCCCTTACCATTCAGGTACCCTACTCGTTGAGGGGCCAGGCAGGCCTCTCAAGCAGTCACCTGGGGAGGAGCAATAGTAGTAAGATATTATATGATCATGCTTATGCTTTAGATTTGAGAAACTTTTGCTTGTATGGGTTCGTCACCATATGTTTGTTTGGATAATTGTATAACTTCATTGAACGATTGGTGGTAATTTATTATCATTGTGTTGGTTTTGGCGTTTTTTAAATTGTTAAGCAGGATGTGGTTATCCAGTTTTCAAAAAAAAAAAAAAAAATTACCCGATATTCGTTCTTTGTGATGTTTTGGGACATTTCGAAGATAACGCGCCCGTAGCAGGATGGGGAGTTACATATTCAGTAAAATTGGGATAAACTGCCGCCGACAAAGGTTTTTTATGGTTTGATTTCTTAGGCCATTTTTTCATCAAACCGAGTCGTGGATAAGACTGTTACAGTCAAACCGAAGGTTCGACCGCGGTCCGATCCAGTTCTGATAACATTGATGACTAACTAACTTCTGCTCGAACTGGTCCCCAACTTTTTACTTTAATTCCAGCTTTCTATTTTCTTTTACTTTTTGTGGTTGTCTCGGTCCGGACATGACTAACAATCTAACTAATGTTGGGACGAGTCCCAAGGTTTTTACTGCTTTCTGTACCCGTTGGGCTAAACTCTCAGATCGACTAATGGCATTGCCCAAGTAAATCTGAGACAAGGCAATAAGTACTTTATTTACTTTCGGCTTGAAAACACCATGCATTCGGTGTTATTTTCTTTTCTATGTGTTTATGATTGTTGTGTTTTATTTACTTTATACGTTTATTTATGCGTATGATTATACAGACCTTACTTTAGCGGTTTCTTTTATACTGTGCTTTACACACACTTTAAGTTTAAGCATTTTATTTACTACATACTATTTCTTTCCATTCTTTTTTCAAAACTCGTCGGATCATGGTGAGGAGATTAAACCACACTTTTCTTTTGAAATGCATCGCATACTGCATTTAAACTCTAAAACTGGAAAACCATTAACTCTACGACAATAATGGGACCCATAGACATGAATAATGGAAAGACATGAACAGGACCAGAATGCAATAACGCTTAAGGGATATAATTATTAAAATTCTATTAATAGAATGTAAGTATATGATAGTGTTGGGTGTCGAGGCCTAGCTGTCTATAAAGACAAAATGGGACCCAATTATGTGTCTAAAGGTTAATAGATTAAATTGTTGGACGAGTACACGCGGACATCAGTCTCCAACTCGAATTCACGCATGAATGTGGTATTGTGTATTTTGTGTTGTATATGTATCTATGTGCAGGGCTTGCATAAAATGGCAAAATGTTGGTCTTGAAACCAATAAACGCAAACACGCGCAATGCTATGTCCGAACTTGAATTTGGTTTTCCTATATGAAATCTTGAAATAAGGACACGCTAAATGACTAACTGGATGTTAAAAGGGTAAACAAAGTTAATGTTTATCCTCGTTTATGTCGTATAAATTGGGTAAGATTTGATAAGCCTGGAATGTGGAGGATTAACTGCATGTATGTTATTATATTCAGTATTTGGTTCAATTCTGCTTACTTTTGGTGATATATATGTGTTGAACTATGTACCATGTGATTCCATGCTGTTATATGCTAGGAATGCATGTTAGATTGAGTGAGAGATGCATGTTGAGTCACCAGGGATATCATGATGGGTTAATGGGACTTTTAATCCATATGCATAGCATGTGTTGTATGTCAATATGCATGCAACTTGTCTTCATGCACTAGGTGAGGCACTGGACTTTGAATAGTTGCAGGGTAGAGCGTGGTACGCCCTGTGTGAAGCATCGAACCTTTACCGGTTGCTTTATAGAGCGTATTGCGGATTGAGTGAAGTACTGGTTCGCAATCAACCTAGTGTCGACTTCATGTCAATAGACAAAAATGCAGTGCTCCATGGAATGTGTTGTGTACATTAATCATGGTAGAATAACCTGTTAGGATGATGACCCAATGTAGAAAGACAGCATAACATTAAATGTAAAAACCTGTTTAAGTTAAGTAATCTATTGAATGATAACATGATTGGGTGACATTATGCTATGTCCGTTCGTTGTTTTCTCTTTACTAGCTAGTAAGCTCACTCCCTTACAGTTTCAAGAAATATGCCTAAGGAAGGGACCGACGAACCACCGTTGCAGTAGCAAGCTAATAGAAACCAAAGATTATATGTTATGCTTTATCAAACCAAACATTATTGTTGTAATAACATTGCGTCCTGTGAGGCGTCTCTACATATGTAATAAAACCATTACACTTTATGTGTGTTATTATGATGTTATGCATTTGTATGGAGAAACGTTTATGGTATATGTTTGAGTCCATGTGGAACACACATGTGGCATATCACAAATTAGATTTAACGCGCAATAGTATGGGTAGCAGTAGAATCCATAGGCCCTACCTTTGTATAAAAAAATAAAAATCTTAGTCACATTCTGAACCATGCGTGACATCCAAGCCCATGACCCCTTTTAAGAAATATTAAAATGCTTATTTCTCACATCAAGTCCACTCACACATGCGACTTTGGGTACACGTGAGAAATCCACTAATCTAAGCACTTCAGGGGATATCACGATTCTACCAAAAATTCGACAGAGTCTCCTGTAAAAATGGGACTTCAGGGACATTCACCCTCAACCAAATTTCACTCTGGATTCATCATTCTATCCCATTTTCACCACAATCACAGTCTAAATCATCTTTTACTCAATTGCTACCCATTCCAAATATATCAATAGTCTCACAAGTAATGGATTCTAAGTCCGGTCCATCTTAATTATAACTAAAACTCTAGAACAGTACGAGTTCCATTTACACAACTTGTTCTCGAAATACAAACCATGAACATATAGATTCAAGTGATTAATGTTTCATAATTGCAAAACAAAATATGAAACATGGACTTGGGTCTTCCAAACCAACGACTTCTAAACTCGCCCTTGGGTTCCCTCGGACCCCGCCTCCATAACAGTTCTTGAACTTTGTAAGGGTGAGCATACAGAGCCTTGTGAGGATTATCAAGCATTCAAACTCACACATCTTACCTTACTCACATTCACATCATGTTCACATTCATATACAATAACTCATATGCGATGGTCAATGAAATGCATGTCATGTGATTTATCGCTTCCCACGCTACCAAATTGTACCCACTCAACCAAACGATGGTCTCATCACGCAATGAATACTTCGCATCATATAGCTCCAAGCCATACAAATCAACACAACTTCTGACGCACATCTGACACGACTTATCCTGTGTGTCTAGCAAGACTTATCCTGCTTGTCGGTACAACTTATCCTACATATCCAATCACATCATAACCCACTTCTAACCGTTCCCAGATTTATATCACTACACAAACACTTCCAAACTTCATCAAAATGGGGGCCTCATAATCACCTCAGCAGGTTAGATACACCGGAACCCACTCACTCTCTCATCCCATCTACCCATAATGCTCTCACATATCATGTTGATTCCCCCACCCAACCATTCTCTCATACAATGCATGAATGCTTGCAACCCCATATGTCATGTTGAATCACATACATAACCATATTCTCATATGTCATGCACTTTTTGCACATATACATGGTTTCATACATCGCAACAATTCACATTCACAGGCATAGTATCACATATCATGCTATTCCACAATTCCAAATGTGTTCACATGCATCATGTCATTCCACAAGTTCAAAGCATATTCACATGCCTTATGCTAATCCACCTACATGGCGTGTTCTCACCATCACAAGAACTTCCACATTCACACAACAAGCTTTATTCAATACATTTCACAACCAAATACATTATATCATACCATTTTAACTTAACACACTCAAACATGGTTTATTCAACACATCACATGTTCATCATATGACACCAAAGATTGATCCAAGTCCTCCTCTTCGGTGCAATTTCAACCAAGTTCATTTTTTCTCTCAACAGTTTACCCCTACAAATTTCTTACATTATGCGAGCTAAGGACCTTATCGACGAAGTCTAACCCCACGCCATCTCATTCACATTTTCAGCAAACATGATCAACACATCATCACATTCAACTAAGCATGCCAATATTTGAAACAACCAACCCTATTGAAATATTCTCCTCACCTACTTGCCCTACAACAATCTAGAGTCTCCTTTAGTTCAACGAATGTCAGCGCCAAAGGGTCAAGTGTTGTCCAACACAAACAACACAGGAAGGAGATATATAAGTCTCAATTTGGAGCAAATTGAACCTAATTTACACTCGGGGTGAAAACCCTAAGTTTCCCCCAATTTTCATGCATCCGTTTTACACAATCAGCCTCCCAAAGGGTCAAACCCCAACCTCTTTTTGGGAGAATTAAGTTTCAAATCACATTAGAAGAGAAAACCCTAACTATTTCCCAATTCCCAACTCACCTTAGGGTAACCAACCCTACTCAAAAGCTAGCCTCCAAATTACACTAGAAAGGGAAGCCCTAGTTTTCTACAAAGGACAATTTCACATCAAAGGTGGAAAACTCCCAACCACAAAACTATTCTCAAACCAAAGATTAATTCCACACCAAATAAGGCCCAAATTTGTGGGATAAAGTCCAAAATTGTTCATGCTAAAGAAAGCCTATACTTTTCCCCCAAGTTTTTAAACTCAACAAGAGCAAAATTCTTTGTTGGGCAAATCCAACCCCAGTACAATGTCAAAACTCCCCTTTTCTCCCAAGAACACCATTACAAGTTCCAAAACTCATTTCATAAACCCCGCCCCCTCCTTTTTTTGATAACCCTAAACCATCTCCTAAGACCAAATCTCCCTTTGAGAGAGAGTCAATCCTTTCATAAGAATCATATCCCTTCCAATGCAAATTAAGATAACAATTTAATAAAAGATGGGATAAAAAGAAGGAAGATGTAGCTCAGAGGATGGAAACTCGGAAGAAAATGAAGTTGTTCCGGTGGAGAAATCCAAGGGGGGAAGGTTTGGGGGTGATGGGAACTCAATCAATACCCATGCAATGGAGGAAAGAGGGCAGGAGAGAAACCAAGGGAAGAATCCCCAAAAGCCTTCAAAACCTTAGAAAAAATGAGAGAGAAGGGAAAGGAATGGGTTTTTGGAAACCTAAAATCGCGAGGCCCCTTTTATAACTTAACTCTCTGTTTTTTATCAGACTTCCGAGGTTCATATATCGTACTTCCAATATTAGTTAAGAGACTAAATAGAAAAATTACTCTTGGAACGAACTTTCGACCCTAAATATCGGGCTTCCAACCCTTTTCCCCGTTTTTGGCAGTTTTGCACCCCTGCAATAAAATGGCCATAACTTGAGTTACGGAACTCATATTTGGACATTCTTGTGCTCGTCGAAAAGTTGTTTGACTAAACTATCCAACCACATAAATTTCATCAAATTTGGAGTTCTTTTGATACCCAAAAGGGCCTCACAAGTCAAACTTACTACCAAATCACTCTAAAGCCAACTTGGGAAGATCAGTGTTAGGTGTCACTTCCACGTACTTACTATAAGAATTCTCAATAGCACGACGGTCAAGTCATTACACAGGTTGTGGATGCACTCATCACATACGAATGCAAGATACCCCATGCTAATACACTTGAAGTACTTCAGCTTGCCCTTCCATTTTAGATTTGTTATGGAGGACTTTTTTGCTGACTTCTAAGATGTGTTGGAAGAAAAAATATTGCATCCTCCTAACATCTTGTTAGGTGAAACAGATGTAGAAGTGATAAAGTAGATCGATTTACACAGTTTTGAATCTTCTCGAGCTATTACTCTTTCTAGTATGCATCTGAGAAATCTAGGAAACCGAATGATGTCATAGCTTCTAAAATGGATGGCCATAATCTATTTATGATCTCTACACACTCTGAAATACTCATAGATAAGTTGTTGAGGGAAAGTACGAGATGGAACTCCTCTGCTTATTCTACTACTAACCAATCACCTTATTTCAAGATCTATAGCTTGTGGAAAATCTTAAAAGTGATCGGGCTACATTTTTATATTTAAAAGTGTTTTCAGTTTTTAGACAATTTAGGAATGACAAGCTTTATATTGAATGATCTATCATCATCTTAGAGGTGATGTTTTCTTGCTTTCATTTCCTATCTTTCAAGTCTGCTATATTCTTGTCTACTGTTGAGTCCAGAAAAATGACATTTTTGCCCTTCAATTTTAGATTAGTTAGTCTTAATTTTGTAAATAAAAGATACAGTTAATGTAATTTTCTAGTTTTGTAGATAAAATTTGGGAAATATAGGAAACAATCATAAATCAATGGATTATTGCAAGAATTGAGCTTAATTTGGACGATCTGGAATTTAATAATTAATTCATACCACTTTTAGGATTTTCAATGTAAATTGATTAATCTGGATCCATTTATGAGAGTCTAGATTAATTCAACATTTTAGATTTTAAGTGGATGGTTAATTATTTAATTCTAGAAAAGAGAATCTGTAATTAGAGAGGCCAAAAGAAAACAAGAGTTTGAATTTCAAGTCCATGGGCCAAAGATCCAGTGAATTGGACCAAGGTTTGTTTCAAGTGTCAGACATTGGGTCAAGTTTAAGAAGTCCATGCGCATTTTGCAATGGGCCAGGCCAATGTCCAAGTTCAGCATGCCAATGTGAAGTCCAGCAGTCCAAGTCCAAAATCAACTCTAAGGTCCAATTGCTCCATGATACATATTCGAATTTTGCTGTACGAACCCTAAGTCCACACAAACCCTAAAGTCTAGTTCATTCACACACCCATCACCTATGCAATCTTAACCCTCCATTTCATGCATTAAATCCAAACCATTCATCTCATTTCATAAGCTTAGGAAACCCTAGATCCACTTACCATATCCAATACATGCATTCATAATCTTAGATCTAGGCCATCCATTTCATCTATCATTTAGATTAACATTAGAATGTTAATTTTCCATGCATCATCTCATCATTTTCATCATTCATCTCATCCATTCAATTTTAGAACCATTAAATTTTAATCCATGACATCATAGACATTTATCCCATTAAACCCTAGATCCAGGTCAACTTGCCTCCCAAGCCACCTCACACGATTTCCCCTTATCCCATTCGAATTTTACACATCATTAACACCTCATCCATCATCCTCTCCATATCATACACGATTTTTGCACAAAAATTTATCCATGCATTAATCCAAAATTCCATCTAGATTTGTAACACCCCGGATTTTCAAGTTATAAATCTTTACGGAAATTACCCATTTAATTTGTGAATTTTTAGATATGGATCTTATATGGGTAAAGTGTTGGGTCTTTGTCCAATTAAGATCCAACGGATTGTGGAAATGATTTCAAATAAATTAAATGGGACTGAATTTAATTGTAATGCAATATTATATAAATAAGGAATGGGATAATGGTGCATGGCCGAATACTAGATAATGCAATCCATGTTTATGCTCATGAGATGTATGTGGGATTTTCATATCCACATTGATATGCTAGAATATCTTAAGAACATAGCTAAGATTAAATTGAAAGGTTGCATGAGGTGTATGAGATATACGCATACAAGATAAAATTTTCTATCACAAAAATCAAAGAGTTATATGCGACCAAGGATTGTCCTAAATTGGGCAAAAACGTGTAGATGGATTGGGTTTAGGCAATGGCTAATTTAAAAAGTCATGGCACCTTCTAAATTTAGGATTAAGATTGGCCGATTGAGAGTTTATAGAAGGGAGGCACATAAGGCAAGAAGGGGCGCATGGCACCTTCTAATATTGGACCAATGGGAAGTTTATAAAAGAGGCAACTACTAAATGGAAGGGTCGGCAACTTCTTATGTATGTTACATTGGTTGAAAAGGAAGAAAGACACAAGGAGCACACGACAATGGCTATTTCAACAAGGGGCGCATGGTATTTAGGCAAGTGCTAAACAAAGGGTTATGGCACCTTCTAATTAGGATTGAGTGGAAGGTTTTATAAGACAAGGGAGAGGGGCGCACGGCATTCATATTGCATACAAACAAAAACAACAAGGGCTCACGGCAATTGCAATCTTAGCATTGGCCGATTGGAATTTTATTAAAGAACAAAGAGAAGGAGAAGGTAGCCAGCCGAGTGAAAAGACCAAGGAAGAGAAGGATTGAAAGAGCAAGAACAACCGAGGGAAAACCGGAGGAGTCGTGGAACCGGTTAGTATTTTGATGTTTTTGATTAAAAGAAAAGAACCACAGGGTTCGGCCATGGTGTATGGCTGAACCCCATGGAACAAGATTAAGGGATGAATGTTGATATTTTTTATTGGATTTAAAAGAGGAAGTATGGAACCATAGGGTTCGGTCATGGTGTATGGCCGAACCCCATGGAAGAAAATGAATGGACAATTATGTTGTTTTTAATGAACTGTTTGATGGAAAAATATGGAAGGACTATGGTAATTTAATTAAAGTTTGAAAGATGGAAACCATGGAGAAACATTGGGTTTGTGTAATGATTTTTGAAGGGATTAAATGGAGACCATGGAAAAAGGATAGATGGACTTAATATGGTGATTGATTAAATAGAAGATCAATGATTAATAATTTTTAGATTATGAATCATAGGGTTCGGCCATAGTGTATGGCCGAATCCCATGGAGTTGGATATTAATTTAGAAAGGATCTAAGGATGGTAATTAAATTAGAAACTTTCTAATTATGGACTCTTGGATTGTTTTTGGAAGGAACCTTAATTTAAGGATTCAAGGATGGCAATTGCTATATTTGGAAAGTTAGACATCATAGGGTTCAGCCATGGTGTTTGGGTTAAACCCCATGAATCAATTCAATAGATCATATATGGATTTAATTTGGTGGTGATCGAATGGAGATCATGGAGATGATGGCAAGGTTGTTGGTGAAGAACCTTAAACCATGGGTTCGGCCAAAGAGCATGGCCGAACGCCATAAATAATTATGGGATTGTACTCATATGGTTAGATCATGGAAAGGATGGCAATTTTGTAAATATAGCCTGAAGTGAAAGATCATGGGTTCGGCCATGATGTATGGCCGAACCCCATGAGATGGTTTTGTGGGTTAAAACATAGACTTAAGCAATTGTTAATTAATGAAAAGATTGGTTATGGAATGTTAGTCATGAATGGCAATATTGTAATTTAAATGGAGAAGAACTATGGACCATGGGTTCGGCCATGTGGCATGGCCGAACCCCATGGAAAATTATTTGGCGGACTTGGGATTTTTATGTCACGGTTAATGGACCTATGTGTGAGAACCCAAACATAAGTTGATGGAATCAATGGTAATTTTGTAAATATCGCCTAAATTGAAAGATCATGGGTTCGGCCATGGTATATGGCCGAACCCCATGAACTTGTTAATGGGCCATTATTGGGTCTTTGTGTAATTTAAAATGGTTCAACAAACCAAGGGATGAAGGGAAGGATTAGGGTTTTATTTTATGAATCATGAATCTATGATTATGGATCGGTTTGGACATAAACAAAAGATAATGGCAGAAACGTAAATAAGGTGAAAATAATGGACATAGGGTTCGGCCATACACCATGAACTATTTGATGGGCCATGTGTTGGAATATTTTTAAGAGACACTTAGAATGGTTATACATGTTTAAGGAAATGAGGGATTTAAATTATACATAGACCTATGTTCATGATTTATGTTATTGGTTATGGATAGGTATAATGGCAAAACATGTAATTAAGTGAAATCAATGGACCATGGGTTCGGCCACGGTATATGGCCGAACCCCATGGGGAATGGTTGCTGAACTTAATGTTTGATGTATCTTAGATGATTAATTGGGTTATCATCAGATTAATGCATAAAAGTGGTAAGAATGGCATTAATGTAAATATGGTCAAAAATGAAAGAACATGGGTTCGGCCATGGTGTATGGCCGAACCCCATGGGGATTGTTTTGATGGACTTAGGGTTTATGTATGTGGGATTAAATAAAAGGGAAGTGATTAAATGTTTAACTTAGTAGTTATTGATTAATAAACCAAAGAAAGAAATTAAAACAAAAGCGGTGAGGTTCGGCCATGTTGTATGGCCGAACCCCACAAGTTTGGTTTATGGACTTGGACATTGTTGTAAATCAAGTGGGACTTGGTTTTAATTGATTGTTATATTATAAGGTAACAGGACCTCACAAGGTGTGTACGATCGTGAGTGGTTATAGGACGAAAGACGCAAGGACACGTTAGCGGTCTTTGGTAGGATTCCTACCTCATTGAAACCATGGATATATATTATGTACTTATGATGATTTTATTTTATGTTTGATAAGTTATTTTGGTATCAATCAATATGTTTCAATTATGGAGTTTTAAATGCTATAATTTGTATTTCTATATAGCATGTTGGCATTTGCATCTCATGCATGGCATGGGAGGGATGAACTGTAACCGAAGACCCACACTCTGTCGGGGAGTCCGTAAAACACTCGTGAGGGATATCTTGATGAGGAGTTTTCCATCAAGAGGATACTATGTATGAAATGTAACCGGAAATCCACACTCCGTCGGGGCGTCCGTTAAGCAATCGTGGGGGATACTTTGATGAGGAGCTTTCCATTAAGAGGATGTTTTGGGGAACTCATTGCATATGATAACATGGCATGGCATTGAATCGGCATGATTATGATCTTTATTATCATGTAAGGTTTTCTGGTTTTTATCTGTATGATTGGATCTCTATTATCATACATTGTTTTGGATACAATGCTTTACAAGTATAGTATGATATATTATATCTGGTTTTTATATACTAACCCATGTGTTAACCCTAATTGGAATACCTACTGGGCACGTTGTTCTAATGCCTTACTCCTACTCTAGTGGATGATACAGGAAACCAGGGGAACGATGAATGCAAGGAGGGCCAAGCATAAGAGCTTGGATGATTTAGTTTATATTTTGAATAAAGTTACTTATGGACAAGTACTTGAGTAACTTGTTTTCGGGCATGTAATAACTTAGATGAATTTGCTATGATTGGATGTTTTATTGGATAATTATGATATGATAGTTATAATTAAGGATTTGACGTACTTTGCTATCTGAAATGGAATAGAACTGGGTTCTATTATGATTCCGTTTGTAATGATTATAATTCCGCATGTTGATATTGTTATGTGTGAACCGTTTTCATGGACTTAATCCATGCACACATAGGGTTGGCCAGTTAAGGGTCGGACTTTAGAAGTTCGAACTTAGCTCGCGTCGTGACGTCCCGCTCTCTATCACTCTTTGTTTATAAAAAAAAAAAAATAGATTCTGATTTTCGGAAAGGAAAGAGAGTGAAAAAGGGCGGGGCGTTACAAGATTCATAATCCATAATCCACACATGTCATACACTATTTCTCTTCCATATCTTTTAGATTCATTCCAATTTTATTAACTCCCATGTCATCCCATTAATCTCATCCATCCATGCTTTCTAACTTCCAATCCCAATCATCCATATCATGCATTGCATAAACCCTAAAATACACATGTAAAATTCGGCCATGTCCTGTATTTTCCAAAAATCCCAAAATTCTCTCCATCATGTGCATATCTCTAGCTTAGATCCAAGCCACCCTCTCCTAAATTCGTGTATACCCTATTGGAGCCCTAATTTCTCATCTTAAATCCCATCCACCCACCCTTAGTTAGATACAATCTTAGCCTTTCATGCATTAACTTAAACCAAGATTCAATTTCCACCCTTCATTCCAATCACAAATCCTATAAATACCCCATTAACCCAATGTAAAAATTGAATTTGATCAAGAGTTCAAAAGGACCAAAGATTAGAGAAGAAAACAAGAAGACAAGGAGCATTATTCGAATTTTACAAGTGAACAATCAATTGTAATTTTTATTTTTTTTATTTGTCTTTCTTGTGTTTATTTTCTCAAAATCGTGTACTTTAATTCTTTCATGAAATAAATGTAAGATATTCCTTTAGAACCCTGAAACATCCAATTTTCAAATTTCTTTTATGATTGTGTTGATTTAATTTTAAACTTGTAATCTTTGTTTATTTAATTGGACATGAACTAGTTAGAGCTTAGTTTGTATGTGTTGAATCTAAGTTACTAAGGTTCAGTTATTTAAATTAAATTTTATGAATTTTAATTTTGGTGATAAGCATGAATTGAAATTTGGATTTTTACACGTATTTCAAATCTAGATCTTATATTTATTTATTTATCTTGGGTGATGAATGATCTTTTCCAATAACCACCTTTAAATTATGCACTGTTTTGTTATTTCGTTTACTTTAATTGTCAATTTATTTCTGTTGCTTACTTTATTTTGTTATGTGTTCTATTTTATTTGTTTGATTCATTTTCCAATGTATTTTTGTTCAATGTATTTTTCTTTGTTTGTTGATGTATTTTATTTCTTGTATTCCAACCACCCTCTCAAAGATGTGTTAACTAGTTTGAGATTTAACCTAGTTGAACTTTAATTTTGTTTTCTTAAATTTGATGTGAGATTATTTATAAACTCTATATTAAGTCATTATCTTAATTGGATTTAATTAATGTTTTAATTTCTAGATCTATTTATTAAAACTAAAGTTTTGTTAACTTAGAGATATATTTATGAGAATAAAATTGATTTTTTTTGGATTAGACTAGTTTAAGATCTATATTCTCTAAAAACCATAATAATTCAAAATCATATATTTGTTTGCATATATTTTGCTTGTTCCTTATAGGATCGACCTCGCACTAATAACAGTATACTATAAGTAGTTCGTGCGCTTGCGAATTATAAATATAAAATTTAACAACAACATTTCCCTTCTATTCTATAACTATTTTTTTGTCAATCGATTCCGAACAAAGGGTTGACATCTTCTCATATGTAGGAATATTTGACAAATCTTCATGGAAACAGTTAAATCCTTGTGATGGACTTCTAGATCTACCGCTCTTTTGATTTTCCAAAGTTGTGAGGGCTTTCTAATTGTGGTCATGCTGCAGCTTTTAGATTATATCTTGTCTTGCCTCTCACCATTGGCGTACGAAGTGACTTCTGTGTACATGGTCCAAGAAATAGCTACTAGGAATAGAGATAAATTGGCTCCTCGGAAAATAGTAGCTTTCCAAAAAAAATAGAATTTCTAAAAATAGTAGTTTCTAAAAATAAAAGTTTCTAAATTTAGAATGTTATAAAAAATAACAAGTTTCCCAAAGTAATAAGTCAAGAAGGATCCAAGCTCTGCATACAATTGGTGCCCAAGGCTCTTATTTATAGTGTTCTACAAATTGTTGGCACCCAAGCTTGTCTCATTCTTTTGAAACCTCTTTCTAAGAACAAGTATGAAATGCATCTCTTTGATGTAAACTAAAGAAGTAGAGAGAGCAATCCCATCACGAACCTTCCTTCTAGAATATGAGCCTTCTAAATGCTTCAAAAAAACCCGAAGCACTTCAAACCAGGCCCTAACCTATATATCTATCATAAGGCCTCTTATTTCACTAATTTTTGTCCCTTTAAAATCTTTAAAAGGCCGCATTTCATACCATCACATTTTTCATACAACTCAAGAACCAGTTGAACAAATTCATTTCATAATCAACTGCATTGATATCCACATCACTTAATTGCATGGTTCATTGTAGTTTTATCATAGAAAAATTTGAGCTGCCTTTTTTATGAAGGATAGGATCGGGTTTAACATTTACCTATGCCTCCAACATAGAGAAAAAAAATTGCAACGCAAACTTAAAAGTCAAATGAATTCTAAGAAAACTGGAAATAAAAAATCCCAAAGTCTAAGAATATTCTCAAACCAACTTCGACGGAGTAACGCCCCTTGATAACTCATCCTAATTTAAGGAAAGAGGAGATTTAAAGAGGATGAACCAAAACCCAAATTCTCACCAGAATAAGGAATAAGGCCGAAACTTCCTTAGGCAAAATTTATCACCATGCAAAAATCACTAAAGAAAATATGGAATTCTAGAATTCTAGAATTGATTCCTTGAATCAATTCGTAGATCTAATTGAAAATTCACCCAAGCAATTTGGACAAAAATTGAACTAGAACTAGAACTAGAACTAGAAAACCAAAACTAGAACTCAAAAGACAGAGAAGACTTACTTCAAGCCAAACTCGAATTTTCTTGTATTGATTGTGTATTTTGTTCAATGCCCAAAGGCCCCTATGTATATACAAAATTAGGAAAAATATTTACAAGAATTGTCATCAATCAAAATCGTCCATTCCACCTCCTTACATAAGAACCAATCCCAACCATACATCAACCCTTGCCAAAAATTCACATGGCCAACTTCCATAGATCTACACGCCACCCACTTGCTAATCTCCAAGTTTTCTCTTTCCAAATCTCCCCTAGGATCACTCCATGCACGTGAGAGAGAAAATTCTTGTAAAACCCTAAATGCTTGGATTTGAGTTGCTAGAAAGGTCAATTTAGCATTAATTTGGTGAATTTGAAGCATAGGACCCTTATGACAGAGACAGATTTTAGAGTAGTTTGGGTGGCCTTTGATGTTGTAAATGCGGGTTGTGGCCATCATTATTTCTCTCATACTTTCGTCACTTGCCTCCACTTGGTGGTCACTCAATTGATCAAAATCGGCACGTCATGTATGATGTCTCTATAATTTTCTTTTTTATAATTTTCGAGTTTTTAATTGTTCAATCAAGTAATCATTATTTTTGTTTATTTTTCTGCGAGTGCTCATTGATCTTATACCTCTTTTACAAGCACCAGTAGAAATAGACTCTGCAATCGTTCTAATCCTCTTTTACAAGCACCAGTAGAAATAGACTCTGCAATCGTTCTAATCAATGTTATCGATTCTTGTGGTTTTCGACATCTCATCTTAATGTTTGTTCACTTTTAATTAATCCAAGAACTTGCAAACCAGCCTTTTTATTATCTTCCATCTTCACACAAACATTTGATAGAAGCTAGACCCTTAAAAGGTGTAAACTTAAAAAGTAATTAGTTTCCATATCCGTGCCCTCAATTTCACAAGACATGCCAACAATGAATATATCCTTCTAGCACAGTAGAGTCATAATTCATATAAATCGATTGTCCATGTAAAAAGTTGCTTGTCATGAAAGTTGATGAATCTAATGTAATCAGCTATTAAAAAATGAAATCTAATTACTGTTAATTTAAAAAGGTTGGAATGATGGTCAGGAACTTGTTTTAGAAAGTGGGAATCTTGACTTCAATTCTCACTTTACTCCAAAGAACTACTTCTCATTGAGTTATCCAATGTGTGTAGGTAGGAAGACTTGCACATATCCAAAGATTAGTCGAGTGCTCTAAAAGACTTGAACATCTTGATCATAAAAATAATAATTACTTTTATATTTTGAAAATCTCATTAATCAAGGGTAACGATCCTCCCACGGGGTTTTTGTATGACGAGACATGGGAATTAGTGGATTCCTGATTTTACGCTTAGTATGAAGAGTAAAATCGGCTCGTCAACTCTTCGCATGAATAGTAAATCTGCTTGCCAAAATTCACATGAACAGTAGATCGGTTCGGCGAAATTCGCATGAACAGTAACATCGGCTAATCGAAATTCCCATGAACAGTAAATCGGCTCACCGAAATTCGCATGAACGGTAAATCGGCTAGCCAAAAATTCACATGAACAGTAAATCAGCTAGCCAAAATTCGCATGAACAGTAAATCAGGTAGCCAAAATTCACCTCAACTAGCTGAAATTTTACAATTCATGCGAAATATCTGATTTTACTGTCCATACGAAGGGTAAAATTGAGAATCCATTAATTCCCGTATCTGATTACACAAATCTCTTGTGAAAAAATCGCTACCCTTAATCAATTTGTTTTGCCCACTGTGTATGTATAAAATGGCATGCACCATTCGCATTCATTAAAAGCTGCATGCTTTGTGGGTAAGAAAAGTTGTGGAAAGATGAAGAACCGAGTAGAGTGACATGAACTCCACTCTTCATTGAGTGGACACTTCGTGGCTGCAAGTGCTAATTAAAAACTATGAAATCTTTCTGAAGACGATGGAGTTTCTCTCATCATGTCTTTCATCATCTTCTAGTATTGACTATTGAGGGCACGTGGTCACAAAGTTTCAAAACTTAATTTGTAAGTTACACATCATCCGATGTGCAATCACTTTTTTAAATAATTAAAAATTTGAGACTAAAAGTGATTCTTAATTCATTCAATTCAAATGCATCAGAATTCATACCAATTTAATTGTTGATTTTGATAAGCCTAAATTTAATTGCCAAAACAGTCTTTTAATTATAAAATACTATAGAATAGATGTTTAATTAATAAAGTCCACTAATCCAAATAATATCTTCGGTAAAAAAATATAATTTCACAAGAATTTTGTTAGTTTAACATTTTCCAATGTAGACCATTTGGTCTACCCAGTGAGTAGGCCATAGTCGTCTTTAAATCTCTTAAGCCCAACCAAGTACTGTATCAAGATTAGTGTCAGCCTGAGATACTTTAAAATCTTAGAGGCTTTAGGTAAAACTGTTAATATGGGCCCTACTATAGATTATTTCTTAGACCTTTTTTAGGAGACTTTAGGCAGTGATTACGCTGCTTATAGCTAGGGTTGGCCCTGACCAGAATTAAGGTGATGAATTTGCACCCATGAAATGAACAAAAAACCTGACTCAACTCGTTGGGGGACCAACTCTTCTTGACTCTTAAGACTTAACTATTTTACATATTTTATGTTAATTATTAAAGATAGTCATGAACGATGAATTATAGCTCTCAAACGTGATGTTTTGTCATCTTAGATATCTGTAGATCTTATGGACTTGAAGTTTCTAACTGTTATTTAATTATATTATTTAACTTCTTTATAATTATTTTTTAAAGACTGAGGTATCCAGATGTTCTTTTGAGTTTATGGTTCAAAGTTCGTTTGGGTTTGAACTGTCTATTGGGCCTAGGTCCACTGGGCTCAATTGTGTTTAGCATGCACAAGTATACAATGTCTCTTTTCCCTAGGGTTTTCTTGAGCCGTGAATGGTGAGAAAGAGAAATTGAGAGGAAGGGATGGGTAGGGTTAGTTTGTAATCCTGGTAACCTGTCTAGGAACTTCTTAATGAAATCGTCACGCTTTGTGGATGTAGGCTGTATTGCCTAACCACGTAAAACTGTGTGTTTTTCTTGTGTGGTGTGTTTGACCTTGTGTGATTTTACATTTTTTATTTCTAACACGTCCTACTTGAATTTTCCACGAGTCTCATCTGACTAATCCTTGGAGCATGTGTAACCTCTCAATCTGCACATGTCAGATACAAAACTAAGGGGGAGTAGTCTTTTTTGTGTTGAGGGGGCTTTATCTAAGACCACTTATATTATAAAAATAAATAATAAATAGTTGTCCGAAGATACAGTAATATGAATGAATGTCTTTGAACCATCAGTCCCAACCCTTATTAACAATCCACGTTACTTCTCTTGAATTTGGAAAAAAAAAGTTACTCTTAACTGATCCAGGTAAATAATAGTAAGTTTATTTGTTAGGTAAATAATAGTAAGTTTGTTTGTTAGACAGTTTTCGTCATTGACTTTGAATGCAGCAACAAACGAAGAGAGAGCAAAGCGAGAGAGTCAAGGGCATTGAATGGAGCAAAGCAAAGGAAATAGAGAGAATGAGTCAATCATATATAGAAATATAGAATCACAAATGCTCAGATGTTTAAGAAGTTCATTTGAATAAATATTTATATATAAATTCTTTGAATTTTGATTATATTTAATTAATTTTCTATTTTACCATATTAAAATAAATTTTTTTTAATTTGATAAAAAATATTCTTTTATAAATTCATATTTACATAAAAAAAAAATTCAACCAACTTCACTCGTGTCATCAATGCACACTCCTGTCAACCTGGTCCATCCAAATCTAGTACATGGCTACCAGTCAAACCGATTCATAAGCAATTAGGGTTTTAAGTCAGTGGTGATAATTAATTACTATTTTAAAGCTTAGTATTTTAATGTGACTTGATTAATTGATTTTGCAAAATCTAGATCACATCGGGTAATGCAGGCACACCCAGCTTATCTTGGCCTAGTCAAATCATACTAATTTTTTTTTTTCAAAAAAATATAACCATAGAGGGCAGGTCTGGCAGATATCATGACGAGCTAAACTAAATAGTAGGTCTCACTCGATGATTATGAAAATTATATGGATGAATAAATTATCATACTATCAAAATGAGATCCATTAAATCATGTTAGATTTTGATTTTTAAGGTAAAAAATGAATATTTGGATAAATACGTTGAACTATCATGATTAATTCAATAGTGAAGATGCACCAAATGAAAAGTATAAATGATTAGATCTATTTTTTTTTAAATAATTTTAACAGAATGGATTCAACATTAATTGAGTTTCACATGGGACTTTTGGACCTGAGTGCTAAAAACGTTCAGTCATTTTGGTAATTATAATTGTAGAGAATATTAGCAGAAAAAGTGGCATTTCGTAATGAGAGGAGAAAATAGCAACCAAATCTAAAGCATGATAGTCAAAGCACAACATAGAGCCAAGGGATCTTGGAGTTTAAAGCACAAAATACATGTTTAAGCACAAGCTTAATTTTGCTAGGCGCGCTTATTTGAATACTTAAAAATATATGTACATTCATAGATTTATGTCCTTATTACATCAATATGAACAAAATACCACAATAATTATTAAAAAAGTCTAAATATATTGACAATTAAACTTTCAAGCATATTATGTAAACACATATTATATATATACACAAACATATCGTTGAAAATTAGAATTATTTATTAACTACTATTAACAATTGGCATATGTTACTTATAACCTATACTACCTATTAAAAAACTTAAGAAGAAACAATTTCCTATAAAAAAATTGTAAAGGAACCAAGTAAAAATCTAGGTGCAAAAACGCTTGGCAAGCTACAAAGTTGATCTAAGACTTAAGTGAGGATTTAAGTATAATTAAAGCATAATTTTAACTACTACGTGTGCAAGGACAATGTGCCCCGCTATTGATAGGTTAATCAATTAGACAGAAAATCTCAAAAGAAGATGAACATAAGAAGAACAGAACCGGTCTAAATGGGCAGGAGAAAAATAAGAATTAAAAGAAGGGTTCAAAGATTTGGAATTTAAGATAGGCAGGAAGTCCCAATCTTTGATTTTAGAAAGGGTCTTGATGCGCCCACAGAGTGGCCTTTAAGTATTGTAACTAGTTTTTATTTTTTTTTTAATGACTTTGAGGGCTTGACTAACGGCCCCTTTGACTATCAGGTCTGAAAATGAGTTCAAAACAGGGTTTAAAATATTGCCCTCGCTTGCATATCGGCCAATATATTAATATTGGTGATATCGATATATCGACTATATTTTTCTTTCTCATTCTATTTTTCATTTTTTTCAGAAAATGAAGAAAATTATGATCCTCATGGAAATCTAATTTTTTCCATTAAATATCAACCATTTACATATTTTTTTTTTGAATGATGAGTTAGATTTCATCCCCCAAAAAATTATAACTCACAAAACTGCCCACAGCCTGGGCCAGGCGAGGTAGGTCCAGCAAAAGGGTTGGGCCAAATAACAAAGAAAAACTCAAAAAAAATCCCTACAGAAAAATACAGAGCATCCAAACAGGGGGGATGAAAATGTCACCATAAATTTCATCGTTTTTTAAGAAGTCACCGTTAGTTTTTCTGTCAAAAAACGAAAAGTAACCATTAATTATTATCCATCAAAAAATGAAAATGTCACCATAAATTTTCATCATTTTTAAAAAGTCACCATTAATTTTCCATCAAAAAATGAAAATTCACCATTAATTATTTTCCATTAAAAAATAAAAATGTTACCATATTTTTCATCGTTTTTGAAAAAATCACCATTAATTTTCCATCAAAAAACGAAAAAGTCACCTTAATTATTTTCTATTAAAAAAGAAAGGCCACCATAAATTTCATCGATTTTGAAAATTGTGACGCCCTAAGCCCTCACCCACCTAGTGTGGGAAAGAGTCCCAGATCGCCCAGGACGGGAATGTGGGGAGCAGTTATAAGAGAGGAACCCCCTCTCCAAATATGAGGCATTTTGGGTCTAGTCAAGTGGGTTAGATCTAGAAACAAAACCATGCGGGTCTAAGTGGGGCATGCTCGGAGAGTTAGGTCGTTACAAATGGTATCAGAGATAGGTTCAACCTTTTGCTTATGTGGGCCCTAATGTGTAGCCGAGCCGAGGACAACTCTGAGCCTAAGGGGGTTGGATTGTGACGCTCCAAGCCCTCACCCACCTGGGCGTGGGAAATAGTCCCACATCGCCTAGGATGGGGATGTGGGGACCAGCTAAGAGGGGAGGCCCTCTCTTCAAGCATGAAGCCTTTTGGGCCTGGTCAAGTGGGTCGGGTTCAGAAACAAAACTTTTCGGGTCCAGATGGGGCCCAAAGGGATCAATATCATGTTCGGAGAGTCGAATCGTTTAAAAATAACATCATTAATTTTCCATCATTTTTTGAAGAAGTCGCCATTAACTTTCCATAATAAAACGAAAAGTCATCATTAATTATTTTCCATAAAAAATGAAAGTCACCATTATTTATTTTCCATCAAAAAATGAAAATGTCACATAAATTTCCATCAATTTTGAAAAGTCACTGTTAATTTTCCGTCGATTTCTTATTAAGCAAAAAATGAAAATCACCATTAATTATTGTCATTATTCTCACCATAAGCGTTAATTTTTATTGGTTTTGATTAAGCATAAGAAGCTTGAAAAAAAAAAAAAACCAATTATAAAAAAGTTAATATCATTTTTTATATTTTTATATTTTTTTAAATATAAAAAACTAAATATCAATCGATATTATAGATATCGAATGATATCTTAGCCAATATATATTATTTATATCAGCCTATATCTATTGCCAATACATTTTGTATCAGGTGTAGTATGATATTTTTACCTATCGTTCAAAGAGTAGGGCTGAACTTGGGTAGCTTGGACTGTCTAACAAACGCCAAGAAAAATTCTTGTCATCCTACCCTTTACTGAGTCTTCACCGAGTCAGAGCTTAAAAAACTTTAAACTCTAGGAAATTGTCCATCAAAATTTTTTCTTTTTTAACGAAAAGGGTAAGTATCGTTCAAAAGAATAAGGGGAAGAACATCTTCTGAAGGAGAACAACAAGAGAGGAAAAAAAAAGGAAAAGAATAAAAACAACCCACAGCTTGGGAAAAACAAAACATGCAAAAAAAAACCCACATCAGCATGCAAGAATCAAGACTAGAACAACGAAAACCATAAATAAGCCCAAGAAAACAGCCGGAAGATCTAGATGAGAAGATGCTCCGAAGCAGCAATCAAACAGACAAGAATCCCATGGGAGTACAGACTCGAGCAGCTAACCAAATCACCCACAACGTCGTTGATTGAGTGATATTTGCCGAGTCCAGCAACCGAACTATTCAATATTTCAGAATAATGCATAAAGTAATCACCAAAAATAGGTGTTAAATATATAAAGTAGAAAAATAGAAAAAGTAGAAGATCTATAGTGAACATATTTTGGTTAAAAACAATCATTTCATATAGTGTTAGGCTAATTTAAGATAATTTTTTATACAAATAAAATATGTCATATAAATTGAAACAAAGCCGACAAATTTTGAAAATGGAAAATCCAATATTAAGAAAAATTTGATATGAAATTCATGTTTTCTAATATGCCATAATGACATTTATCATCTATTACAATTTATGAATTTTTCTATAAAAAAAATTTAATTTCATGATTATATTAAAAAATCACACAAACACCTTACAAATTATATCAATGGACATCTTCATTTAACTCCATAGATACTAAATATCATTTCTAATTTTTTTTTCCTTAAGATACTCCAAACTTGAGATTATCTTAAAGCTGTTGTAAAATTTAAATAATACTCGCAAGCACATGAATCAAATTGAAGTATAGAGTTATGCAAATGTGAGGTCGAACCCACATGGAACTAAATGGAAAATTTTGATTTAGGAGAATGGAAAAATTGGATTTCATTGAATTTACTAAATATTTTTTGTAAATAAAATAATTTAGACTGCCAAATTAAAAACACTAATTTAACCTTAATGTAGTTCCAAATTAACAAAAATGATTTTAATGAAAATAAAAAGAAAACAAATAAATTCAAACAAATATATACATGTGAATTGATTCACCAGTCAAAAGATTCAATTTATTGCAAACAAACAAAATTTAAATCCAAATTCCAACTTAGAGTAGCAATCTAAAAGGAAATTTACCGCTTTTTCAAAATTTATCATCAAAGCCGCATCACCATGAAACTCAAATTTATTGATTCCCCCTCAGCTTCTCCTAAATACAATCTAAACATTTACTGTCTTAGAATAACTTCGTTCACAATTGATCAGACTATCAAAGTATTATACAAAGCATCTGATATACCTCCATTAACTCAAAGCACAATAAATCAAAGATTAATATTATGTTCTTTTAATCATCCAAGATTTTAATTAATGAAAATAATTTCAAGAATTAATTGAAGACGGAATTAACAAGATTTGAACTTAATATTGGAAAATAGAAATAAAAATTTATTCATGGAAGAAATTACAAAGTACGTACAGAACAATAAAAGGAGATTTAGAAAAAAAAACGAAAAAATAGGAATTTGAAGCTTCTGAGATCCACTTATTCTCTATGCTCCAGCTAAATTCTCTATGTACTGTCTTCTCAATTGAATTTTCCTGTGTGTATGCTCCACTTTATAAGACTCAGAAGAGATTGAATTTGGCAAGCACTGGGCGAAAATTGGAGATATATCCTCCATGAATTTTGAATTATGACTAGGCAGAGACTCTCTAATTTTCTCTCTCCATGACTAAGCTTGCTATTTTAGAGAACCCAGAATTCTCTTGATCTTCTCTCCTTAAAGGAAGGCACCAAATTCGAATTTCCTTGTGCCTTCTATGCTTTGTACAAAAATTGCAAAATCACATTAGGCTTGCACGAATTTTAGGAGATGGATTGTGGAGAGACTTTCTCCATAATTCTCTCCCAATGAAATTAGCAGTGTTCCAATTCTGAGCACTGGACACATGGGACAACCACATCCATCCCAATCCATTCGATTTTATCCTTCCACATCATCTTGTCTTTATTAGGAAAAATCGAATATTATGGGCTTCAATCATGGGCTTTTTCATTCATGGTTTGGACTTCTAGCATATGCCCACTTTCATCTCCACAAGGGTTATGAATTTACCACAATTAAAATTCCAAAATTATTAGCGTAATTCAAACTTACATAAATGGATTTGAATTATGCTAATTCACAATAAATTTCAAATTTATATGGTAAAATTTACACACTTTCCAAAAATAGTTTTCTGACCAAATTTATGAAAAAAAGGTGCGAAACTTACACAAATACTATACGAATTGTGTCAATCACATTAAGTCATCTCCATTTAATTCAATAAACACTCAAAAATTTAAAAAAATTGATAAAAATAGCACAAAATGGACAACTCTAAAAGAAGATGAGGTTGAAATGGACAAATACCTCTTAGACATGGAAAACTTGCTTTTAAAAATTTTCCAAAACATTTCCAATGTAAGATTTAAAGCTAAAAGGGATCAAACAACAATTCTTTTAAAAGAAAATGAAAAAATTTGGTAAGTTAGTCGTATTCAATGTCACAAATATCGGCTATAATTTAAATTTACCACATTTTTATCGACAAAAAACCATTATCACATTAATAACACGTATTTATCGTCGTTGTCGTTTTAAACAGCAAATTTTCGAAAAAACTATGTTAAAAATGTGAGAATTATAATAGACGAGTAATTTGTCACTTTTTTTTTGGTAATAATCTTAATAAAATTTTCTGCAACGATTTAAAATATTAGTGATTTTTGCACCATAAGTTTTTCTCATAGTGCACGAACGTTAATAGAAATTCTAATTTTGCTTTTACCTTTGGAAAAGAGAAAAGTAAAGAGAAAATTAAAATTTAATTTGATGTTGATGCACCATGAGAAAAACTTATGGTGCAAAAATTACTATTCTAAATTTTTTATCAATCTAACCAAAATTATAGCAGTCCTTACAATAATAAAAACATTTCATTTAAGAATAATTTTATATAGCATTTCAAACACCATATATTTTTTAAAATATTTCGGAAAAAACTCTATTTAAAATCTCAAAAACTTACCCAATTTGTCTCCCCCACCAATTCGAAATGGGTTGAGCTTTGTATACTCCACGGAACGGCAAATGGCCGAAATCGCTTTCAAATCCATAAGCCGGCAAAGGGTAGTTAAGTCATAAAAAAACATTGAGAGGGCATTTTGGGGCCTTGTACGAAGCAACGGTCGAGAAACAGATCAAAATAAGAGGTAGGGGCATTCCCGTACTTTCACACGATATCGTTCCCCACTGCTTACCGTCGTCCATCCTTTCTTCCTTCACAACGCAGAATTCAAGAAATGACCCTCTCCTTTCTCCATTTCTCATCCCATTAACCTTTTCGGCTTTTCCTTTCTTCTCTTCATTGAAAAACCCACCAAAATATCAACTTCATTTGCACCCTTTTCCTCTTTGGTTTCATCATTCTCTAATTGCATAAGTTTGGTACTTTTTCTTTTAGAAACAGAAAATCTTTCACATTTTTCACAACCCAAAGTTGGTCTATTCTTACATATTATCTTCTTAGGGAAAAAACCTCATCTCAGAAATCCTGTTATTTCAACCATTTTCCTCTTATCCTAGGCTAAATTTGTTGAAAGATTGATTCTTTTCTCTACATCTTTTCTTCGAGCCATTAAAAACATGTGGGGTCCTTTAGAGAAAGAAACCAACACCACAAAAGGGGTTTTCACCTCCTTGAGCTTGAAGATGGTGTTTTTCTGAGCTATATACCATGCCCATACTTCAATTGCATTGGTTTTTCAAGAGACCCCATTTCGAAATAGGCTCTTTTTTCATCCATCCATGTTATCAAGTTTCAATCTTCAATCTCCAATCTCATTCATTCAAAAAAGGGGGGGCCTTAGTTGCTTAAAAATTGTGGGTTGTTTATAAAATGTCATGCTTTTGAATTTTACCACGTCTTTTGGAAAAAGAAATTCCATTCAAGAAAATGTCTCTTCCCATCGCATATCAATCTCAAATGCCTCGGAACGGAAGCTCTTTGGCTTCAAAGTTGTGGGGTTTTGCTAAGATTCCGTGCTGTTGAATCTAACCATATCTTCTTTAATGACTGATTTCAAAAGCCCTCTCATTCCGTACCTTTTCACCAGAATCCATCCAACAGGGCCTTCTTTTCCTTTCATAAACCAATCAGTATCCTCCCGTCCTAAAGAATCCTCTATTATCCAAGAGATGTTTGGAGCATATGCCCAAAGAGACATCTCTCAGGAACTTGAAACTCAAAAACAGTATTATAAGAGCATCAGGAATTCCAGAAAGGCCAACATTTCTGTGAAATTCCAAGATCTCTATGGATTTAATGTTGAAGGCAATGTTGATGACGTCAATGTACTGAATGAGGTGAGAGAGAGGGTGCGGCAGCAGGGACGCCTCTGGTGGGAGCTGGAAGCAAACAAAGGTGCAAATTGGTATCTGCAGCCACAAATCTCTTCAGTTTCTGGAGGGATTGCTGTTGCTTCACTCAAATTTTCTTCTGTAGCAAATTCGATTCTTCTGAAGAGGCTTGTCAGGAAGGGAATTCCTCCTGTTCTGAGGCCGAAGGTGTGGTTTTTTCTCTCTGGGGCAGCGAAGAAGCGGTCAACAGTGCCAGAGAGCTATTATGAGGATTTGATCAATGCAGTGGAGGGGAAGGTCACACCTGCTACACGACAGATTGATCATGTGAGTTCTTCAATGATCTCCAAATTTATTACTCTTTAGGTGTAAAAAGTAGAATTTGAAGCATTAAGCACTACTTCTATAGGTTTTGGTTTTTTCTATTTTCTGTTGAATGTATCTGTCTGATAAATCCAGTGCTACGCCCTTCCTAATTTTAGTTGTTATTTGGTTTATTTCTTTAGAAGAAAATGCACTTGAAATTTATTTAAATACCGTTTTGAGTTTTATGGTTGCAAACATTTGATTGCTATGGAATGATGCAATCACTTGTCAATAGAAGCAAATGGACTCCTCTGCCAGTTACACCCTATTAAGGAGTAAGATGGAAACACAAGGGAAGTGGAAGAGTAGCCAATTGATAGATCATCAGTAAAATTAATATGGAGGAATCATCCAACTTTAAACTTTGTTGTCCACAATGTACTTTGTTTCAGTTTTGAAAGCCCCAAGTTCATCAAACTAAGCCTTTTTCATTGAACTTCCTCCTGCAGTGAGGAGAATTAAGCAGCAGCAGTAGCTTGGTTGGCTGGTTTCCAAATATTAAGAAAGTAGTCGCAATATCCAATAGGTTTCATTTCATGAGTTCGGCAATGGATGGCTGGGATGGGCCCAAGACTGTTAGTATTTGGCTCAATTTGAAATCATGTTTGGATTAGGAGTCCACTCCTATTACTTCTCTCTTTGTATTTTTGGTTTAGGAAACTTCCTACTCTCTCTACTTCTCGTACTTCTTCTCTACTTCTCGTACTTCTTCTCTACTTCCTTTAGTCGGTTTTTATTTTATATAAGAAAGGGACTCTCATGAGAGCAACTAGGAGGGCATCGGCGGGTTGGCAGCCTGTGTGGCCTCCCTCCTCGAGAAGGCATTGTTTGAGAGAGGGGAAAAGCATTGTTTGTTGCCTGTGGACGTAGGCTTCAGCCAAACCACATAAATCGTTTGTCTTTCTTTGTGTGATTAATTGATTTGATTATGCTTCCGTTGTTTGAATCGGGGGTTTAAATCCCATCAAGTGGTATCAGTAGCTTGGGTTACTATTTGGGTTTTGAATCGGGAAAGCACAGTTCGATCCTCTCTCCAGTTGAATTCTCTCTCAGTTGGGATCACAGCGTTTTTCAGACGAGGGCAGAAACAGAGAAGGAACCCCCAGCATCTCTGTTTATGGAAAAAAAATCCTGCCGATCTGGGCTGACACACTGTTTTTATTTTGCTTGCCTCGTCTGAAGAAACCCAGTTTGAAACACTGCAGCAGGAAGAAGGAGACATCAGAAGCAACACACAGCGATCATAAAGCAGCCGAAGCAGATGCATTGCAAATCTTGGCTGGGTCGGGATCATAAACAAACTCAGAGTGGTGGAGATGGATAGATGATGGTCAGATCTGGATGGTGGAGCACTGCTGCAGTAAGGTCTTCTCTGTGTGGATGAGGAGAGGCCGACGGGAAGAGAGCACTCGAGAGCAGGGAGCGAGACCGAGAGAGAGCTCTCTGTTCTCTTCGAAACTGAGGTATGGACAATCAGTTTTTTGGTCTCAGTTCTGACTAAAAAGCATTTCCTACATGTCCCTGGTAGATGTTTCTTGTTTAAAGTAAACCCATGTCATAGGGCATGTTCAATGAGGATCTAAGAAAATACAAAAAAAGCTTTGCAAGTAAAGCTTGGAGGCATTGCGTTATACGAAGGAAGCATTGTTTTTATTGACTTCTGTTGGGGAAGTGGAAATTTGTTTGATTTTGAAGAAGGATCTGATTGGATTTGGACGGGTATGGTTTGTTTGGTAAATGTTTCTTAGAAAGAGAGTCGTCCCTGTTTTATTCGAGCAACATGCTTTTGAGCAGCAAAATTTGAGTTGTTGGTGATTCGGGCCACTTTGATTTTAAATTCCTTTTAAATTCGAGTTGGAAGTTTGCTACTTTGGATTTGAGTTTTTGGTCGTTGGTGATTGTTTGAATTTGTTGAAGTTGATGTAGATGTTATAGTCATTGGTGTCTGGTCGGGCAAGACACTTGGACAACTTTGGTCATCAAAAAGGAGAGCCAAGATGTCTAAGTGTCGGGGTGGGATTAGAAACTAAAGTATGGGATGAAAAATGCCACCAAAGGCGATTGAGACAAGAGGCTTTCCCCCAAAAGGAGTTACCACTCTCAGGGATCAAAGGGAAAATCAGGAAAGGAAGAAGCCAAGCCTCGGAGGTGAGAGTCTCATGCCAAAAGCCTAGCAAATGGAAGAATAGTGAGGCCGGCGAAGAAGAGCCGTGTAGACTGATGTTGAAAATGTATGACCCCGAACCTCTGAAGAAAGTGTAGGTGGGAATCCGCTGCAATACACTAGTGTGGGAAGGTCCGCGTGATGTGAATAGCTGCTCCAGAAGAAGGGATGTTTGATGATGATACCAGAGGACTCCAGATATATTTGATGCCGAGACTCGAGGTGCCCTGGAAGTATGAGAACTCTACTGCTGCAGAGGTGCCCAACAAAGATGACATGAGAGCCCCATCTCCACACAAACCATCTAAAACCTGGGGAAAGAAGGAAGCAAACAAACCGTGTGGTTTCCAAATAACACAATCTTGCAAAAAGGAAGATAACTAAGGAAAGGGTTTACCCGGATCCATTGACGATGACAAAGGACCAAGAGTGGGAGGCGAAGGAGGCAGCACCGGATGGTCGGGAGGTGGATGCGAATGTTCGGAGGATGGCTGAAAAATGACGGATAAGTACTGTACTACTGCTTCGCTAATGCCAACCTTATCAATTAGAAGCCTACCATCCACAATTACGGATCTTATGCAGTTCGTAGCTCTTCTTACATTAGCGTAGGAATGAAAGAATTTTGTATTTTTGTCATTCCCTTGTGAGTGAGAGTGAGAGAGAGAGAGAGTGGGAACAGGGTGGGTTGTGGTTTGATGGTTGGGGAGGGTGCTCTTTCTCTAGTTAGCTTCTTGTTCCTTTGTGTCAGCAATGCAAGTTCTCGGGTATGCATGCCATACTAAATGGAAAGTGGAATGGATAATGTGCCATCTGCCAAAAAAAAAATGTTCAAACTGGCTGTGATTTGTAGTTGGTATTTTGATTGCAAACTTGCTCTATGTGATATTGTATCACTTCTTCACTGCCATTTTCTAGTTTTGAGACATTTTCTTGGCCATTTGCAGGATTTACCGCGCACATTCCCTGGTCATCCCTGGTTGGATACACCAGAAGGTCATGCTTCTCTGCGACGAGTCCTTGTTGTGTACTCTTTTCGAGACTCTGATGTTGGTTATTGTCAAGTCAGTCATTCTTCTTTGTCAATATTCATGTATTAATCTTTTTTTAAAAAATCCCCTTTCTAATTGTTGTGGTTGTGTCTCTGTTTCTTCTGTAATCATTCAGGGTCTAAACTATGTAGCTGCATTGTTGTTGCTTGTGATGAAAACTGAAGAAGATGCATTCTGGATGCTCGCTGTCCTACTGGAAAATGTCTTAGTGAATGACTGCTATACTGATAACTTGTCAGGATGCCATGTTGAGCAAAGGGTCTTTAAAGATTTTCTTGCCCAAAAGTGTCCAAGGTAATAATTTGTAATTTAGGCTTGTGTGATTTTCATTTACTGGTCATTTTTTTTCAGCCTAGAAACTCAATAATTTGTTCTGTACTTCTGTTTTTCATCCAATGGTTTGTAGCACATATGTTGCAAAAGATTTCTCCTATGCATTACCTTAATTTATCTTTGATAAGTGGCTAAAGGAGTGAATATGGCCAACTGTTTTTACTCAAGAGAGAGAGAGAGAGAGAGAGCTTTTCATGGATAATTTTCTGATGATGGGAGCTTTCAAGACATGACCATTGAATGAGCGGTCCACCACCCAAAAGTGAGGCCCCACCTGTACTCTCTAACTGATCCTAATAAAATAGCCTTCCTATTCAACCTTACACTTTCCCTCATAATGGGCTTCTCAGTGTCTTTTTCCCCCTCTACCTCTGTTATATGTTACTGGTATTTTCTTCTAATTTTAAAAAAATACACAGGATTGCCACCCATTTGGAAGCATTGAAGTTTGATGTCTCCCTTGTGGCTACAGAGTGGTTTTTGTGCCTGTTCTCCAAGAGTTTGCCTTCGGAGGTAGGAATTCAGAACAAATTAATGTCATTCTTTCCTTTTGTTTGCTTGATCTTAATACAAGGATATACATTAGCATGTGATCTTACCTGTGGTATGCATGAAACCCATGTATTTCCCTTGACCCACACAAATATTTTCTCTTTCCTGAGTTGAAAGGACTGTCAAATTTTGAGTGAGAAAAGTGCACATTTCCTTCATTTGGATTCTCACATTGCTAAGAGGTTGCCATGTCTTCAATTTCTACACATTCAATTGATGTATATGACATGATCACATGACCAACATGGATGAAACATGCTTGGCATTTCTTAAATTTTCCTTGCAGTAGTACTGCAGCTCCAGTAATTTTCAAAAAAAAAAGAGTACTGCAGCTCCAGTAATTTTCAAAAAAAAAAGAGTACTGCAGCTCCAGTATATATGATATTTTTCTGAAACAGAGGTGACTATTCCCATTCCAAAATTCCATCTAATGTCATGTTCAAGTCACTTTCATTTAGTATTTTGTTTAACTTAGAATCTTATACACACGAAGTGTATACTGGGGAGATGGTGCAGAAAAGAGAAAAGTTGGCCTGCATTAATTACTAGAGAGTTTTTTAGAAGCTACTGAATCCTAAGTATGCCTCAGCCCGTTGTGATGGCTTTTAAATCTACCATTTCATTATTATTCTATCCCTTAAGTTACTGGCTTGTGATTTGACTCCATCTTCTATCATGTTCATTTTACCACTCAAACCTCCTTAATCTAATATTTATCTTTCATAATTCTGTCTAAACATTATCACCAAGCTTTGAAAGTGATATGCTTGCGTTGTCATTTTTTTTCTTGTTTATTCCACAGAAACTGAGTTGTGAAACTTTCCATAAAAGTAGTGAAGATTTATATGATGCTGAAGCAAAACAAACAACATTTATTTTATTCTTTGCACATATTGCACCCACCTTTTCTTGATAAAGCCATTCCTCTGGTGGCCCTTGTGAAATTCACCATGCTTTGAATTACAACCAACAATCTATAATTAATTGGATCCAATTGGAATAGGGACATTCTATGCATATGCACTTAAAGGCATTCCATCCATAAATGGGCCAACTTTATCAATTTTTTGGGCAGTTAAATGCTTGATTGGACGCCACATTTCTTCAAAATAGTTTCTTCACATGTGACTTGTTTTGCAGACAACTATGCGGATTTGGGACATCCTTTTCAATGAAGGAGCAAAGGTTCTATTTCATGTAGCCTTAGCAATCTTCAAGGTAACAGTTACATTTTCTTTGCTGTTTTGCGTCTATTCTACTCAAATAGATTTTTTTAGATGTTTTTTTTAGATGTTGTCATATTGAAAGTAAGAAAACTGAGAACAAGCTGCTCTGAGTCTTTCCCAGTGACAAAGGGAACAGATTTATAACCTGTGTATTAAATGCAGATGAATGAAGAGGAGTTGCTAGCAGCACATCACATCGGTGACGTTCTGAGTATCTTGCAGGCAACTACACATCACCTGTACGATCCTGATGAGTTGTTGACGGTAAGGCTACTTCCAATATGGTATTCCAATTAGAAGTAGTGAGCTCTTGTTAATTGCAGAAGTTTACCATGTTACAACCCATGAGACATCACTCATGAGAGCATATGAACTTCGGAAATGATCACATTTCACTCGTGGTTAAGATCTTGTCTCTATTCTTGTGGTAGAGCAACCTGGTGTCCTCTAGGGTCCATAATATGGGTGCACGCAATTCATAGGCTGTATAGGAGATTCTTTTGGGGTAAGTGAAATTAGATAACCTCTAGCTTTTAAAGCTCTCCTCGAGATCTCTTTTAAATGACTTCGATGATATTAAGAGGTGAACTCAATAACTCAATGATAAGGCCACATGAGTTGTAACTTGGTTCTATTTTTATTTTTATTTTTTGAATGATTGGTCTCTTTTTTTTTTAAGAAAATTGTGAATTCTGAAGAAAAACAATCTGGTGAGATTAAAAGTTCATTTCATGAGCTACATGTGGACCAAATTTTGAGCCACTTTTGCTTATCAGTCCAAATCACCAAATGTCTTTAGGAAAAAAAGGGGCACCTACGACCACTAGGACCAAGTGGCTAAAATTTTAACTTCTAGGCTGAAATCTGGTCGACTGATACGGTATTGAGTGAAGTTTCAATTCCACCAACTAGATTTTTATTAAACTCACAAAAATACAAAAATAGAAATATGACTGTGCAACCCAAGTAACAGGTTGCAGCTGCAACCATGTTTTGCTCTCCTAGAGAAAATGTTGTTCTAGCAAAGGTGGATAACACAATCTTATCATGGAGAAGAAGTTTTACACTTTGTGGGCCCACTTTATCTTCGAGAAGGGATCCAATCAGGATAACTTAGACTTCTCCAAGAGAAATCTCTCCAATTCTACCTATCCAAACACAGCCCTAAAGTTAGGATTCCTAGATATAGATGAAGATGGATGATATGGCTCCACATTTACAAGACTTGCAACAGACATGAATACGGATTTCCCACCTAATTAATGACAAATGCAAAGAGTAAAAATATGGGAACCTAGTGCAACCAATACAGTAGGGTGTACTTGCTAAACTGTCATCCTGCAGGTATCCATGCAGTGTTGGTGCTATAATACATGTTAACCTGATATAATGCGGTCATAGAAAATTGGTTGATATCACAGCCCCAAGGACAACTTGTGTGCGTGGATGTGCCAAGTGAAGATGTCTGATGTGTGGAACATCTTGGTGCATAAAGTTGACTATTTCGAATAAGGAATATTTTGGTTATCTAGAAACCTAAATAAATAAAATCATTCAACTATAAATTTTTATGGACTGAAATTTGGTATGCAGCTTCTCTTCATGACCTCTGTTTCACAGAAGGGTCAGAATTGTATCAGTTATCCTAGCACAATTCAGAATGATTTCAGCTACTTTTCTTGCGCATACAGCATGGATGATTCAATTAGATCCATACTATCCAACACTTACATACTGTAAAATCTTTTTCCCATTTACCAACAGAGCAATCTTTTTGCCATATATGTGCTGTATTCTCATGAGGGAATAGATTTGAACTCCTGTGGAGTAGTGAGATGATAATTTGGACCTTGAAGTAACTTGAAGGAGGAATCATTTGATATGGGCACCACATTTCACCTTCTGAAACTCTTGGATCTCAAATTAGAAGATGGCTCAAGGAGTATTCACTCTGGTTATTTTTGGCAACTTAAAACACGAGTGAATGTTGGGATTTAATGATATCCATAGTTTGTATCAATCCAATGGTGAATGGTTGTCACAGTGTACGGTTTGGGATCTCTTCTCTCCTTATAAAGGAGGAATGTTGACATCCAAGACTTTCCTGTACTGAGAAGTGGGCCACATGTAAAACTAGGTCAACCTTAACACATTGTCAGTTTACCGGTTGACCTTATCATTGTTCTTGTAGTAAACAATTTCAGCTAGCCTGTCCATGCTATCATTACACCTTGCATTTATGCCATATGCTGGTTTGGAATCTTAAATTATGATATCTGACTATTCAGTTTGATTATTAATTTGTAGGTCGCATTTGATAAGATTGGTTATATGACGGCAAATGCCATCACAAAGCAACGGAAAAAACAGGTCCCAGCAGTCATGGCAGAGCTTGATCAACGACTGAGGCGTCTTAATTCGATGAAAATAAATGACCAGTAATCATTTTCATGAATCGCCCACGTTCAGGCGTTGCCACCGTAAATGGGATGTTGTATGAGGTGATTTTCTTGTAACCTGCTTGTGCAGTCTGTATTTTCCTTGTGATTATTTATACATATATGGCTCATTACGTGCATCAGCCTGAGTATACCAGTAGCTCTGGCTTTGCACTGTTATGTTGACAAAGCCTTACAGGCTACTATGAAGCAGGTAGTTCTGTTATGGCTCACTCCAATTGGGACCTATATCAAGTGTTTGAGAAGATCACTTGGTTTAAGGGGCCATAGTAGATGAGGTTACCCCAAAGTGTCTTATGCATTATAAGATCCTCAATATCTCGACTTTCTTAGAAGGTTGTCATGAAGACAATTTATAACATGTCACTTAATGAAAAAAGACTGAAATATCAATTTTATGGCCCTATTGCTGTCACTGTCTATGAAGAAAAAAAAGACAACTTGTCATGTAGAGCCAACATCTTGGTTAAAATTATTATTTTCTTTTGGAAATTTAGATCCAACTGTTTATAATTTTTGTTTGATGCATCTTCACGACTGTTGAATTAAATAGGTCAAATATTTATTCAATTGTTCATTTTTAAACATAAAAAAATCAAGGATAATATGATTTAGTGGATCTCATTTTTGACAATATAATAGCCCTCTCTGTATGTATTGCTGATGCGTTTTCTCTTTTTTTGAAATTTATTTTGGAAAAGAAACAAAAAATGAGAAAAAATGGGGAAATGAAAACTTAGTGTGAGAATATTTTTGTTAAAACAGGCAGTTATTTTTATGGAATATTAGACTTTAGAGTCAAAATTTAAATACGAATAAAATATGTTTTGAAATTTTTTTAAAAATATTTAAAAGTTTCAGAATATAGTAGACCAATATAAGGAAACACTTAATATGAAATTTATGTTCATCTACCGATTCATAATTTTTTTTGGATGAGAATTTGAATTTTATTAAAACATCGGAATATTTGATTAAGCACATAAACACCTTAAAAATTATATTAATAACATTAAGAGCTCTTTATATAATTTTAAAAAAAAATACTTGTGTATCATTTTATTAATTTATTCCATAAGAAACTCAAAAATGGAAAGTATTTTAGAAAAATCATCTTTTATTATTTTTTTTGAAAAAACTTGGAAAATCACCTGGACACCTATAAACTATGTCAATTACATCAAGACAACTTTATTCAATTCCTTAAGAACTCCAAATTTGAGATTATCTTAGAGAAAAAAAAATAGTGAAAATGTCCCAAAATGGTCAAATTTTAAGGGAAAAAATTTGAAATTGACAAATACCTTTCACACTTGAAGAACTTGGTTCTAAACCTTTTTAAAGTCATAACTAATGTAAGAAATTACTTCGAAAATGGTCGAAATTATTTTTTCAATAAATAAATAATTGTATTGGGCATAGTATGTAATATCAGCCGATATTGCCCATGGCAATATGGTTAAATAATCGGTCATATTACCTGCAACGCTACTTGTACGAATGATATGAAACATATCAATCGATACATATAAGTAACTTGGAAACCGATACATATAGTAAGATAGGTAACATATCAGACGATAATGTTTAATCATATATAAATAACAATGATCTCCTGCACCTCTCTTTATGTTGCACTGTTCGTGAGCTCAATTATGTATTATTCATCTATGGTGATGGTGAAAAGTCCATTGAAAATGTCAAAGCTTCATTAAAAATGTCAAAGTTTGACCTTGGGATCTACAAAAAATCATCTTGATTGGATAAATCAAGTGATGTTTTTCTAACACTCAAAAACATTATCACCTTTTTAACCTTTAAATTTTTATGTCTTTGAAAACAATGGCTTTATATATATACAAAAATTTGGGTTGTTCATTAGACACTCGTGTTGGGCTTCACCAAGAAAAAGCCCAAGTCCAATTTTTTTGACAGGCATGAGCCTACCCGATTAAGCATGATTAATTTAAAGTCATGTTTTTAAATTCTGTAATTTTCTAGAGCGACTAGGGCAGCGCCTGGCCTAAGAGAGAGAGTGTGTCTGCACCTGGAGACCCGGAGAGAAAAGTTAAGAGACCACAAATCAACACTCAGTTTCTGTAGTTGTCCGTTGGGCCCAGGCCCAGTGGGCCCAATCTATGTTGTAAGCCAAGCAGTATATAACGTTTTTTCCTCTAGGGTTTTTGTAGCTGTGAAAGGAGGAAAAGAGAGATTGAGAAGAAGGGATGGATAGGGCTCGTTTGTAATCCTTATAACATGTCCAGAAACTTCTTAATAAAATCATAGTATTCTATGGATGCAGGCAGTTTTGTTGAACCACGTAAAATATGTGTTCTTTGTGTCCTTGTGTGACTGCTTGCTTGATTTGTGATTGATTGTGTTGGTTAATTTGCACAACACACTCTCTATAGTATTATCTAGTGTATGTGGATAGGGTGGTTTGCACATACCCAAAGATTAGTAAGGTGATGTAAGAGGCATAGACACTTTCCTCTTAAAAAAAAAAAAACCTTGACCCACTTGATTCCACTTATTAAACTTAAGGTACTCCTCGCTTACCAGCTCATATATACTTTAATTCTATTGTCCAATACTTCCTTCAGTTGTTATAAGTTTAGTATTATGTTTGGACAATGATTTTTACACCACCATCTTTTTTTTTTTTTTTTATGGTGCACAGTTTTTTAAAGGAAATTTCAATTTTGTTCATACTTTTCTTTTTTCTCTTTTCTCTTTCTCAAAAGTAAAGATAAAAATGACACCATGAGAAAAAATAGTCTTGCAAAAATCACTACCTTATATTCGTGTTATTTATTATTAGAAAATTTTCTATATTGTTTATCAGATTTTTCATGTTATTAAAAGTTAAAAGTATTATTTTTTATAAAAGAATAATATCAGTTACAATGCTTACTAAAATAACTTATATCAGTTAGAATATTTAAATCTACCTCGTTCAAACACTGCTACGAATTTGAGCTGCATTGGATTGAGTTGCCCCTGTACAATTGGTCACATGGACCAATCATCAGATGATGCCATCTGGTTGAATTGCAGGTAGTTTTGTACTTGCGGGGCAGTATAGAAATATTAAAAAATTATCTTTATCATCTTTCAAATTATGCACATGTAGCTTATTTTAAAATAAAAATAAAGGATAATGTTATATAAACACTGCTTTTCGTTTTGTCTGCACCGGTTTCTTATTAATTTTTTTTTATCGTACCCTTTCTACCTTCCCCTTGTTCTCGTTTTCACGGCTTTCGTCTTTCCTGCAGAAGCGGAACTCTTCTGTCTAATCCCGTCGTCCTTCATCTTTCGCGTCGTCGCCTCTCTGAAGTCTCTCCACAGTCTTCGTATCTGACGCAGCATCTCTCACGTCCTGCGTCTCTATCCTTGCGAAGACGAAACAGGCAGAAACGCCACCCCTACCCCTTTTCAAATTCATCGCCGGCTTCCTCTCACTCAATTGAATCCATTGGTCCTCTTTTCTTCAACTCTTATTCTTTATATATCTATATATTACCACTCACGTTTGTGTACAGAGGAAAATAGACAAGCATACTCAGTCATCTTCTACAGATATCCATGTCATTTCAAATTAGGATTTTTAATTATTGTTGTTTGCTGCTATTGACTTGTATCTGTAGTTGGAGTGGAGCAATGGGACTATGTGGCTGCTACTGCTCTTTTCCTCCCTTTCTCTTTGCCTGTTCCACATTGTTTCTGGGCAACGGACTACTGATCCCGTGGAAGGTCTTTGCCTTACCCCTCTCTCTCTCTGTTTGGGTGTTTTGGGATGTTCTCAAATCTGAATCTTCTGTATTCCAATGGAAAGGCTTCAGTTGACATTTTTTTAACATTAATAAAAGGTTCTATATGAGAGTTTTTGTTTTTAATTGTTGCTATGCTTAGAACGACATCCAATCTAGTGGGAAGCTCCAAGTATGAGTATATTCGTCATTAAAAAATATGCTGTATATTGGAGAACTCCTTTTTTTTTTTTCTTTAAATTGTAAATAACTGGTAAAATGATTTAACCCACAATTTTAAGTTGCACATTAAGTACCTGCCAACTGCATTACAAGATTTTCGTGTCCTGCCAATGCAAAATTAAGAAAAAAAAACTTATGATTGGAACTTTTCTATTGATTTCACAGTCGTTCAAATGATTGTTTTTGTGTATGTGGGTGTTTATACGTGGGTATGCTTCTGCGAGAGATGCCGCGTGAGAGACGAAGGATGCGAGAGATGCCGCGTGAAGAGACGACGATGCTAGAAATGGATGGAATTAGAAAGAGGAGTTCCGCTTGTGTCGCAAGGAAAGCCGTGAAAACGAGAAACTGGGACCAGGGTACAAAGGGAAAGATAAAAAGAAATATTAAAGTCCGGTGCAGAGAAAACGAAAAGCCCGGTTTATATAACATTAGCCAAAAATAAATTGATTATAATCATGTTTTTTTTAGCCTCGTCTGAGAAGTTCATTGGGAAAGATTATGGATGCATATGAGAATGAAAAATCATTTTCATTATATTAATAAAGTCATGTTAAGCTAATCAAATTTTAATAATTAAAATTTTAAACTTTACATCTTATGGTTGAATTACTGTGACAAATGTAAATAATCTATTAGAAAAAAATATAAAAAATGTGCCATTCAAAACTAAATTCACTTTGATTTGATAATGAAATCATATTTTTAAACTATTAATATTTAATCACTTTAAACTATTATTTTAATCTATAAATTTTTATACTAAATTAGAGCCCAATTTGACTGTATTTGTCTACCTTATTAGAGAGGTCTTACGTATAATATGGGGAGCACTTACACACACCTGGATTTTCTGCCTCTACACACCCGTTTCTAAAATTTCGGGTGAAATTATGATTTTACCCCCCGATTTCCATTCATTCGAATGAATGCCCAGTTCATTTTGGCATTCATTCGAATGAATCATTCATTTGAATGAATCATCAAGTGTATTTTCAATTCATTCGAATGAATGGGCTGAACAGTAACACGGAATACTGCTCAGCCCCATTCATTCGAATGAATGGATAATTTATTCGAATGAATGGGCCTCATTCATTCAAATGAGCTCATTCATTCGAATGAGAGCCCATTCATTCGAATGAATGGGCCTCATTCATTCAAATGACCCATTCATTCGAATGAATGAGGCTCATTCATTCGAATGAATGGCTTATTCATTCGAATGATTTAAATATTAAGATTTATTTTAAAACTTTACACTTGTTTTTTAAGCACTGTATATTTCCAAAATTTCTCAAATTTAATATCTAGACTAATTAAAATAATCTGATAAAAATACCTTAAGACTTCAAGGTCTTTTGACACTCCTAAATATTTAAAACACAGTATTTTACAAATAAGGGTATTCCTAGGATGTGTCAAAAACACATTTGGAAGTGTCAAAAGACCTTGAAGTCTTAAGGTATTTTTATCAGGTTATTTTAATTAGTTTAGATATTCAATTTGAGAAATTTTGAAAATACACAGTGCTTAAAAAACAAGTGTAAAGTTTTAAAATAAATCTTAATATTTAAATCATTCGATTGAATAAGCCCTCATTCATTCGAATGACCCATTCATTCGAATGAATGAGCCTCATTCATTCGAATGAATGGGTCATTTGAATGAATGAGCCTCATTCATTCGAATGAATGAGTCATTTGAATGAATGAGGCCCATTCATTCGAATGAATGGGCTCTCATTCGAATGAGTGGGCTCATTTGAATGAATGAGGCCCATTCATTCGAATGAATTGTCCATTCATTCGAATGAATGGGGCTGAGCAGTATTCCGTGTTACTGTTCAGCCCATTCATTCGAATGAATTGAAAATACATTTGATGATTCATTCAAATGAATGATTCATTCGAATGAATGCCAAAATGAACTGGGCATTCATTCGAATGAATGGAAATCAGGGGGTAAAATCATAATTTCACCCGAAATTTCAGAAACAGGTGTGTAGAGGCAGAAAATCCGGGTGTGTGTAAGTGCTCCCCATATTATACGTAAGACCTCTCTAATAAGGTAGACAAATACAGTCAAATTGGGCTCTAATTTAGTATAAAAATTTATAGATTAAAATAATAGTTTAAAGTGATTAAATATTAATAGTTTAAAAATATGATTTCATTATCAAATCAAAGTGAATTTAGTTTTGAATGGCACATTTTTTATATTTTTTTCTAATAGATTATTTACATTTGTCACAGTAATTCAACCATAAGATGTAAAGTTTAAAATTTTTAATTATTAAAATTTGATTAGCTTAACATGACTTTATTAATATAATGAAAATGATTTTTCATTCTCATTTTTTAAGCACTGTGTATTTCCAAATTTTTTCAAATTGAATATCTAAACTAATTAAAATAACCTGATCAAAATACTTTAGGACTTAATGGTCTTTTGACACTCCTAAATATTTAAAACACAGTATTTTACAAATAAGGGTATCCCTAGGGTGTGTCAAACACACATTTGGAAGTGTCAAAAGACCTTGAAGTCTTAAGGTATTTTTATCGGGTTATTTTAATTAGTTTAGATATTCAATTTGAGAAATTTTAAAAATACACAGTGCTTAAAAAATAATGGTCTATGTTTTAAAATATAGACAGCTATTTTTAAGCACTGTGTATTTTCAAAATTTCTCAAATTGAATATCTAGACTAATTAAAATAACCTGATAAAAATACCTTAAGACTTCAAGGTCTTTTGACACTTCCAAATGTGTTTTTGACACACCCTAGGAATACCCTTATTTGTAAAATACTGTGTTTTAAATATTTAGGAGTGTCAAAAGACCTTGAAGTCTTAAGGTATTTTTATCAGATTATTTTAATTAGTCTAGATATTAAATTTGAGAAATTTTGGAAATACACAGTGCTTAAAAAACAAGTGTAAAGTTTTAAAATAAATCTTAATATTTAAATCATTCGAATGAATGAGCCATTCATTCGAATGACCCATTCATTCGAATGAATGAGGCTCATTCATTCGAATGAATGGGTCATTTGAATGAATGAGGCCCATTCATTCGAATGAATGGGCTCATTCATTCGAATTAATGGGCTCATTTGAATGAATGAGGCCCATTCATTCGAATGAATTGTCCATTCATTCGAATGAATGGGGCTGAGCAGTATTCCGTGTTACTGTTCAGCCCATTCATTCGAATGAATTGAAAATACACTTGATGATTCATTCGAATGAATGCCAAAATGAACTGGGCATTCATTCGAATGAATGGAAATCGGGGGGTAAAATTGTAATTTCACCCGAAATTTCAAAAACGAATGTGTAGAGACAGAAAATCCGAGTGTGTGTAAGTGCTCCATGAAACCAGAAGAATTTCTTCAAAGCATGACACTCCTTGTGAAATGCTGTTATAATAAAAACGGATTGGCTACTTTAAAAGGTTCTTTGACCCGACTACATAGGTGACGTGCAAGGGTGCAACACCCAAAAAGTGATTATCTTAATATAAGGCTCGCAATTAAAGAAGTAATATTGTTTTGAACTATTAATTTTTTATTTTTAAATTTAATATCAAAATGTTAGGTGATATAGATTTGTTCTCTCTTGAGAGACTAACAAATGTTGGCTTATATTATAGTCATAACAACCTCCTTAGTTGGTCAATAATGTTTATGTAATGACTCATTCCGTTAGTTATCCGATTTTGGAGAGATTTTCACATCTTCGAGTTATTTGCGGGACTTTCGTGACTTTGAAGAGTGTGTGGACCCTGTGGTGGGCCCCAGCTTGTTTGGACCCGAGCTCAGGAGCTCGAAGGAGTAATTTAGTAATTTTGAATGATTGTGTACTGTCATGAAAAGACGTTCTCACGACTTTTGACATTCGTTTTTCCCGGGTTTTTGATTTATAATTTATCGAACACGAAATGTTTTCAAAAATTGACCTTCACGCTTTTCGAGATTTTTCTTTAAAATTGTATACATATGTAGGTGTGCGTATTACTTTAGTGTAATGACTAGATGAATAAAATATATAGTGGATTTTTGGTTTTAAAAAATAAAATAAAATTTTGAGTAGTTTTATTTCAAAAAAAAAAAAAAAAGGCTATAAAATCCTAAACCCCCAAAACCCTAGCTTCTTAAACCCTCCCCTATTCCGCCGCACTATAGCATCTTTAGCTACAGTGCAGCCACACACACTTCTGTCTCATCTCTTCCCTCATCTATGATCCTCCCTTTCTCTTTTGATCTCCTTTTCCCATTCTTCTCCCCCTCTCTCTCTCTCGATCCCCTTTTCTGTAACGACCTAGCCTACAAACAGGGCTTGGGGTCCAACTTGGTGGAAATTGTCAGCGTTGGTGCTCACACGTGCGCACGCACACGCGTGAGCCCGCACGGGTTTACCTTTGGGCCGAGGTCCAGATACCTGGCCCAAAACGCGTCCACTCGTTGGAGGGGGGGCAATCTCATATAAACCCCATGCGGAAATCTGAAATTTCCAATGTGGGACTCCCATTTTCCCACTCTACCGTACTACACACTCCCTTTTCCACTCTACCACACTACTCTTTCTCTCTCTCCCCCTATCCGTCTATGGTGCAGCTGGCTGCCGACCAGATCCACCCTCTCCTACTCCTCCATCGTCGTTCTACTCATCGCTACCATCCCTCAGGTCAAGCCCAGCTCGGTGGTGCAGTTGGCTACCAACCAGATCCACCCTCTCCTACTCCTCCATCGTCATTCTGCTCGTCGCTTGCCGCCCCTCAGGTCAGGCCCAGCTCAGGCTTGCCCCTTTTTTATCTTTCCCCCTTCTTTCCTTCCTCCTCATCTCTCGGGTTTCCCTTGATTTCATTTTCTTTTCTGTGATTTTCCTTTATTTTCATTGATTTGCTCTTGGTTTTCGCTGATTTTCCTCTGCTTTCCTCGAATTTCCTTGTTTTTCAGTTTACCTGCTTTTTCCCTCTCTTTCCCCCTTTTTTCCAGACTAAGTGGGTGACTGAAGTCGACTCGGCCGAGTCTCTGAGTGAACTAGGTTGAGCTTTCGGGTTGATTCATCCCTTAGGCTTGGAGTGTGACCCACCTGCTTGACCCACTGGCCCAGATCCGACCCTAGTAGACTGGTTCGGACCTTAGCCCAGTTAGGTTCGGCCCTGGTAGGCCTAGCAAGACCTCGTCCTGCCCAGTCACGCCCAGCCAGACCTGGTTCAGTCCTATTAGGCCCAGCCAGACTTGGTCCAGCCTAGTCAGGCCCAGCCAGTCCTGGTCCAGCCCAGTTCTAGCAGACCCAGTTCTTCGGCCCGACCCAGTTTTCAGGACCGACCCATTTGACCCGTTTCAGGCCCAACCCAGTTTTAGGCCCGTTTTCAGGCCGGTCTCATTTTAGCTCATTTTACCTTATTTAGTTATTCGCTCTTCCGTGTTTCGACAGATTGAACTTCATTCAACCCATCAAGTTGCTTGCTCACTTGCGGAATTTTCGACTCCACACACGTTATGAGGGGACTTATCACAGTTTCAACATTCATTGCATATATCAAATATGTATTTCCGGACATGAAGTGATCCGAATGGAACCATCTATTTATCAAGCCACTCGGTAAGGGTGAACCGTTGAGAATGATTATGTGGCAGGGGGTTTATTCGGGTGCACTACTGTCTACTGCATGATATTACGAGAAACTTTAATAAGATGCAAATACAATCCCGATGGACATAGAGATGTGTGTTTAAGTAACTTGTTATGTGCTTTTGACTCGCTTGATGAAGTATGACACTGATTTTTGGTTAGTTATGTTAGAATATGCATATGTTGTTATACATGCTTATGTTGTTATACATGATCATGAAATTATGTGCATGCATGAGAGGTAACCTGCAACGGACAGCGTGCCGTTGGGTAATGAGATGGAGGACTTTTTTATGTGTATATGTTTATGATGACGTGATGATGTTGGTTGTTGGGAGGACGTTCCCGTTATGCTCTGGCGATTGAGACCCCCATAAGGGATGTGGGTTTACCCGTTGCATTTCAGCGGTTGAGGTGCCTGCCCTAGAGTTTGGCTTCCCTAGGCGTGGTCGAGGTGGTTTTCCGACACGACACGTGTGGTTGAGGCAGTTGTGTATTTTGTACTCGGGCGTGGTCGAGGTAGTTTTCCGACACGGCTCATGTGGTTGAAGAAGTTGTGTATTTTGTAGCCGGGCGTGGTCGAGGTGGTTTTCCGACACGACTCGTGTCGTTGAAGAAGTTGTGTATTTTGTAGCCAGGTGTGGTCGAGGTGGTTTTCTAGCACGGCTCATGTGGCTGAGGCTGTTGTGTATTATGTAGTCAGGCGTGGTTGAGGTGGTTTTCCGACACTACTCGTGTGGCTGAGGCTGTTGTGTATTCTGTAGTCGGGCGTGGTCAAGGTGGTTTTCCAACACAACTCGTGTGGTTGAAGGAGTTATGTATTCTTTAGTCTCTCGATTGTACTGATAGGGAGACCAGAGTTTGTTTGAGGACCCGATGTGGGCTATCGAGATGATGTCTCGGTTATTGGTTTGTGGTGTAGTTGGATTTCATGAATATGAGTACTCATGTTATTATGATATTATGCATTTGTACATATAATATCCACTTATGTTGCTCAATTGTGATAAGCGTTATCTCTTCATTGGGCTGATTAGCTCACCCCTTACCTTTTAGGTACCTCGGTCGCGGAGGGGTCAGGCAAGGCCCCTTGAGCTGGCGCCCTGAAGAGGAGAAGTAGTAGTAGACATCCCATATTATTGTTTATGTTTAGTTTTGAGAGAGACATTTCCTGGTGTAGACTCATTATCACATGTTGTTTGGATGATATAACTATATTGATCGATCGGTGGTCGCTTGTTGTGCTTATTATTATGGTGGACTTGGTCTTTATTAGATTGCTTGAGAGGGAGGTAGTTACCCCGTTTTCAATAAAAAAATGTGTATGCCCGATATCCGTTCCTTGGTTATAATTTGAGACTTCGGAGATAACGCATCCGTAGTCGGGATGGGGCGTTACAGTTGGTATCTGAGCATGGTTCAACTCTCGGACTGTGCATGGGACAGAGGTAGATGTGATGGTAACCAGATATTAAGTTCATTCCCTGTGAGATAGGGTAGATTGATTCGGGTTCTGGAGTAGTGCGTAGACACCCTAAGCTCGTGTGGTATGCTTAATACGCTATCCTTCAGTTAGTTTGCTTGAGTCGTATCTAGTGGTGGATTGTCGCTCGATTTAAGGTTGACCGACGTTTGAATCGCCTGTTAGTCGGTGGCAAGGTCGACTGCTTGTTTGTGTGTGTGGTGTACCGTGACATGGTCACAGGAATTGTGGGACGCGAATCTCTAGGTTTTGGGCTAGATTGGTCATACTCCCTACTGTAATTAGAGGTGTTTCTCGGTGGGACCCATATTATGGGGAGGTTCTCACCTTGGAGGAGTATCGGTGGTCTTTCCAGAGTGGCTTGAGTACCATGATGGAGTTACGGGGGTTTCAGACTGTGACTGAGATGAGATTGCTCGAAGGTCTAGTGTTGAGAAGAGGCCGTGTTGTGGGTCTACCCCTGTATCTATGGGGGACTCGTGTTTAAAGAGCTGAGGTCACCGTTTGTTGGCCTCATTTGTAACTGTTTGGTATGGAGATAGATTCATTGGAAATCTATGGGCGTCTACAGAGTGAGTTCAGGCCAACTAACTCTGTAGATGACCGATAAAATTCCATGAGAGGTTGATGGGCTTGGTATGTCTGGGGGCCGAACTTGTGGTTGTATGTCTAGCTCTAGGATTCCCACGAGTCTAGTGTTATGGCTAGAGGCTTGTGGCTTTGTTAAGAGATTTTATAGGTTAAACTGATAGAGTTGACCGTTGGGACTCAGGTGAGCCCAGTATATAGTCCAATTTCGATGTAGGAGTGAGTTGGGAGCTCAGTACTTTGAGCGGTGCACATGGATGTCTCTTAGCTCATGACTAGTGTATTGCCCATTTCAAGTATTCCCCCTCTGTTTTTGTCTTGAGTTTCGCTGGTTACAGACCAGATCTATGGATCCTGTATTTTGACCTTTGAGGTTGGCATTGGAGGCCGGTTTACGAGGTTTGGAGATGTCAGAGTTCAACTTCATCTTGAGATGGATTTGTCGTCCTTGCTTCAGGTTACCTTGGACTGTTACTGTAGGCGGGTGAGGAGTCAGTTCTTCTCAGTGGACGCATTTGTCGAGCGGCTTACAATTTACAGTCCGAGCATGGAGGAGTTGTGCAGCCTACTGGCTAGCTTGAGTTGAAGGAGAGTTTGGGGTTGGCAGGTGTTGAGATGCCTCGCGTCGTACGGGGGTTTCTGGATGGCTTTTTAGGGAAGTTTCTTAGATTGCCGCCACGTCAGGAGATAAGGTTTGTTGTAGATCTGCTCTCCCGGTGCGACACATGTTTCTATCACTCATTATCGGGTGGTGCGAGTAGGGGTTTTGGGGCTGAAGAGTTAGCTTGGGGAGTTGGAGTCTCTTGGCTACAATTCACCTAGCGCCCTCCTTGGAGCGTACATGCTTTGTTGGCCAAGAAAGAGATGGCTCTATGAGTTTGTGCTTTGATTACCAGCAGAGACTTTGGAGTTGGAGAAACAGCTCAGGGAGTTAGAAACTCTTGGCTTCATTCAGCCTAGTACTTCATCTTGGGGTGCATTGGCGTTGTTTGCTAAGAAGAAAGATGACTCCATGAGAATGTGCATCGACTATCGACAGTTGAACATGTCTACAGTGAAAAACAAGTATCCATTGCCAAGGATTGATGATCTGTTTAGACTAGTTGAGAGGATCCGAGTGCTTCACCAAAGTAGATCCTCGTTCAAGTTACCATCAAGTGAGGGTGTGGGAGTGTGGTATTGAGAAGAACACCTTCCGCAATCGTTTTGACTCTTTGAGTTTGAGGTAATGCTGTTTGGGGTGACCAATGTCTAGGTGACATTCATGGACCTAATTAATAGGGTATTTAGACCGTGCCTGGACCGATTGTAGTGATGTTAATCGACGACATCTTGATATGTTTAGCATCAGAGGAGGATCATGAGCAGCATCTGAGAACAATACTTCATGTCTCGAGGGATCATAAGCTTTGTACGAAGTACAACAAGTGTGAATTTTGGTTGCCAGAGATTCAGTTTCTTGGGCACGTGATGTCAGCTGACGATGTGGCCGTGGATCCGGCTAAGGTTGAGGCTATTCTGAGTTGGGAGCGACCACGAAGTGTACCTGAAATTCGCAGTTTTTTTTTTTTTTTTGGTCTTGCAGGTTACTACCGGAGATTTATCAAATATTTCTCCAAGATCGCCACAACCATGAGAAGTTTGACATGTGACAAAGTACCATTCGTTTGGGACGGAGATTGAGAGTGGGTCTTCTGGAGGCTGAAGGAGAGTCTGACTTCTGCTTCAGTGTGGATTCTGCCAGAGAGAGGCCACGGCTATGCGGTTTTCTATGATGCTTCAAGTGATGGTTTGAGTTGTTTACTGTTGCAGGATGGAGAGTGATAGCTTATGGTTCAAGACATTTTAAGACCCTAAGAGCCGAACTATCCTAATTATGACTTAGAGTTAGTGATTGTGGTATTACATTCAAGAATGAGCTGAACATGAGACAAAGACGGTGAATGGAGTACCTTTATGACTATGACCTTGTGTTGTCTTACCACCCTGGTAAGATGAATGTAGTTGCAGACGCCTTGAGTCGCATCGCGAGATGATATTTGTCGAGTCTGATTGGAGGTTAGAGCATCCAGATTTTGCAGCACGGTTGTCCAGCCAGAGATTTATGATAGAGTTTTGAGAGCTCAACGGAAGGATAAGAGGTTCTTTGCATTGAGAGATACTGTGACCAGTGGCAGTGGACCCCCTTTGAATCGGCTGTGAGATGAGATGATGGTTTGGTTTTTCCAAGGCAGGCTGTTTGTACCCATATTAGGGCAGTGCCGCGAGGAGGTATTACGACTCTCCCATCATTCCAGGTTTGCTGCACATCCGGGACGCCTGGAGATATGTCATGATTCGTATCAATAGTTCTGTTGGAGAAGCATGAAGAGGGCAATAGCTGAGTTTGTGACCTGTTGTTTAATTTGCCAGCAGGTCAAGATAAAGCACTCGAGATCCACTGGTAGATTGCATTCTACTTGATCCCAAGTGGAAGTGAGGCCACATTACTATGGATTTGGTTACTAGTTTGTTGAAATTACCTCGAGGGCATGGTGCAATATGGGTCATAGTGGATCAATTAGCTATGTCAGCCCATTTCATTCGCAAGAAAGCGACTGATTCTCTAGAGACTTTGAGTCGGCAGAGGTCGTCAGACTGCATGGCGTGCCCATGTCGATTGTTTCAAACTGGGATCTGAGGTTTGTTTCTCGATTTTAGCAGAGCTTATCGAAGATTTGGGCTCACAGTTGTGTTTCAGTGTAGCCTTCCATCCACAGACAGATAGCCAGTCGGAGTGGACCGTTCGGATCTTAGAGGATATACTCCGAGCTTGTATTTTGGATCTTGGCGGTAGTTTGAAGAGTTAGTTACACTTGGTTGAGTTCGTCTGCAACAACAGCTACTGGGACAGTATCAGGATGGCTCCGTATGGGGCTTTGTAGGTTAGCCCATGCATATCGTCCTTGTCTGGGCTGGGAGCAGTGATGTAGTGATGTCAGGACCAGATATGGTTAGGGAGACTACTAAATAGGTGAGGCTGATCAGATAGAGGTTGTTGATTTCCTGTAGTCGGCAGGATATTATTATGATATTATGCATTCGTACATATAATATCCACTTATGTTGCTAACTTATGATAAGCATTATCTCTTCACTGGGCTGATTAGCTCACCTTTACCTTTCAGGTACCCCGTTTACGGAGGGGTCAAGCAGGCCCCTTGAGCAAGCAGTAGTAGACATCCCATATTCTTGTTTATGTTTAGTTTTGAGAGACCTTTGCTGGTGTAGACTCATTATCACATGTTGTTTGGATGATTGTATAACTATATTGATCGATCGGTGGTTGCTTGTTGTGTTTATTATTATGTTGGACTTGGTTTTTATTAGATTGTTGAGCGGGAGGTAGATACTCCGTTTTCAAGAAAAAAAATGTGTATGCCTGATATCCGTTCCTTGGTTATGTTTTGCAACTTCTCGGAGATAACACGCACGTAGCGGGACGGGGCATTACAGTTTAAGATTATAACAGCCATTTCAGATGAATTTTGGGATAATATAATAATGTTTGCATTTTCAGAACAAAAAAAAAACAATGACATTTTTAATCTCAACTAAACCTAATAAGGAATTATTTAACTGAATTTAAATTTTGTTAGAAATTTTAATCTTAAACTACATGCAGGCTCCATTGTTTTTTTTAATAAAGTATTGGAATATCTATGCATAAATATGAGGTCAAAAGCACTTTAATTCAATTAATAAAGGGTTTTGATTTCATCACTCCAAATTTGTTAAAAGAGGTACTCCTTATGTTTTTTATCATTCCCATTTATTCATCAATTTATTAATTAATTTTAGTTACCCATTTGCCAACCATTAGATCTTAGGACATTTTATCACAATCATCTATCTCATACATGCATATTAGGCAAAACCCTAGAGCCTCCATGCGAATCCATCTCATAAATTACTTTGCATTTAATTTAGTCCATTCATCATATCATCTATCCATCTCAACCTTTAAATCATAACCCTCCATTAAGTATCTCATCATTCCTATGTTTTATTTCATCCAAATAACCTTAGAGCCATCAGATCTTAACCCAAAGTAATCATAGCCATCATTCATTTAAAACCCTAGGATTAAGAATAAAGCCAAAATCTCATCTAGGTTTATGCCACATCACCTACACCTCATCACCCAATCCCAAGAAATCCAAATTCGTGTGTAGCAAGAAATGGAGAAAAAAATGGAATTTGGAAGACAAATTTTGACACAGATTTGGTATTTTGATCATAACTTTCCACTCCGATATCTGATTGCATTCATTTTTCTTGTGTTGGAAAGAAGACTTTAAGGGATACAACTTTGTAGTTTACCAAATGTCAAGATTCAGAAGTTTACTAGGTCAACATGGAGCTGACAAGATGGTACATGTGTAGAGAAGCGGGATTTGCACTAAATCCCAATTTTTTTCTTCAAATTCTTGCCTTTTCTCATTCTCTGTTTAGCCTCCAAGCGAAGACACCCCAAAATTCGTGTATGCCTTGTAACCCTAGCCTTTTCAACTTAAAATCTCCTCCATCCACTTCTAAAGGAGATCAAATCCAAGCCATCAATTTACAGCTTAACCCAGATTTAATCCCAACTGTCCATTCCAACCCCGAGCCTATAAATAGAGCCTATGGACTCCATTGAAATTCGAATTTGAGCAAGGATTGAAGGAGTATTGAAGATTGGAGGCTGAAGAGACTAGAGAAGAAATGAATTTTCGAATTTAATTTGTAAGTTCTTGTGTTTTCTGCCTTTGATGCAAAACTCTAAAAGCATTTTAATTCCATATTTCTATTTATTTGAATAAAATTCATGGTAGCTTATTTTAGATGTATGGTTTTCTAATTATTGAATATCGTCTAATGATAGTTTGAATTATTATTTTAATTTCTCTTATAAATGTTACGTTAGAAATTATTTTGAGAATTTTCATGGAAAAACAGAACCCTTTTAGGATCGGTGAAACATGATCTTCCCAATCTAAGGTTCTTTTTAAGAGCAACTTCTTTTACATTTGGAAAGGCAAGTATAAATTTCTGCCTAAGCCTAAGGCTTGAATTAAGAATTTCTTATTTAATGGAAGCCATAATATTTTTAATTGGAGTTTTAATAAAAGACAAATTTTAATATGTATTTGATAATTCTTGAAGATTTCATAGTCTCGGCCGTGATTTTATCATTAAATGGGATAAAATGCTTCCATAAAAACTTGTCTCAATTCCATTGTACATTATATGAATATTTCATTATGTTTATTAATTTTTTATTCTTTCTTATTCTCTCAAATTCTTTTGAACTAGGTTGAGATTGATTTAATTGCATTTTAATTTTGTTCTCTTAAACTGATTTGAGATTATTTACAAATTCTAGATCGATACCATTGCTTGAATTAAATTGGATTTATTGGTTAGATTTTAGATTTAGATGATGATACTTTAACTTTTAGATTTGATTCTTACAACTAGAACACCACTAATTTAAAGTCATATTTGTAAAAATTATAATTTGATTTTCATATTTAGGTTCATTCTAAAGATCTAGATTTTTTTTTTTGAATTATAATGTTTCAATTTCATATAATTTATTTTTGCATATATTTTGTTGTTTCCTTGTGAGATCGACCTCACACTCTTAACGCTATACTATTAAATGGTTTGTGCGCTTGCGAGTTATAAATTTAAAATTTACACAACAATTGGGAACATTATTGCTTTTTGCATACGATGATGATCCTAGTTGGAAAGTGGTATTGTTATATTTATCTGAGACAGGATACCATGGGATTCTTTATACTTGTGCCTTTCATTCGACAATAACGATGGGAATAATAAGTTACAACTCGAATGATGAAGTTAAAGGATAAAAGAAGAAACTCAACAAAATAGCTTTTAAGTTACTCGACATTCAGCAAGAACTAATTAAATTTATATATATCTTTGGGTGAGATAGGTAAAGCATGGCAAGGACAGTGGATTAGTGAAATTCGAATTTTATTTAATTATTTTAATATTATGATTTTAAATTTTGTAATATAAGTATTTTTATTACTTATTGGTTTTTTATAGTCCAACTCACAAGACTATTATGATTAGAAAAAAAAATTCTTTTAAATCATATTATACTTAAAGTGATCTATCCATCTCACTAAATCATTTGGAGACTATAACATGATAAATACTCAATCTCATTAGAAAAAGAAAAATGAATGTGCTAATCTCATCAGAATTGTCCATTAAAATGGGAGACATAAATGTATGCAAAGAAGGGCTGGCCATATAGATACCACATTTTTTTGCCAGGAGATACTGCTTTTCATTTTTTTGCCCTTCCGTGTTTTGATAGTCCGAGTGAATTTAAAAGAGGTCATTTCTCGACCAATTTTTATAAATAAGGTATCAAAATTCATCTACTCTGAATTTTATGAACTCCGGGATTCATTTTAAGTGAAAAGGGTATTAACCTCATATTCATTTTCTTTATTAAAGCCCACTGAATCTCCAAGTCAACTCTAATAGAGGAGAAATTGAGTTGAGTTTGTAGCGACCTGACCCGATGATTTGGGATGTTTAGGGAGATTTACGAATCTCTACGTTGTCTTGAGACTTTGGTAGCAGTGAGAAGAGTGTGGGCCCCAGTTTATCTGATTTCGAGCTTAGGAGCTCAAATGACATTTTGGTAATCTTACAACTTGTGCATTCATTTCATGAAAAATATTTGAAAATACACGAAGAATGTAGACTTTGTGCATTTAGACCACAATACGCACACACAATCCCCTCAATAGATACACTGACGAACCTAGTTGTTTGCACAAACTTCCCTCAGTGTTCATTTTTTAGTTTTCACGGGCTTTTAAATTAATTTTTAAAAAAATGATTTTGTGCTATTAAAAAAAACTAAAAACAAATGGATTTCCAAAATATACAATGATAATAGTAAATGACATTTTCTTAAAATTATTCTAAGCTTTATTTTCAACAAAATTTTGTGAAAATCCCCCAAACCCAACCCAAGAACCCTATCCTAATCTTACTCCCCTATTTATATAATAACCTTGCCCCAACTTAATTTCTCTCATCTTTCATTCCTACCTCAGCTGACCCATCCATTTATTTTTATTGGAATTTGATTTAAACTCAAACTTTTTTTATTTTATTTTGACTCATAGTTGAATAAGTCTGTGACTATGTTGCAGATCGTTAGGATGTTGTTTTGCATTTTCATAGGTATTGGAGTAGTGCCATAAAAATATGAGTTTTTTTTTAAGCTTTGTTGATGTTTTCTTTTGGAATACATTTGAGTTGGTTGGAGTTTTTTTTTGATGGGGTCTGTAATCGCCTATATATATAAGGTGAATATTTTGATGTTTTCTATATACACACCAGTTTTATCAATAAAAATTACTCCTTTTCATTTATTTATTTTTGCTCTATTTTTATCTTTTTTTGGAGGTTAAAAGTTCAAACTTTTAATTTCCTACATTTGGCATAAGAGCCAGGTTATCCAGTGTTTTTGTTGTTCTAAGTTTTCTTTCTTAGATTGCTTGTAAGCAGGTTACAACAATGAACAGATCAATTCAACCTCAACTTCCGAGGTTTGGTGGAAAAAAATTTGATCAATGGTGTATCTAGATGAAAACGTTGTTCAGCTTCTAGGAGCTATTCGAGATTATCGATCTTCGATACGCAGAGCCAGTAAATCAAGATGCAACTATAGCACTAACTCAAACGCAGAAAGAAAGTTTGAGAGAAAACAGAAAGAAGGACAAGAAGGCCTTATTTTTTCTCTACCAAGCTGTGGACGAGGTTGTCTTTGAAAATTTTTCGATTGCAACTATCACTAAGGAGACGTGGGATTTGCTGCATAAATCCTACAAAGGCGACGACAAGGTGAAAAGTGTAAGGTTTTAAACCTTAGGAGGTGAATTCGAATCTCTTTTTATGAATGTTTCTGAAACTATATCTGAATATTTTTTCCGAGTTCAATCTGTTGTCAATCAATTATGGGTTAACGATGAAAAATTGGATGATTTACGTGTTATTGAAAAGTTCATGAGGTCCTTAAGAGGACGTTTTGATTATGTTGTTGCTGCAATTGAAGAAGGAATGGATCTTTCAACCATGACAATGGAAGGATTGATGAGTTCATTATGTTCCCATGAACATAGAATGAATCACAGGACTGCAGTGTTTGTCGAACAAGCCTTTCAAAGCTAGGTGATTTTGTTCGGGACAGGTAGTTCCAGCTGTGGAAAAGTATCAGGTCAAGGCAAAGATGGTAAAACAAAAGGCTTCAAAGGTGACGAAAATAAGGTCTCCCCTGAGAAAAGTAAAGTCGATCAACAAAATTATGAAAATGGAAGGTATGATAAATCCAAAATTTAGTGTTTTCGTTGTAAGAAGTATGGACACTATTGATCACAATGTAGATTTAAATTACCAAAAATTACTTCTGAACACGAAAACTATGCTCACTATGCTGAAGATGAGGTATGGAAGAAAGAAACCTTGTTGTTAGTGTAACGACCCATCCCGCTAACATGATATTATCCGCTCTGGGCCTCACACACGGCCCGTACGGCTTTCAATTGGCGAGCCAACCCACTGTTGCTCCCAAAATGCCTCATGCAAGAAAGATGAAGGCTACCACATATATATCAGGGAATTTCCAATGCAACTAGCAATGTGGGACTTTTGGGGCGGGGTATTACAGTTAGCTTGCAGTGTTTCCGAAGAAGAACATCTCGACAAGTGATATTTGGACACTAGATGCAGTAACCACATGTGTGGAAAGAATGAGCTATTTTCTCACTTAGACGAGTCGGTATGTGGGGAAGTAAACTTTGGAAACAAGGCTAAAGTTCCAATTATGAGCAAAGGTAAAGTTCTCATATGATTGAAAGATGGCTCTCATGAACATATCTCTGATGTTTTTTATGTTCCTAGCTTACACTAGAATTTATTGAGTAGGGGTCAACTCTCTGAAAATGGACTTAAAATCATCACTTAACAAAGGGGTTTGCACTATTGAGAACCAGAAAAATGAATTTGTTGCTAAAGTTAAGATGAACAAAAATCGCATGTTTCCGCTACCTTTACAAACTGAAATGATCTGTTCTTCTAGTGCTGTTGTTATAGATACAAATTGTCTTCAGCATTTCCATTTTGGTCATCTAAATTTCAACGGATTAAAGGTATTGGCAAGGAAGTAAATGGTTACTGGGCTACCTTTGTTGGAAAATTTTAATCAATTGCGTGAAGCTTGTATTCTTGGCAAGCAGCACAGAGATTCTTTTCCAGTGTGAAAGTCACGTAGAGCCATACAACAGTTAGAGCTTCTGCACTCAGGTATTTGCAAACCGATGGAGACTGTATCACATGGATGCAATAGGTATTTTCTTACTTTCATTGATGACTAGAACAGGAAAACTTGGGTTTATTCTTTGAAGCAAAATCTGAGACTTTTGAAATATTTGAAGACTTCAATGTCTATGTGGAGAAACAAAGTGGTTGTAGTTTGAAGTTGTTTCATACGGATAGAGGAGGAAAGTATATCTGTAATGAATTTTCTGATTTTTTTAAAAATCATGGAATTAAACATCACCTTGCAGCTAGCTATTCACCTAACATAGAATGGGATTTCTGAGAGGAAGAATAGAACAATTGTTGAAATGGCACGTAACATGTTAAAAGGAAAACATTTACCCAAAGTGTTTTGGCCAGAAGTTGTTTCTTGTGTTGTTTATATTTTGAATAGGTGTCCTACAAAAAGTGTTCTTGATTTGACACATGAGGAGGCATGGAACAATTATAAACCGAATGTTGAAGCACTTCGAGTAGCTAGGGAGTGTTGCATATGCCCATGTACCAGCTGAGAAAAGAAAGAAGTTTGATGGTAAAGGTGACAAATGTATTTTCATTGGCTATAGTGGTAGAACTAAAGGTTATAAATTGTTTAATCCAAAAACATGTGAAGTCACTGCGAGCAGGGATGTAGAATTCAGTGAAGCAGAAACTTGGGATGGACAACTGAAGAAAAAAAATAGATGGGGATAAATTGGAATGAAGAATCAATTTGTCAGATACAACCCGAAGCGACATTGCAGAATTCAAGCAATACAATACCCTCTAATTCTCCTTTGAGTCATGATGCAACAATTTGTAGTTCGTCACGTAGACGTGTTTTGCCAACACGCTTACAAGATTATGTTATAACCATGATAATGATGTTTCTGATGAGGAACTTTGTAAATTTTGCATTGTTTGCAGATTGTGATCCTTTTACCTTTACAGAAGCAGTACAAGATGATGGATGGCTTCGAGCTATGAATGAAATAATTCATTCAATAGAGAAGAACGATACTTGGGAGCTAACTTCACTTCCTAATGGAAAAAAATTGATTAGCGTCAAGTGGATGTACAAAACCAAGTATAAACCAGATGGTCAGGTGGGCTGGTTGAAGGCTAGGTTGGTTGTGAAATGATACAAGCAAAAGCCAAGTACTGACTATTTTGAAGTTTTTGCACCCGTAGCTAGATTTGATACCATTCGTATGGTGATTTCTTTAACCGCACAAAAGAAATGGCAAATACATCAGATGGTTGTGATATCTGTGTTTCTTAACGGACTGCTTGAAGAAGAAGTTTTTGTAGATTAGCCCGTTGATTATGTGAAGAGAGGTCATGAAGATAAGGTTCTTAAGTTAAAGAAAGCTCTATATGGGTTAAAACAGGCACCGAGGGCTTTCTACACTCGTATCGACTCATATTTCCAAGAAAATGTCTTTCTTAAGTGTCTTTACGAACCTACGCTATATATCAAATCTACGTCACATGGAAATATGCTCATTGTGTGTTTATATGTGGACGATTTGATATTCACAAGAAATGACCCAAGCATGTTTGCTAAATTCAAGGAGGCTATGACTAGAAGTTATGCAGACTGGTGATGGCATACTCATCTCACAGAAGAAATATGCAGCAGATATCCTGAAACGGTTCAAGATGGAATCATGTAATCCTATCAAGACTTCAGTTGAAGCAAGGCTGCATTTGGATAAGCATGGCAATGGTGAACTTGTCAATCCAACTTATTTTCAGAGTTTAGTAGGTAGTCTACGTTATTTGACTTCTACTAAACCCGATATCACATTTGGAGTTGGTATTATTAGCCGGTTTATGGAGACACACAGCCAAGTTTATTTACAAGCTATAAAATGAATTTTGCGATATATAAAAGTTACTCAAAGTCATGATATCTTTTATAAATCTGTTAATGACTATGATCTTGTTGGGTATACAGATGGTGATTGGGCAGGTGATGTTGAAGATAGGAAAAGTACTTCCGGCTTTGTGTTTCAAATGGGCTCGGGAGTAATTTCTTGGTCATCAAAGAAACAACAGGTTGTTGCACTTTCCACTGCTGAAGCAGAATACATGGCAACTGCCTCCACTGCATGTTAGGTTGTTTGGTTGCGGCGGTTATTGGATGAGCTAAAATAGAATCAAATAACTCCTACAAAGATTTTCTGTGACAGCAAGTCAGCTATTTCTCTAACTAAAGATCCAGTATTTCACGAGAGAAGTAAGCACATCGACGTCAAATTTCACTACATTTGTGAGCTTGTCTATAACGCCCCGCCCTTCCTTTTTCACTCGTGAAAATCAGAGTATACTCTTTTTTGTTTTAAATAAAAGAGTGAGAGAGAGTAGGAGCGACATGACGCGAGCTAAGTCCGGGTTTCCAAACTTGACCCTTAATTGGTCAACAATACGTGTGCGTGGACCAAGTCCACAAAAACAATTCACACGTTTTCAATTAACTACGGAATTATTATATGAATGGAAACTATCCATAAACATGATGTTAAAGGCAAGGAAGCCAATCACTATAAAATTAACTTAAGTTTAAATATCCAAAATCATCAATCAACCATAGCAAAATAAATAAGTTATTACAATCCCACAATGCTAATTATCTCAAATACATTGTTCCAAAATAAATTAAGTAAAATCAACATAATCTGCCCAAGCTCCTAAGCTTGGCTCTCTTCACGTCCATTGTCCTTTCCATTTCTTGTTCCATCATCTAAAAGGTAGAAGGAGGGCGCTAGTCAACACGCCCAGTAGGAATTCCAATTAGGGTCATACACATATAGGATCAATGTAAAAATCAGAATAAGAGTATCATATTAGAAACTATAAACATGTCATAGTATCAAAATCAGCGCATGATAATTATATCTAAATCATGATCATGTATATGTCAATGCCATGGGTGTCATATGCCAATGATCCCCCACCCAATCTTCATATCAAACATCATACAAATCATAACAACATTTTCCTTGATATATAATGAAATCATATCAAGGTGCTCCCTTGGCCATTTACGTCTGCAGTGTTTTGTGACGGCACCACCAGGTCATTGTTATACCTCCCCATGTGTTTTAATAGGAATTACCGATGGAGCGTGGGTTCCTCCCTCTACGCAGGGTTTTTGGACTGGTTACCCCGGAGCTCTTTAGACCAAATTACGCCGTGCCCCTATTTAGCAATCCCGGGCAAGGCCAATAAGTCAATGGTTCACATAGCTCTACATAAGCTAGTCTCAAGCCCCAAGTCATGTCCGGACAGCTCATAACTTGGCTTGCTGCCCCATATATTCCCTCCCATGCCATGCATGAGATTATGGATGAACAAATGTCATTTCGTATCAAAACACATAATAATATTGAAAACAGTTCATAAAACATATTCCATTTGATTTACCAAAATAAACATTGTACTGAAGTAAAAACCAGTAGCATATAAGATCTATATGCATCTCAACAAGGTAGGAATCCTACCAACGTCTGATTTACTGTCATTCTCCTGGTTTCGTAGAAATAATGCCAACGGTTGAGCGAATCAAACCTTGTTACCTTATCAAATCCAACCATATATATTAATTTGATTGTTTATTTTTATTTCCATCAATATTACATCATACCAGATAATCAGAAGTTTCTGGAAATTTACCCAAACATATAACATTATATTTCAGTCGACTGAATCAAGGATTCAGTCGGCTGAAACCTACCTAATTACTATTCTCTGCCTTACCCGCAGACTTTCAGTCGGCTGAACTATACTTTCAGTCGGCTGAAACCCAACTCAGTATTGTTCTTTCTTTGACTCACTACTTTTCAGTCGACTGAATCACAGATTCAGTCAGGCTGACTTTGAGTCAAACCCCTTTCAGTCGACTGAATCAGAGATTCAGTCTGTTGACTTTGTATCAGATTGACTGTGTTTTCGGCTAGTACAGATTCAGTCAACTAAATCCATGATTCAGTCCTTCTCCTTCCTTGGTCTTTCTTTGTTCTTCACTGCTTTCTCTAAGGTATAGACGAATTGGGGGAGAGATGAGAAGAGGAGATGAAAGAATCCTCGTGAGCAATATGAAATTCAGCCAAGGGGGTGTGAACAACCCTTTGGTTGTGTCTCTTTGTATCCCATCCTAGTCCCTCTCACTTCCTCTCTTTTATGACTTGTATCTAACCAAGGAGCCTCTTGGCCAAACCAAGAAGACTCTTGGCCTTCCAACGTGGGCATGGAGTTCCATCCATTGAGATGGAAACTCTCCACCTCCCACTTGACTCATTAAAGGTCTCCTCAACTTCCATTCAACTCACTTTAACTCACTTAATTTATTTGAACTCATTTGCCAACTCAACTAACACCTTAACTCATCTAAACATCATGTAACTCTTTAATCCTTTGATGGTTGACCAAGTCAACCATGACATGATCGACCATAACACATGGCCCTTGGGGTCCCACCTTGACCATGTTACTTATATGCCACCTCACCCACTTGCCACCTCACCTGATGAGGTGGATTTGGGTCTAAATTGGGTAGCTGACCCAATTAATTAACCTTATCCGCTTACTTTAAAATCAGTTCACCTATGACCTATTGAGTCCCAATTGAGCAATTGCCCCGTTTAATTTCATTTACCCAAATACTTTCAAATCAAACCCTATCCATGATCCATTGGATCTTAATTGGGTTCTTGACCCGACTCCTTTACCCATCTAAGGGTCCATTTCGTCCATAAATCTTAAATTCAATCAATTTAACAATTTAATTAGATAAAATCCAATATATTATTAATGCATTGAAAAATCCAGATGTTACATTGTCAAAGGAAATGAAATAGCAATGGAGTTTTGTAAGTTCGAAGATCAGATCGCCGACATTCTACAAAGCCGCTGAAAGATGAAGCCTTCTACAAATTGAAGAAGATAATGTGGATGTGTAATTCTAAAAGTTTGAGTTTAAGGGAGGCTCTTGGAATTTGATTTAAACTCAAACTCTTTTTTTTTTTTTTGGAGTCATAGTTGAATAAGTCTGTAACTATGTTGCAGATTGTTAAGAAGTTGTTTTGCATTTTCGTAGGTAATGGAGTAGTGCCATAAAAATAGGAGTTTTTTTTTTAAGCTTTGTTGATGTTTTCTTTAAGAATACATTTAAGTTGGTTGGAGTTTTTATCTTGTTGGGGTCTGTAATTGCCTATATATATAGGTGAGTATTATGATGTTTTCTATATACACACCAGTTTTATCAATAAAAATTCATCTTTTTTCATTTATTTTTTCTGTTCTATTTTTTATCTTGTTTTAGAGGTTAAAAGTTCAAACTTTTAATTTCCTGCAATTTTAACCCTCAATTGAGAGAGTGCCCCAAGTTCCCAACACCCATTTTTCATCACCATTCCCTCACTCAGCAGCTGACGCCCAAAGCAACTTACTGTCCCTCCAAGCCATCGACACCACCTCGACACCACCTGTAGCAACAATCGCCAGCCCCTCACTTCCGCCAATCGGTAGTTTCCTTTTCCCTCTCTTGGCTTCTATTCCTTATTACATTAGGTTAGAGATTGCGAACCCAACTTGCTGCAACACTACTGTCCCATACCCTTGCCTAAAAGACAAAAAGAAAATAAATCCTAAATCTAAGACCACTCAATGACATTCAAGCTTCACACCACCGTTTCTCACCCATTAGCCATCAAGAGGCTTCTAGGTAGAATTTCCCACTTCTTCATCCTATGGTATTTATTTATTATTTTAAATTGTCATTTTATTTACTTTATCTTTATTTTATTTCAGCCCATTTGATTTATATGATTCATGATGTGATTTTGCAAGGGCTATATATTTACTCTTTTTATTACAACCCATTTCTTTAAGTTGGTTTTCTTTAAGCTCTGATTTTTATCTTATTTTATTATTTTGTTATTTTTTTTTAATTCATCTCACTTGCTTAAATCACTTCATGATTTGAATTTGCGAAATTCTATCATTTATGTATTTCATTTTTCAAGCACCAAGTTGAAAAAAATGATAATAATAGTAAATAAATAATATTAATTAAATGATTTTACTTTTCAAAAAAAATATTTAAATGATTTTGTTCATTGTTACCATTGTATTTGACTAAACTATTCATGAATTAGATTTTTGCAAACTTGTTTATTTTTTTATTTTTGGCTTTAAAGTAAGTTTTGAGGCCTTTAATAAATAAATTTGTATTGTTTTATCAGAGTTCTCTCCTAATCTGAAATCCTCCAACTCCAAGCTAATTTCCCAAACGTTTAGTAGGATCCTGTTGATCAGCACACTTTCACCAACACTTTTAGGATGATGGCACTTATCACTGTTTTATCATACATTCGCATATATTTAACCTTTAACCTTGGACATTGAGTGACTTAAATGGGGCCCTTTGTTTATTAAGCCACTTGTTAAAGGAACCTGTTGAGTGAATTTGTGGCAAGGGATCCGTTCTGCTGCACTCATGTCAACCTATATGAAATTAAATGTTCTGATCAGACGAATGGAAAATGAACACTGATGCTTGAAACTTATTTATAGTATGTCGTGTATTTAGCTATAACATTTGAATGAATTTATGACGAGAATAAGACATGTGTTGGATGTCGAACATGATGCTTCAGACTTAATGATAACATGTCGTCTATTTATTTATAACATATGAATGAATTTATGCTGAGAGTAAGATATGCGCCTGGATATTGGATATGATGCTTGGAACTTGTTGATAACATGATGGGTGTTTACTTATAATATGTGAATGAGATCATGATGAGTATGTGGATTTGTATTTTGAGATCTTGTTATATGCTTATGTTGTTATACATGGTTATGATATCATGTGCATGTAAGGGAGGTCACCCGCAATGGACAGCGCGCCCTTGGGTGTTGAAATGGAGGAACTATTCACATATGTATATGTTTATGATGATGTGATGATGTTGTTTGTTGGGAGGACTTCCCCGTTACGCTTCGGCGGTCGAGACCTCCATAGAGGATTCGAGTTTCCCCATTGCATTCCTGTGATTAAGGTGCCTGCCCTAGAGTAGAGAGATTATCTATATGTGTATATGCTTATAATGAGATGATGATTTGGTTGTTGGGAGGACTTCCCCGTTACGCTCCTGCGGCTTGAGACCCCATTAGCAGATGCGGATTTCCCCGTTGCGTTCTGGAGGTTGAGGTGTCTGCCCTAGAGTTTGGCTTCTCAGAGCGTGATCGAGGGGTTTTCTGACACGGCTCGTGTGATTGAGGCAATTGTGTATGGTGTAGTCTCTTGTTGACATTGGTATGGAGACCCGAGTTGTTGGAGGACCCGATGTGGGCTACCGAGATGATGTCTCGGATTTGTTTGTAGATCATTAGTTGGTGGTGTAGTTGGGTTTCATGTACATGAGCACTCTTGTTATTACGATATTCTGTAATGATATCTATTTATGTTGCTGACTTGTGATAAGCATTATCTCTTTACTGAGCTGGTTAGCTCACCCCTTACCTTTCAGGTACTCCGATTGCGTAGGGGCCAGGCGGGCCCCTTGAGGAGGTATCTGAAGAGGAGTAGCAGTAGTTAAATATCTCATATTATGCTTATGCTTTAGTTTTGAGAGACTCTTATTTGTATGGACTCATTATCATATGTTTTGTTTGGATGACTGTATAATTATATTGAACGGTCGGTGGTTGTTTGTTATGCTTACTATTATGTTGGATTTGGCCTTTATTGGATTATTGAGCAGGAGGCAGTTACCCCATTTAAAAAAAATAAATAAATAAATTGCCGGATATCCGTTCTTTGGTAATGTTTTGAGACTTTCGGAGATAACGTGCCAGTAGCGGAATGGGGTGTTACAGAGTTGAGTTTAAAATTTTAATTATTAGCAATTTGAATTATAATGGCCAATATTTTTCAATTTTCTACAAAAATCAAATCATGATTTGGGGGTCAACGTAGTTTTGACCTTTAAAGTCCTGTTTCTACTTATACAACTGTCAGAGATGTAATTATTTCAGTGTACAATGGGTAGATTATTCATTAGTCATTAGAGTCTATATATTTATTTATCTTCTTGTATTATTCCTAACTAATGAACAATTAGCAACTTAATAATAATATCTACTAATTCATTGAGTTTTCAAAGTCATTAATGGTCGAAGAGATTATAGAATAATAACTTAATAAAAAAAGCCCTACTGAACGACTCCATCTGATTCAAATGTTTACAAAACCAAATTACGTTCGCATGGTTTGTGAAACCAATTCGAGTATGGGCACAAAAGTAGACGAAAATCAAAACCCTAAGACGGCAACTACATGGCTCCGTGCACCCGACGTGCATGCTTTATTTCATTGTACGGTACTTATTAGACAGAGTAGACACTGTGGATCTAGTTCTGGGGCTGGGTTTGAGTTTCACTGTCATGGACCTGGCCCGGATATCTGCAGCACTGCCTACAGCCGCCACCGTAATAGCCACGCCCACCGCAGCAACCGTATGAGCATCGTCCATGACCATCGCCACGGCCAGGATAACCGCCGGAACCATGTCCTGGGTATCCTCCATATCCACGTCCTGGATAGCCACCATACCCACGGCCGGGATTGCTTCCACGTCCATAACCACCACCCGGATACCTCCCGTACTTGGCATCTTCTACCCCAACATCCTCAGCCGCCTTCTTCTCTGCAAACAAATAAACCGAAATACTTTCAGTACTAATTATTCAAATCCCCTTTTAATTTAGTAACTGCTGTAAGGAACAGTCGTGATGAACTCAGCCCAGTGTCATTAAAATCGCAGGCAAAACAATCTAATTGAACAATTTTTGTTCTCTCTTTAAATTATCATCATGTCTTCTCTCTAAATTACAGATGAGACTGATTTCACAAACGTACAGGATCATCTACCAACCTTATGTATTTAATTATTTTGAAAGAGGTCGAAACAATCCAATCAGTTTAAAATCTATGGTCAAATAAAATGTTTGGACTATTGGACTCGAACGAGTTCCACATTGGTTGTGAATGGGTAGATTTAGAGGTTAATAAGTGATATCAAAGTCATATTTCGAAGCCAATGAATGTGAATTCAAGAGATTCTTTAGACAGATGGGATCCCAGAGATATTTTATCCACCAGAGAATCTAGGTTCGAGTGAGGAATTGTTGGACTCTGAATGAATCTCACATTAATTGGAAAGGACCAATTTAGAGACTTATAAAAAACTTTGGTCACTCCACCTATTTGACTAACCTTTTGAATTGAATATCCAACTATTTACATTAAAATAATATGTGGATCGAGTCATGGTTCACAATTCTCATGCATCCATCCACAATGTTGTTCTTGTATCCCAACTCAAGTTCTGACTTTCTGCTTGTTTCCTTCACAAATTCGTGCCATCAATGTAAATTATAAATAACACAAGATTTTAAATATTGCCCACAAAACTCTTTTAAGTTTCCAAAGAATCTGAGAAGATAAAACTTAACTTATCAAAGTGTTAATTTAAATTGGCGGACTCCTCTAAATGAGATGGACTAAATGATAGGGGCACACTTCTATTCTCTTTTAGAAAGAAATGATTAATTGCAGACGCTGATCATGACAAGGTTAGATGATTCATATTCATCATTCATTAAAAATTATATTTAAGTTATGATATCTACAGATAAATAGTGAATATATAGAACCAAACTTTATTACAATAAAGTCTCTTGCACTGATCATCTTTTACATTAAAGTTATATTGAATTTTTTTTTATTTAATGAAAATACTAAGGATCTTCCTCTTACTTCTCCTATCTTCTTAATATGATTATAAAAAACAAGAATGGTTAGAAGGACCAAATTTCTCCTACAATTTTTCTACATAATACTATTAAGTGTTAATATATATTAGCATTAATTTATTTAATGTTTGACCACCTTTATTAAATATAATGAATCATTGCAAATACGGCTGCAATTCGGGTCGGATTCTTTAAAACCTAACTCGACTCGAGTTGATATATATGGAACCCAATCCGACCTGAATTGATATATATGAAACCCGATCCGACCCGAAATTTACAACCCAACCCGACCTAAATTCTAACCGAATCAACTCGAATTTTGACCCGGCCCGCATTCTAGAACCATTTTAGCCGGGTCGGATCGGGTTGGATCAGGTCGCGTTAACTTGTAAAATCCTCAACCTGACCCGACTCGAATTCCATGTAGGTTTTTATCTTTTGACCCGCTGACCTGAAATTCTTGACCCGACCCTCATGATTTATCGGATTGGGTCGGGTTGGGCCAAAACCTGACCCGAGTTGCAGCCCTAATTACAAAGATATTTAATTGCATATTGGATCTAAACAGAATCATAAGCCAATTCCAAGCTCTCTATATTTTTCATGACTTCAAATATGCCTCACATGATGGGTCCTTTGAATAAATCCTTTTATATATGAACACAATACCTAAAGAATCATATTTAATTCAATTACAAAATCATGATTTTAGGCTCCCTATATTTTAACTTGTTTAAACTATTAACAACTTTCATGCTACATGAGATCCACCGTCACTCCATTTGATTTGATGGCACATTGAACAATCTTAATAAAAATATGAAATTTTATAAAAATCACTTGATTTTAGAAATCATTTTTTTAAGCTTTGACAATTTTGATGACTTTAAATTATTTTTGAATATCGTTACATTGAATATGTTAATTTGTAGATATGCATGTAAATATAACTATAAGTTAAATAGACATAAAAAATAAATAAAATCTTCTTTTGGTGTTTTAATCTATAGTTTTTGTATGTACAAACTATACTATATAATTTAGTTATTATAAAACATTCAATTCATAAAGTAGGTGTTATCTCCTTCTATGCTATTCTACCCCATTATAATATAATAATATAATATAGAACTCGGACTACCATTTAAAGCTTGATATTTTATATAAAAATGTATTTTTCTTCCCCAACTATTTATGAAATATAATTTTAGAAAAAGTTTGAGAACATTCTGTCAAGATCTAAATATCAACCTTCATATTTCCTGAAACAACTCCAAGAAAAGGTCCACAGCAAACATAGAAGCCTTGGAACACACTTTCTAGCTAATAGATATATGAACTATTTTTTTTTTCCATAGACGACTTTACGTGGGATTGCATGTTCCATTATATGCCCTATCTGACTTTTTCTAATGTCCTGAAAAAAATTACCAACTTTTCAAGGAAAACGAGTTATTTTTCTTTGTAACAACAAATCAAATAAAATTTAAAGGAGTTGGGAATGTGGCCAGGAATCAGAGGGTTATTTCTCGTAGAGTTATTCTATATTTGAGTAGAGAGGTTTGTACATGTTTTGAAAATTAATCTCGTAGTCTAAGAGATTTGGACACCTTAAGCATAAAAATAATAAAATAACAACTCAAATAAAATAGAGCACATGCAAGTATATGAAATTGAGGGTTGGCAGGCCCTCTCTTTTAAGTGGGGGGATTCAACTATTAGAATGTAGTTAACCTTCATTGAATGGACCTAAATCACAAATAGAAGTTGAATCCTGACGTTATGAAATAGCAAATGAATCGATGAGGAAACTCAATTTTTTTTTAATATCCAATTGTGCAGACCTTTTAGAGAACCTGACTAATTCTTTGAGAATTTGCAAACCTTCCTATTCACACACATTTCTTGATCATCAACCCAACTCTCTTAGATACGCCAAACAAACCCAAATTATGAAGGTATGATAAAGTAAATCAGATGCAAGGTCATGATATCAGAATATGAACAAAAATTCTATAGTTTTGATGAAATCTTACAAAATCAAAGCTGTAAAAATGGTAGAATATATACTGATTCAAATTGTACTTGTATGGATGTCGCTGGAAAACAAAGGAAAGGACTCAAAATAAAGTAACAGGAATCAAACACTGATTGGTATAAGAATTCTGACCCAGTTCTTTAGATACCTCCTCAGAAGAGATGAGAAGAAAAGCAGCAAAGAGAAAACCCAATACAATTAAAGCCCTGGAACTCATATCTCCTGACAAAGAGATTTATATATGAAAAGAAGAGAATGGAGAAGGATGAGGATATCCCTCTTATCCATTCCCTATTTATAGAAGAGAAATAACATCTTGATCTCTCTCTATCTTGATGTACTGTGGGCAATCCTACTGCAAGAAACCAATTAATTGCGGCAGAGTTTGAAAATCAAATAGAGTTATTGAGGTGATGACTTCAACATCCATCAGACAATTAATTGAGAACTCTTGTGGTATGTAGTAATGGGCTGGTAGGTGTGTTATCTATTATTTGTCTTATAGCTCTCAAATTTAAAATTCAGACTCAATTTGTGAATTTATTGAGTTGCATAATCCAAGTGAGATGTTGGATTTTACTTGAAAACACTCAGTAAAACTTATCGAGTCATTTGACTTAAAATCTTGTTGAGTTGTAATCAACTCAATTCAACTACCTCTGGTCATTCTAAAATAGTTAAACTACGTCTGTATAGGTAAGCTTTTCTCTGTGTTCTACATGCCATTAAGAATGGTAGAGCAAACATTTAAAGGTTGTTACTGGGACATCTTTAGATCATTTGAATATTTTGCATTTAAAATGTATTTTTATTTAGGAGGTCTAAAATATTGATTTAAAATGGAAAATATTAAATTGAATAATGAAAATCACTTAAAAAAATATTTTAAATATTTTTAAAACATTGAGATTTGATATGCGAAAACCTCACTCTTGGGTGGTTTGTTTAAACTTTAAAGTGTATGAACGACTGTGGAGTTTGGATAGTCGTTGGCAGTGTTGAACAATGAATTAGACATTAGATCTTACCCCATTGACCATGCAAACTATGGCAGTGGCCATTTAAATCTGACTCGCATGGTTGTTGGCTGTTAAGAGACATTCAATCAATCTTTATCTACTTATCAAAAATATTATAAGTTTTATATACTTTCGTTCGACCCGTGATTAGTACAGAACTATGTGTATTCAGAGTTTTAGTTTTATTTAATGCACTCGTACTCAAAAAGCAGTGAGGTCTTTGATTTTTTCATCATATAAAAGGGAGCATAATACTAATAATCTAAAGAACCATCCAACTATCACATGAATTTTACAATTCAATTTTAAATTATTTATGACTTTGTGATACAATTATGGTATTTAAATATAAACTAAAGACGGTGCAAGGTGAAAGTGAATCAATTTTAATAAATATAAAAAATCATCTAATTTAAATTAAATTAAATGAATGATTTAATTAAAACATATTTCTTTAACTCATTTTTTTGTATTTTAAATTAAATGGCTAAAGTTTTCTAAATGAGACCACTTTCGTGTAGTTAGCACATCTATAATCCTTGCTTTGGGTTGGTGGAATTAGTAGACTTCGTCCTTTGGGTTGGTGGAATTAGTAGACTTCGTCCAATGTTTCGTCACATTCAAAATTTATTTACAATACAAAGCTCAACAATATCATATAGAGGATACATCAATTTGTACATAAATTACTAAATCATAGTCGCATTAGATTTTCCAAATATTTGTAAGTTCAATGAATTTTTGCTTTTTATGTAAATGGAATCTAAATGCATATTAAGTCTCATGAAATTTTTAATTTGTAATTTCAATAAATTTTTGCTTTTTATGAAAATAGTATCTAAATGCATATTAGGTCTCATGAAATTTGTTCGGCTAACTCGGCAGTATTAGTGTAAGGATAGTGAGAGACACATTTTTCTTGTTTTTTTTTTTTTTTTAATTTTTAGAAATACTCTACTTAAAATGGTAAAAGGCAACTTCATTTGTTTATATAATAATAAAATTACCTTTAACTTTTGAATTTTTTATGGGTTCCTTTGACATAAAAAATCGAAAGTACCTCTCTATCATTTAGTGCATAACATCAATATATAAAGTTATTTTTATAATTACATAGTACTTAAGACTGTCAATATCCAAATGGGTATGTATTTAAAAGAGAGATAATTTAAAATTAAATTAATTATAAAATTAACAAATGATTTAGTTGCAGATATGCATTTGGAACTTTAAGAAGTAGATTAATAAATCAAATGTGATGTTGACCTGACTTGCATTCTCTTGTTAGCATCTTAATACGAGTGAAGTGATGATGACTTAGTGAAATTTTCAATTTGCTTCTCAAGGATGTTTACATATAAGTTTATCACTTTCCACCCATATCGATATTGAACCAATGCACTTAATCATTTATTAAATGGGTCAATTCATTTAATTATATTCTCCTAAGACACTTATCCATTTACATATTTTGTAAAAGGCATCATTTCTAAATTTTAAATGCATAGAAAAGTATAAAGTATTTACTCATAGATTGTGTTACAACATCAGCTATTCTCGATATGGTTACGGGGCGACATCAGGCTCACCCAGCACTAACTGGAGGTTTCTCTCTTGCTTCAACTGCCAGACTATGCAGACAACCAACATCCCTCGAGACACTTATCTCTGAGTACTCTCTAACCTATATAGTTCTTATTTCCTTCATTGTTGGGCCAATCTCGGTGGAGTTAATATAATTCCCAATTTCCCATTCCAGTTTGTTCTAGACTTAGCCAAGTCCCTTTACTATTTTCCCCCTCACGCAGAGCAACTCCCTATCAATCCTATTATAAATAGAAGCGTACAAAACAATGAACGAAAAAAATAAACTACAGATCAAAGACACACAAGACACAAAGACTTTAGGTGGTTCCCTTTCGGTAGGTCCACGGGTTCAAATCAGATCCACTATACTCAAAAGCAAAATGAAAAAGAAGAGACGATCGTGCATGTTACAATTTTCACTTCACACTCTCCTCTCTCACGAAATGAAACATTACATATTGCCCTAATTAAGGCTACAACATATGTAATGCGACAACTACAAAATTGCCCTCCATGGAGCCCTCGAGCGCCTCGGAGGGGGCGCTGCCCCCCTTTGAACCCTCACGAGCTTAGCGAGGAACTCGACTCTCGAACGAACCTGTGGAGATGGGATCACCAATAAATATCTGACAAGTAGACTCCACAAACCTAACAATCTCCCACTTGGAGACTGATCAAGCAAATCCTATTCATCAATAGAAGCCATGCCTTCATGAAATGGATCCTAGTAGAACCAACTCTTGGTCTTCAACCAATAAGACTAATAGAAACTGAACATGACTTCAGTTTCTCTCTAGTCACCACCTTGGTCAACATATCTGCAACATTCTGACTTGTATGGATCTTCTCAAGTGTCAATGTTCCATCATTCAGAATTGAACGTATGAAATTATATGTCAATTGTATGTGTTTTGTCATGGAATGGAATGCTGCACTCTTTGCGAGATGAATAGCACTCTGGTTATCACTGTATAAAACATTGTTCTCTTGTTTCTTACCAACTCTTGCAAGAAACTCTGCAACTAAATCATCTCCTTGCTAGCTTTAGTAACTGAAACATATTCAACTTCTGTAGAGGACAGCACCACAATTTTCTACAACTGAGAGACCCAACTCATAGTCGTACCACCAACCCAAAGTATACACATACCCAAGTAGTACTTTTCCTGTTATCCACATCACCTGCTAAGTCTGAATCAACATAACCTTGTAAGTTGATTTCTGAATCTCCATAACACAACCCAACATCTATAGTACCTTTAAGGTATCTAAAGATCCACTTAGGTAGCTTCCCAATGCTCTTTGCCTGGATTGTAAATAAATCTACTGATAACTCCCACTACATGAGCAATGTCTAGTCTTGTACTAACCATGGCGTAAATCAAGCTGCCAATGGCTGAGGCATTGGTACCTTAGCCATGTAGTCACTGTTCCTCATGTGTTGTTGCTCCTTGTTCCTTTGAAAGTCTGAAGTGACATGACAAAGGCATGCTAACTGGCTTAGCACCTTCGATGTTGAACCTGTTGAGTACTTTACCCACGTACTCAGTTTGTGACAACTTTAGTTTTCTGTCTGCCCTATTTCTAATGATTCACATTCCTAGGATTTATTTTACAGCACCCAAATCCTTCATTGCAAATTCTTTGGACAGTTGTTCCTTGAGATTTGAAATCTCATGCATGTTTGACCCTGCAATCAGCAATCATCTACGTATAGGAGAAGTATGATATAAGAAGTGTCAAGATTTTTAATATAACAACAATGATCACCATTACATCTATTAAAACCACTATTGGACATGAAATTGTCGAACTTCTTGTACCATTTTCTTGGAGCCTATTTCAAACCATACAAGCTCTTTTTCAATTTGCATACCATAGTCTCCTTACCTGGTACAATGAACCTCTGCAGTTGCTTCATGTAGATATCCTCCTCCAAATCACCATGGAGGAAAACTGTTTTCACATCTAACTGTTCAAGATGTAAATCCTCTACAGCCACAATTCTCAGTACCAATCTAATTGTTGACATCTTTACAACTGGAGAGAAAAGCTCAGTGTAGTCAACTTCTTCTTTCTGCTAAAATCCCTTCACAACCAATTTGGCCTTGTAACACTTACTGTCATCATGCTCTTTCTTAACTCTGTAGACCCACTTGTTATGCAAAGCCTTCTTCTCTTTTGGTAGCTGAGTGAACTCCCATGTCTGATTTGACATAAATGAGTCCATCTCATCAAGCATAACTGACTTCGACTTGGTTGAAACATCAACCTGCAAAGCTTCACCATAACATTTAGGCTCACCACCGTCAGATAGCAATAAATAATGTAAAGAGGGAGAATATCGTTGTGTTGGTTTAGACATTCTAGATGGCCGTCTCAACGCAGTCGTAGGTGTGCTTGGTTCCACCTGTGGGATCGTGCTTTCTAGATTATTCTGAACCCTTCCATACACATCCTTACCAGATATCTCTTCTAAATCACATATTCAGTTTTTTAGGCATTAGTACTTGCATTTTCAGATTTTACAGTTGATTTGTCTTTATAGATCACTCTTTCATTAAATGACATCTCTGCTTCTAATAATTTTCCAATTTTGGTCATCCCAGAAACGATAACCAAACTCATCAGTGCCATACCCAATGAAAGTACATTTTCTAGATTTCAGGTCAAGCTTGCTCCTAACATTAGAATCTATATGCTCATATGAAACACAACCAAACACTTTCAAATGTGAAAGATCTACCTCTTTACCACTCCAAACCTCCTTCGGTAAGTGTCTATCCAACGGAACAAAAGGTCCTCGATTGATCAAGTATGTTGTATTGTTAACTGGATCAACCCAAAACATCTTGGGCAATCCAAAATGTATCCTCATGCTTTTAGCACGCTCATTCAGAGTTCTATTCATGTGTTCTGCAACGCCACTCTCTAGAACACGATTAACCCTAGAGGGAGGGAGGGAGGGAGGGAGAGGAAGGGGGGGGGGGGGGGGGGGGGGGGGTGAGGTGAATAGGGTAATCACCAATTTTAGTGGCCTTTAAAAATTTCTTGATTAATTACAATAATTTGCAGCGGAATAAATAATATTAATCAAGTGTGTGATAACAAGAGTGTATAAGTTATAGAAACAATCACACAATCAAAAGTCAAACACCCACAACACTAGATGTATAATGGTTTGGAGTAAATTCCTCGTACATCCACTGATGGACTCATCTAACCATGGGCTATCCCAAATACATTATGTGGGGAATTACGCCCTCATGAATAGAGTAGGAATTCCACCTAACTCGATTGAATGACAATTTCACCCAATCCCTAGAATTTTAAAAGATCCGACCTAACCCCAGTCTACGTCATTATCCTTCTATTTTTTTTATAGTGGTTCAAGAGTATATCCATCTTTAAGCCACTTTACAAGTTTGATGTTTTAAATGAAATTAAAACGAAGAAGCACTTACCTTGTTTGAGCTCACTCGATGTAGATGTGCTTCTTGAAGTGTCCTTCCTAATGTGATCTCTTTTGTTGGCAAAGATACGCAGTGTGTAGAGCAATCACAATCCTTGGAAGAAATGTTCTAGTATATGGATTTGCAAGTTGATCCTATATTTGGTTTATTTTCTCTCTCTCTCTCAATCTCAATCAAAGATGAATGGATTCTCAAGTGATTCACCTACGTGAAGTGCATGGAGAGGATTTGGGATTCTAGAGATGACTTTTAGATTTTCCTATATGAAGTTTCTAAGGTGTCCAATCAATTTCTCCAAAATTCAGAGTTTAAATAGGTATCCAGAATTTTCCTGAACTGACATGGAGATCGGTCGTGGGCCACAATGGATCATGGCACATAAGTTGTTGTTGCAATATGAATGTTATGCATTTAATACAGTCTCAACAGATACTCCATGAGGTGTCGTGGCATGGCGATGGATCGTGGCCCTTATGTTTGGCCTGCCAACAATATGACTGTTACACATTAAATGCACCTTAGCAGTACAATAACGGTCACCCACGATGGGTTGCGACTGACTATAGGTCGTCGAGCCCAAGTTCCGATGGATCTCCAATTAAAAATAGTATCGTCCTGAGGCCAACTGAATTTTATAGAGTGTTTTCCATCCATAACTCTGAAAATTCCAACATACAGGTCGTGGAGCACGATGGGTCAGCCCTGTCCTCATGATGGGTCGGTGCCTCACGATAGTATCGGTCTGAGAGTGAACTACTTTGACAGTATTTTTCCAACCAAAACTCCAATCAATCTAGACGATGGATCGTATGACCACGAATGGTCGTCCCTATCCCAAGCGATGGATCCCCGAACACGATAGGTTGTCTTGATAGTATATCAATTTTCCAAGTTTAAGTCCACTTGGTTTTGTTGGATGTCATGGTCCACTTGGCTTGATTAGATTTACCAAATATGATCTCTAAGCCTAGTCCAGGTCTTCCTAAATGTTTTGGGTTTACGCTAAAGTCATCTATGCCTAATTACCTTCCGTGTGATTCTCATACACTGGTGATGCTTTGGTTTTTCAACTCAAGTTTTCATCTTCACCATCACTTGAGTCGTGTTTCATTACTTCAAACGTCGAAGGCAATGCTTCACCTGATCATAGAATTGACAAACAGGTGATTCGGCAAGCCGGGGCACTAAAAATCTCCCCCTTTGTCAATTTTCATGACAAAAACCTAGAAGGTAATGAATACAGACTCCATGAATTATGTAATGCCCCGCTCCTTCTACAACTTAAACGGGGCGTGATCCAACGCAACAACATGACTAATGGGTCTTACATCACAGATTTGTGGCTGGGGGAGATAATTAATTTTTTTAAAAGATTATAAATAAAATAAACAAAGCCAGCAAATCCTTCATGTCCAAACTTAAAGCATCTTATAATTTCAAATGTCATCCGTAAAATAAAATGACTAACTTCTACTATCAATGTCAAATCTAATTTCACGATTTGCTCACAACCCATTCATAAAATAAAAATAGAATCAATTAATAATCTCAATATTCTCAAACTAAAATCAACGAATCGAGTCTCTAACAGAATAAATAACATTAATCCATAAAACTCAACCACATGAACCAACACCTATGCTAAGAATTCAAACATGCATCCATAGTGACGTCTAATTATCGGTACTTTCCTCCAAGCCTAAATCCAGAGGGTTGAATGTAAGGGGTGTGAGCTCCAACCCAAGTGAAAGAACACAATAACAAATATACAACACAATTATCTCCCTTATTATCAATTTAACATAATAAACGTAATATTAAAGCATAATTAAATGAATATGCATTTAATGTCCATGCTTTATGCCAGTTAATTAAAAAATGCTCAATGCTCATGCCAATGCATGGTACTCAGCACCACCCGCACCACTTTCAACCAACAAAAGTGCGTCGTCACCAGGTCCAATGCAGCCCCTCAAATGGACATGCAACTCCTCAAATGGACACGGACCATGGTGACTCATAGGTAACTAGTTCTAATGCAGCCCCTCAAAGGACACGGCCCACATGGTTACATGTCTACCATCAAATCCTGACAACCCTCAAATGGCTTGGCCCACATATGGCACTACAACAACCAGGTGCAAGTAGACCTCAAATGGCCAACTTGTTGCTCCACATCCACATCACACTCTCATACTCCCATACCCTTTAATATGAGAATGTAATGTCTCATGTCATGTTCAACATGTAGTAATCTCTAACCACATGCTTATGAATTATAATTATTCTAGCATGGTCCATAAAATCATGTTTCAATCACCAACATACTCCAAACATAGTTATATGATCTCAAATTAATATAAGCATCATATGCATATTCTAAAATATCAATTCCAATACCAACAATATCCCACATGCATAATAATGAATCATATTGCAACGTTATTATCATAGCAACACAATATCGTATTTAAATCTCAATTCTCCACAAATAACATCACAACAGTAAACACAAATTCATCCAATTCGAATTCAATTGTTAGACCCTTCAACAAGGTCAGTGGCTAATTTCCAACTATTCGGACAGACTGAGTCTCGTCACTGCCATTAGAATACTTAGCTAATCCCTTTACACTATGGTGAGTAAGCACCGGATTACAGTCACTATTGCAACATGTACCCAGTCTATTTCATAGGTCCAACATTACATTCCAAAACACAACACATCATGCAATATTTTCCATTGCTCAATCATATCAATAAAATAGAGAATATCATGCACAATAGAGTATAGCGTATTGTTTTCACTCACCTAGAAGTTCATGAAGTGTACACAATAAACTCTTGAAGTTCTCTTAGCAATCAAGATCCAAAGTTAGCTGAAATAATACTAATAGCAAAACCAATAAAAATCTATCCTAATAATTCGCTCTAATTTTCAAAGCCACTTGAGAATCCATTCATTATTATTTCATATTAAAATAATTCACTTCCTAATATCATAGGTTTTCTGATCTACCAAATAGGGATTCAAAAATCTAAGTTTTCCAAGTTTTGCGTACTTTTCTAGGAAAATCCTTATAGTGAAGAATTTGATTGTCTTACAAATTTTTCTGGAAACACCATGTTCACTAATTAAGTGTCATATTCCACTAGTAGGTAGGTCTCTGAATTATAATCGCAACGATATCTCGTTTGGAAAAAATGGACTTTCCTAACCCGAATTATGATCGTTTTACTCAGACGGTCCATCAACCAAACACAATATAGTCTGTCCGAGAAACCTGGGTTGTAAACCGATTATTACCTGCCAAATCATCAAATTGGCCATTCATATTTTTTATGGAGATATATCTCCTCATTCTGATCAATTCAGATCTAAATTTTGTATCACTTAGATAATCAGGAGATGAAGTTATGATTTTTGGAAATTGTGTCTCCAAAACTGCCCCCAACTTGCACATCCGAATTATTCACAATTTGCAGCAATTAATTGGGGTACTTAAACTTATTAAAATTCCACCAAATTTTTTTAGTATTTTTTTTCTATAGACTATATCCACGAAAAGTTTGAAGAAATATGATAAGCAGAAAAATAATTAAAAATCAGACATTAAATTTCAGTAAAACTGCCATGAAATTCCAATCTAAAATTTGGTCCAACTTTGGGATTCGATCTGAGGCATCTCTGCAAATTTATTTTGCTTTAAAATCCTATAGTGAATATATTTGGAAGTTTGGTTTCCAATGAACTTGGTTTCACCGAAAAATTCTATCAGATGCCCGAGTTATGGAAATTTTAGTACATGATGCACAGATTGGAACTGCAGAGTTGTTCACTTGAATTTTCTTTGTAAGTCCATACGAATTCTTTGAATTTGGTTTTCCAATTGATTAAAATCCTAAAATCAATCATTCTTTTTCCTTTTTTTTTCTCTTCATCTCGTCTCCATGTTTGAATTTCATCAATAAACCATGGAGATCTGATCAAGGTTTGAGAGAGAACCAAAGAGAATAAGAGATGGAAAATCAAGAAAATTCAAGGAAAACTATATTTTTGGATGTTTTGAAATGGAGTAATGTTATGGTGGGGATTTTGATGCTTTCCCTCGTACATTTCATACACACCCAATATTCATTTGTAAGTTTTTTGATAAAACAAAGTAGAAAGACTTAATCTTTGTGCAACCAATCCTCATAGCAATGCTGTTAGGCCATATTTCAGATAGCGAACTAACTACGGGTTTTTTTTTATTATTTGCAGAGCCTCTGGTATGGCTAACACCCTTGAAGTTCATTGGTGAATTTAATCCAAAAACAAATGATAAATGGATGGATACACAAATCTTTTTGGGATTTTGAGTCTTTTTCTAATGTATATGTTTAATGGTGAAACCATCTCTATGTTCTTTGATTCTTTTGGTGTCAATGAAGTACCCAACTCTTATCCCTAGGCTCTCTAACATGCCAAGTAAGAACATGAGCTCTACCATTGATATATAGTGATGAAGATTGTTCACACTTAATCACATAGAATATTTTTCCATTTTTGAGGACTGATCTGACTGGATGACGATTCAAATGAGTTCAAGGTAGGTTTGAATTCAAAGGGCGCACTTTGGTTTTTGAAAGAGTTTGGATTTATCATTCTACTGACTATATAAGCCATACACTGCAGTGGAATTCTAGCTTACAATTATCTTCAATTGATGTTAAAGCATGGAAAAATTATCTAACAATTGTTTTCAGCCTATCGATCGTTGTTTCATATTTTAGTAGTCAGTTAAAGGGTTTTTTTTTTTTTTTTTTTTTATGATGTATGGGCTGTGAATGTGTTTTTTCTGGTGTAAATTTACTGAATTCACTTATTTATTAAGGAGAGGTTGTGTATTTATTATATGAAGTAATCTGAAAATTCATATAGGCTTATTTGTCAATTGTTTTGCATGTGAAATGCATGTGAAGAGGAGGATAAATTTGATTTATGGTGGAGGGAGTGAGATGTTTGAGACTTGTAATTTCAGCAAAAGATCTCATGAAAGCTTCAGAAATGAAAGAGATGATACAAAATGACAGTTCCAATTCAGAAACCATTTTATTTGAATTTAATTTTAGGGAATTGTAACATTATTATTATCTCATGTATATTCTTTTTTTCTTGCGATTATGATCTCATTTATATGTCTGTCTCATGGAAGTTAAATATTAGTTTAAAAGCAATGCGAACTAAAAATTTCTTTTACGAATTTGAATACTCAAAATACTTCATTAAAAGATTTTCAAAAAAATTATCATTTGAAAAGTTCAAATATATCTTTTTTTTTTTACTTTAAAATTATTCTAGAGAGGTAATGGATGTGCCTTTCATCTAATATTTTATTTAAAATCTTGAAAAATTTAGCTGACTTAGTTAGAGTTATTTGATCAACAAAAAATCAAGTTGGCCAAGTAGAGTTATTTTAATTTTGAAAATTTAATTATTTTTCTTATAGAACTATTAAATCAAATCTTAATTTCAAATTTTCAATCTTTGATTTAGATTAAAATAAAATATCTCGTTTATTGTGCTTAGTTTATAAAAAAAAAATTGAAGTTTTTTTTTAAAAAAATTTAGCCTTGAAGTATGATGGCCTGAAGTCGGACAAATGGGCCCTTATTGGGCCGCCGACAGTCGACAGCCCGATCGGGCCAGGCCGGATCCAAGGCTAATCGAACTCTATATTTTTGGGCCGGGCCGCGGACTGTCTGATTATCTTATCGAGCCGTGTCGGATCTTTGTGGGCGGGGCCGGACATGGATCTGTTTACAAGCCTAGTGAAAACTCATGGTGCGTGAATCATTACCTTTACAATATGCATGAATCTATATCTTTGAATAATATGTTTTTCAAAAAATTCAATAGTACATGTTTAATACGCCAATTGACCGACTATGACATTAACTACACATTAATAGTGTAAAAATAATTTAAATATTATATAGATCAATATACGTTCTATATGCTCAAAATATCAGTTGATATATATTTCTTTTTGTCAAAAAATGATATTTTAATTTTGGCTAATATTTAATTCTTCACTCCAAATGGGTCTAGTTGGGCCTAACTTGCTTTTCAAACCCCCTCGCTCTTGAGCCTTGAAATTATTTGAATAATCAATTGAGATAATTTTTACTAGAATCATATTCAAGGTAGGGCTTTCCAACAAACTTATGTCATGTAGACGCAAAATTATTCATACAATGTTGCCATACATTTAATTGTGAATGAAAGCATCTCATTTACAAATAGCAAGGCAAGATATTATTGTTCAAATGAGAATTTTACATTGTAAAGATACATCTTGTGTAAGAATGAGGAATCTAGAAAGAGCCCTTTCTACATAATTGAGGGATTCTATAATTAAAATTTTTAAAACTGGCTTCCGTACTTAGACATGTATTTGATTTTGCAAAACTTGTGAAAATGAAATTATAAAATATAAATTTTCTTTTTAGATCTAATTGCAAACATAATGTAATTCTCTCATTTTTATCTTTACTTTCACCAATAGACAAGATGACGAAACCATGTTATATATGGTTCATGTCATAGTATATAATTTATGGTTTTTTTTTTTTCCTTTTCTAATTTAGAATTTAAATAATAAATTTCATTTCAAACATCTAATACCCTATTTGAGATTTTAAAAGCTAAAGTACTTGTCGACAAATATTTAATATTGTGCATAAAGATCCATGAGACCATGACAACATTGGACCATAAAGATCCAAACAGTTTTCAAAAGGAGATTCTCATTTTTCTCATTTATTTTCTCCTTCGTCCATTTAAAATATTGAAGGGTGCAGTCCCCCAACTCTGTTGCTCAATCTTTTGTCTATTGATAGATTGATCATATGATTAAGATGTGACACAATGAGTAATTTTGTAGTATATTGCTCTTAAATAAAATTTTCATTTCTCTCTTATAGCATTGTCCCATTACGAAAAATTTAGTTCATCGATATGGGTGGCCCTTACGCTTCTATCAACGAATTGAATCGAATCGTTCCATATGTAATCTCTCTCTTTTGAATTTTATTTTATTTATTTTATTTTAAAAATTAAAAAAAATTAAAGAAAATCAAGAAAATTCTGGACTTCATTTCTATGTAATTTTATCATTATTTCAAGGTCATTTAGATATTTAAATATAATTTTGAATTTACAAAATCTAGAATTTTAAAATATTTGAAAAACATATTGAAAAAATCCCACAACTTTTAGAAACATCAAAAATAGAGTCTAGTAATTTTAAGCTAATTTTCTCCCAAAGAACTACTATTTTGAGTTATTTATATCAATTTTTTTTCAAATTGACTCTTAAATAATAATAATAATAATTAGTAATAAAGTGTAAAAAAATTTTCGACTTCAATCTCCATTCTTGTCATGTAGTTTTCTAAATTCTCTTTCTAATGTCTCTGAAATCACTTTGTTCACAGTCCGTTTAAGAAAATTATGACCATTTTATTAAAGTTAATCCTTTTGGCGTTATCAATTGATACGTATAACCTAATACGCAATCGATATGTAACGGGCCGCAATGCGGTGGGCCCGCCATGCACCAAAGACAAAATACTAAAGGATTTTTTATCACATCGCTCCAAGATAAAACTTGCATCCGTGGAGAAGAGTCTATGCAGTCACCAATCACCATCCATGCTTGCATATTTTAATTAGAAAACATCCAAGTAGGCTCTGCCATTCATTTTTTTTTTTTTTTTCACCTAATTAATGAGATGTCTATGGACTGCTTAAATCTTAATGGCTCTACAGCGTTGGGTGGAGGATTGGTAGTTGTCTGACTAAAGGGACCAAGCTATTCCTCTACAGTATTAACTAATAATAACTTATTTCTTCTATGAGAAGGGCATTTATTGATATTGTGGTCATTAATACTGATATATTCTTATTTTATCTAATTTCAGTATGAGTTTGGATGGCAGCAATAGTTCACCTCTCAATTTTGTCAAATTTGTTCTTTTTTTTTTTCCTCTATTTTTTCTTAAGAAAAACTGCTTTTTAAATATTTAAATGTGTTTTTTTTTTTCAAAATGATGATATTTGAAAAGAAACTAAAGATGGTGTTATTTATAGGGTACACATTCTCATACAGGAGAATTTTTTCATCTCATATGGGAATTCAATTTTTTTTTTGAAATTCTCGTTTTACCTTTCCAACTAATACAGAAAGTAGAAGGGTAAAATGAGAATTTAAAAAAAAAAAAACTGAATTCTTTTATGAGATAAAAGGATTCTCCCGTGTGAGAATGTTTACCTATTTATATAAAGAATTGTCTAAGTAAACCCTTTAAATATTTTTTTTTCCATCTAAATTGTGATTTTTGAATATTCATCTCTGAAGTGGGAAAATTGAAACAGTAAGAACTTTTGCTCTCTTTCATTTTGTTATTGAACAAATTTGGGCAATTCTCCTAAATTATTCTTCACTACATTGAATGAATGAATGCTAACAACCAACAGCAATGCGATCAATTCTACACTATTAAATGCCATTGTCCTAATCTACGAAGTACACTTCTCTGTAGACCCATGCTCTACCGAATACCAACCTAACCATTTATTTAAAGTGGGGCCTGTTATTTGGAAGGTTTGGATGCTCTGTCTATTGGAACACAAATGCATGGTTGGTGGAGGAGAAATTTATGGAGGATTTGTTTATATTCGTGGATTGAAACGATTGCTCAATTAATGAGTGCAAATACAGGCCCATATGATACATGTTTTTAGTTCCTTATCATATCAGTCGATACGTATTGTATTGGTCGTATAAGATATTTCTCAGTCGATAAGGCCGATATATCGGCGATATATATCAGTCCAATATATATCGGTCTGATATCGGCCGATATTCATAATATCAATCTTTTTTTTTAAAAAAAAAAAATCAAAACAGTGGTGGACCCAAATTGATATCTCAGCCAATATCGGACCAATATCGGCCCAGATATCGGCCGATATTTTCGTTTTCAATTTTTTTAAAAAAAGGCTTTCTTTTTGATTTTTTATATATTTTTTAATTCAGAAAAAAAAATATCGATATTTTAAAAAAAAAACACAAAAGAGGAGAGAGAATTTTTCGGCTGAGATATCAGTCGATATGCATATCAGCCGATATTTTATTTCTTTTTTATTTTCAATATTTATCACACATTTAATCTCATACATTGTACATGATAAATCTCACACATTATTCATATCTATTAGAATATATTATAATTAGTATTAGGTTAGGATTATTAGTTTGGTTAATCTCTAAGTAAGAGGTATGTTTGATTTAAGATTAGAGTTTGTGTTTTACTGAAATAGTCTTAGGGTCGGCTAGAGGCTATATATATGTGTGTAATAGACTTTAATGAATACAATTTATTGATTCTATCATGGTATGTCTCTTCATCTAAGTTCAATTTGTGAGAATGCATTTGGTTCTTCCCTTTGTTTCTCTTGGTATCTGTCTTCTTCCTGGATCTTAATCGATCTTGATTTGCACTGTCTTCTCATATTTTGTTTTGCATGCCGTCTTTATCTTCCTCTTGTAGTTGGAGTTTGTCCTTTGCAACCATCCTCTTCCTCAACCTCCATCACATTTTGCAGTCCGATTTTGCATTTGCAGTCGTTTTGCTCTGCCTTTGTCTCTCTTTTTCGGGAGATTTAATTTTACATTGGTACCTTTGCAATCATTTGCACTTTGTCTCCTCCGTTTGCAGCTACATTTTGGCAGATTTGGTTTCTTGTTCTCTTCATACTTTACAGCTTTCTTGCACTTTGCAGTCCTTATTTTCACCCATCAGACTTTATATGTTTTGGAATTGGAATTGGTAGTGGCAGTAGTATTGGTGGCATTAGCATTGGTATTAGTGCTTGCATTGGATCTTGGCAATCGTCTGTAACTTCTTGCAAGTGACTTTGGGCCTTTAGGTCATTTGGCAGCAAGTGGAAGGAGGGAGTGTTGGAGTAAATTCGGCTTTATAATTTACAACACACGTGGCACATTGGTTCAGTTTTTTACTTCATCGACACGTATTCGCCATTGACCTCCTACCGCTCCACCAAATGGCGTCATTAGTTGAATTGTCTAGTTAGTTTTTGTTTTGTTCAATAATTGTAAACGCAAGTAAACCACTTGAGTTTAAGGGGGAATGTTAGAATATATTATAATTAGTATTAGGTTAGGATTATGAGTTTGGTTAATTTGTAATTAAGAGATATGTTGATTTAAGATTAGAGTTTGTATTTTACTGAAATTGCCCTATGGTCGACTAGAGGCTATATATATGTGTATGATAGACTTTAAAGATAGTTTATTGATTCTGTAAATATCTACATAATTATTACGTACGTATGAATAACGTACGAGATTAAATGTATGATGAATATTGAAAAAATGAAATAAAATAATCTATAAAGAACTAAAACAATTAAAAATCCATGAAAATAACATAAACGATGAATAAATTAAAAAAAAATAAAGAAGAAATAAATTATCTAATACTCAAATCTCTTCTTTATGGGGCTTCTGTAGAGTTTGTGTACAATTAGGAGTGAAAAATGGTTAGAATGAGAGGAAGAAATGGGGAGATGTTGAAGTAGAAATCGTGATGGGAGGTGGTGGTTTAGCAATTGTAAATAAGATTAGATTTGGATCCGCAACTCCCAGACAGATCGAAATCTAGCTGATGTATATGTACGAAGGGATCTAACATAAAATCAGAGTATTTAGATATTTGATATTTTTAAAGAATTAAAAAAACTGTTTAAAAATAATTGAAATATATGTTGGCGTAGCGGAATGTAATCATCATAATTCAATCTCTATGAAGAATAATTCTTGTAAATTGATAAGATAAAAAAGATATGCTCAAGAGGAGGTAAATTTATCTTTGTAAATTTTTGAATGAAAACTTGATTACAAACACCTCTATATATAGGCTTCAACATGAACTAGACATAAACACACCTCAATAACTTTCCCTAGAAATGAACCAACACACAACTATCTAGGCAACACTTTCATTAACCTAGGTACATGCTCTAGGAAAATACAAATCAACAATTACAATGAGACTTTTCACTCCCCAAGGTACATACTTATAGGAGTCACATAGAAATACATCAAGGTACCTCTTAGAAAATTGCAAATTATTTAATTATAATACTCCCTCTTAATTTGTAATTTTCATGCAACTCTTTAAATAGTTGAACTTTTCTGTTGGAACAGGTTTGGTGAAGATATCTGCAACCTGATCATCGGTTCTACAAAATTTCAACTCAATCATGTTGCTTTCAACAAGTTCTCTGATGAAGTGATGTCGAAGTTCGATGTGCTTTGACATGTTGTGAAACACTGGATTTTTTGTCATAGCAATTGCGGACATGTTGTCACAAAAAATTGTTGTCGGTGACTTTTACTTTTGATGTAAATCAGTTAGAATCTTCCTTAGCCAAATTGCTTCACATGCCGCACTTGTTGCTGAAACATACTCCGCTTCTGTAGATGACAATGCTAATGTGCTTTGCTTCTTTGAAGACCATGTAATGCCTTTGTCCTAAGATAGAAAACGTACCCAGAAATACTTTTCCTGTCATCAATTGATCCAGCCCAATCACTATTAGTACAACCAATTAGGCTATCATCATCTTCCTTTGCATACATGAGCCCAAAATTCTTGGTGCCTTTGATGTACTTGAGAATTATTTTTACCACTTCATAATGAAGCTTGCTATGATCACTCATAAATCTGAAAATCACACTTACATAATGAACAATATCAGGCCTTGCATTTGTGAGATAATGAGTGAGCCAACAAGGCTTCGATAAAGTGAATCCACTTTTTCAGCACCATCAGTCATTGAGAATTTTTCATTCACCGCCATGGGTGTTGCAACTGGCTTGCAATTAGTCATGGAAAACTTCTTCAAAAGATCTTCTGCATATCTCTTGACAAAGAAAAATATTGTCTTGAGATTGTTTAACTTATATCCCAAGAAAGTATCTCATAAGGCCCAAATTTGTCATTTCATATTCTTTCATCATTGCTTTCTTGAAATCTTCAGCCATGTTTGATTTTGTGCTTGCATAAATCAAGTCATCAACATATAAGCAAACAATAAGAAAATCATGGATGCCTTCTTTCTTCACATAAAGTGATGGCTCACTTGGGCTTCTCATAAAACCTTTCTTTTGGAAATATCGATCAATCTTGGTATTCCAAGCATGTGGTGCTTATTTTAACCCATATAATGCTTTGCGAAATCGATAGACTTTATCTTATTTTCCTTTCATAACATACCCTTGAGGTTGTTCAACATAAACCTCTTCTTTGAGCTTTTCATTCAAGAAAGTAAATTTCACATCCAATTGATGAAATTCATCTTCAACTGTGCTGCAATAGCTAATATTACTCGATTTGTCTCCATTCTAGCAACTGGAGGAAATTCTTCATTGTAGTCTATTCCGGGCTTTTGAGAATACCCATTTGCAACCAAAATTTTGCTTTTGGATTGAGCCATCTTCATTAAATTTGGTTTTATAAACCTATTTCAATCCAACATTATCTTTCCCATGGGGTCGATTAACAAGATCCCATGTGTTGTTTTTTATGATGACATTCATTTCTTCATTCATGGCTCCAATCCATTTTCATCTTTTGCATCCTCTTCAAAATTTTCAGGCTCATAAGCAATATAAGCAACATTACATGAATCATAAATATCTTGCGATGATCGTACCTTCCTTGGTGGACTTAATTCTGAAGAGCGTTGACCACTTCTTGAACCTTGTGGACTTGATAGTGGAGTGCTTGAATCTTCACGTCTTACATATTCTTCAAGAATTTGTGGTGCTTCATTGTTACTACCATTGTCCCACTCCCAAGCTTTCAACTCATCAAAAATCACATCTCTCGAAAGAACCAAATCATTGGTCTTTGGATTGAGCAACTTGTAACCTTTGGATTCTGCACTATATCCAATAAAAATATACTTATCTCCTTTTTCATCAAATTTTTTCTATAATGTGAAGGGATATGGCCATATGCAATGCATCCAAAAACTTTAAGAGCTTTACCTCGGGTTTTTTATTGTGCCATGCTTCAAATGGAGTCTTGTTCAACACTGCTTTTGTTGGAGCTCTACTGAGAATGTAGGCGGCAATGCTAGCAGCTTCAGCCCAAAAATTATTTGGAAGACCTTTTCCTTTGAGCATGCTTCGTTCCATCTCCACAATTGTTCGATTCTTCTGTTCTGCAACACCATTTTGTTGTGGAGTATATCTTACGGTTAACTCCCTTTTGATTCCATTCTCCATACAAAAATTTTGGAATTATGTAGAAGTGAATTCGCCACCACGATCTGTTCTGAATACTTTCAATTGATGGCCACTTTGTTTTTCTACAAAATATTTGAATTGTACAAATGTAGAGAATGCTTCCGACTTTTGTTCAAGAAAATACACCCACATCATTCAGCTAAAGTCAGCAACAAATAAGAGAAAATATTTTTTTCTTGTTGAATGATGATGTTCGAGTTGGTCCACATGCCGACATGAACCAATTCGAGTGGCCTTTTATCTCTTCATGATGTCTTAGCAAATGGAAGTCTATGAAACTTCCCATAGATACACCCTTCACATACTTGGTTTTTGTCTTCAAGAAAAGAAGGCCAAACACCATATTTTTCTTTTTGAGAAATTGAAGGGATCTATGATTCAAATGACCATACCTTAGGTGCCATAGCACAGTTTCATCAATATCATCAACTTTCAGAGCACAATTTTGATTTGGTGGCATGATTAGAGGAAATACTTTCTTTGATGACATTTTCACTGAAGCCACCAATTTTTCTAATTTCTTTTGTCTAAAATTGTGCCTGTATCTTCATCAAAATTCACTGTATAGCCCTTTTGAATAAGTTGCCCAACACTTAGTAAATCTTGAGCAAGTCCAGGGACATAAAGAACATCATGAATGAGTTTATTTTGTCCTTTTTTGTTTTTACAGAAATTACTCATTTTCCTTCAACATTTTGCAACTTTCCATCTCCAAATTTGACTTGAGAATATACTTTCTCATCCAAGCTCACAAAGCAATTTCTATTTTCAGTCATATGGTTACAACAACCACTATCCAAGTAACAAATGTCATGAGATTCTTGTTGTGTACTGTAGCAAGAATAAGATAGTTAGTCTGGAGAATCATTTTTCTCTGTGTAATTGGTTTCATTCTTTTGTCAGAACAACAATCTTTTTCCATATGATTTAATGTCTTGCATCTAGTACATCTGAATCTCCAATTCTCACTTGCATGGCCAAACTATTTGCAAACATTGCATTGGAGATTCGGAGTAGAATTTCTTTCATACCTTTGGTTATTAAAACAATTTCCTCTTCCATGTCCATGATTGGAGCTTCCTCCACGTTTGAAAATTTCTTTCCTAGAAATGAGCCTCTACTTTGAGTTTCTCTTTCAGACACTTCATCTTTTCTATCTTTCACTTACATATTTGATTGAAATGCTTGCTCAACTGGTTATTCTGCAATTCTGCTCATTCTTTTTTCATGTGCTTCAAGAGAACCCATTAGTTCATGCAATGATAGTTAAGAAAAATCTTTGGATTCTTAGATAGCAGCAACAACATGTTCAAATTTTACCGGCAAGCTTCTCAAAAGTTTTACAACAATTTTCTTGTCTTCAATAGTATCTCCAAAGCTTCTAATTTGATTTATAATGCTGGAAACTCTTGAGAAAAAACTTGAATTGATTCACTTTCTTTCATCAGCAAATTGTCAAATTCTCTCCATAAAGTTTGGAGGTTTATGGAGATGATTTTCTTTGAACCTTGAAATTCATTCTTCAAAATTTCCAAGGCATCTTTTGACTTTTTGGAGGTTAAAATTCTTGGAAAAAATAGATTTGCTTACCCCTTGTTGGATGAAGAGAAGTGCCTTAGCATCTTTCTTTTTGTTTTCCTTGTACTCTTTTTGCTTTGCTTGAGTCCATGTCGCACTAGTTGTCAGTGGATTCCAGTGGTTCATCATAGCCATCTTGAACTAGCTCCCAAAGATCTTGAGAGATAAAAAGAGTGTTTATTTGTAGGCTCCAAAAATCATAGTTTTCTCCATCAAAGATTGGAACTAGATTTTGTGCATAGTTGAAAGTACTTGTACTTTGATTGTTGGACATGGAATAAAGGTAAATGTGTAAGGCTCTTGACGCCAAATTTGTTGGCGAAGCAAAATGTAATTAGCACAATTCAATCTCTATGAAGAATAATTCTTGTAAATTGATAAGACAATAGATATATGCTCAAGAATGGGTAAACTTTTCTTTGTAAGTTTATGAATGAAAACTTGATTACAAACACCTTTATATATAGGCTTCAACATGAACTAGCCATAAACATACCTCAATAACTTTTATCTAGAAATGAACCAACACTAAAACTATCTAGGCAATGTAATGCCCCGCCCCAAGAAGTTGACCTCAGATAGCCAGAATTCACACTTGCTGGCTTTGGCATACAACTGGTTCTTCCTCAAGGTGTCCAGGACTATTCGCAGGTGCTTAGCATGTTCCTCCTGACTTTTGGAATAGACCAGAATATCATCAATAAATACAATCACAAACTGGTCCAAGTAAGGACGGAAGATCCTGTTCATCAAATCCATGAACACAGCCGGTACATTTGTAAGTCCAAACGGCATGACCACATACTCATATAGACCATACCGTGTCCTGAAAGCTGTCTTCTCTATGTCCTCCTCCCTAACCCGGATTTGATGGTATTCGGACATCAGATCAATCTTAGAGAAGTGAGTGGAACCCCTAAGTTGATCAAACAAATCATCTATCCTGGGTAGAGGGTACTTGTTCCTAACAGTTAGCTGGTTCAATTTCCTGTAGTCCACACACATCCGAAGGGTACTGTCCTTCTTCTTCACAAATAATACTAGGGCCTCCCCATGATGATGTGCTAGTTCCGGATGAACCCCAGTCTGAGTAGTTCATCAATCTGCTTTTTCAACTCGGACATCTCAGCTAGGTACCATCCCTGTAATGTGGCAATGATACTAGAGCAGTGCCAGGATATAACTTGATCTCGAAGTCTATCTCCCTCTTGGGTGGCAAACTAGGGAGCTCTGTTGGGAATACCTCCACGTAGTCTGTCACTACTGTAGGAAGCTCAGCCACTGGTGGCTTGTCTAATCTGATGCTATTCAAGGCAGGGTGGTTCAACTCTTCCTGCAGCCTTCTAGTGATGCCTTGTCTGTCAGCATGCACCACATACCGCTTTCCCTCGGGTGACCAAAATATCACCCTACAAAGATGGCAATCAATATTGGCCTGAAAGCTAGCCAACCAGTCCATGCCAAAAATAACATCGTACTCAGTCATGTCGAGTACCAGATAGTTGAACTCGAATCTGAATCCAGGGAGTTCAGTGTTCACAGCGGTGCATATAAGTCCCAAAGATGTGTCTCCGACAGGGGTTACAATAGTGAGTGATGTGGACAGTTTCTGTACTAATGTGCCCGTAGCAGATATGAATGCAGTATATACAAATGAATGGGAAGCTCTAGAATCAAATAATGCAAAGGCATATGAACTACCAACTACGGCCATAATTTGAATCACGGAGTGATCCACTGCTGCTGGAGGAGCTAAGGTATAGAGCCGTCCAGATCCCGTGGGGTTAGGAGCCCGTCCCGCCTGGTTGTAGGCCCTGGTTCCTCATGACTGAGCTGGTCTAGCTGGAGGGCAGAAGGAACCCTTGGAGTGAAAGGGTCTGCTATTCTGCGGACACTCCCTCTTGAAGTGGCCTTGTTGGCCACACTGGTAGCATGTGTTCCCACCCCGGGGAACCTGAGTGACTGATGCTGATGGGGAGGGCTGATTGGGGCGAAAGCCCCTTGTGGACCTAGTGGAAGGTGAGAGTCTGCTAAAGTTCGGGCGGAACTTTTTGTTGGGCTGAAATGTACCCCTCCCACTCTGACCTCGGCGGTTGTCAAACCGCACTATCTCGACCATCTCATGCTCCACTATAGTGGCCCTGCTGACCACCTCTGCCAGTGTAGGTGCCTTGAAGATGGTCACCCTGGCTCTAATGCTCGGCCGAAGGCCCCGCTCAAACTTACGGGCCCTTTCGGTACTCCGTGTCCACCATAAATAGGGCATAGCAGGACAAACGAAGGAACTCCTGATAGTACTCTGCCACCGTCATGGTGCCTTGCACCAAAGATATAAACTCCTGGATATGGCATTCCTTCTCCTCCTCGGGAAATTAGTGGTCTAAAAACATGGCTGAGAACTGCTCCCATGTCATTGCAGTCCTCTCTCCTTTAGGAATGAGCGCCCGCTGTCGCTCTACTACCTCCCACCACTTGCCGACATCGTCTATCAGTTGTGAGGAAGCCAGCAAGATCTTGTCTTCATGACTCGAGATCTTTAGTAGGGCCAAGATCTGAGTAACTTTCCTCAACCAGTTTTCTGCTCCAGTAGACCCTTCTTTCCCTTTGAAGTAAGGGGGATGCTGCTGCTAAAAATCCTTGACCATCCTCCGGTCACTTGAGTCGCTGGTGGTCGCATTTCCGCTCAAGTGCTGGTGGAGAACAGAAGTGGCCACTGCTTGAACCAAGTCTTGCAACTCGGGAGGCACTACGGGGATGTGCACTCTGTTTCCCTCTTCCCCCCGATGAGGTTGTTGCACCTCTTCCTCTTGACGAGGTGGTTGCACTTTTTCCTCCACTCGTGGGTTTTGGAGAGTCCTTCTTTTTGGAGGCATTTCCTAAGTCATCGAAAATATTTATTGACTTAGTTCCTTCATAAAGTTGACGTTTTCATATTTTGGGGAATTTTGTCAAATAAACATACTTAGTTTTGGGAAAACTTCCTAAGTATCAATTATTCCTTTTCAATTTGGGGAAAAAATGCCAAATAAGCATACTTTGTTTTGGGGGAAAACTTCCTAAGTATCAAATGTTCCTCTTCAATTTGGGGAAAAATTGCCAAATAAGCATACTTTGTTTTGGGGAAAACGGGAAATTTTCCTAAGTATCAAATATTGTTTCTCATTGTTGGGGGAAATAAGCCCTATCTTGCTACGTTTGATAATTCCAACTTATAGTGACTGTCTTTCCCTTGCTATTATTCCCTTTCCTCAAATGTTGCTCTCAGATTGAATGCTCCAGTCTGAGTCTAACGAAGTAAATTAATCCGGCCCCCGTGCAGCGGACTCCGAAGAGTCGATCAGTTGGGATTCTTATCTGTCAGTGAGACAAGAAACCGTCTTAATCTTACTTCGAAAGATATATTCTTCCGGTTTCGCTCTAATACTAACTGTAACGCCCCGCCCCTTTTCACTCGCTTAGCCGAAAATCAGAGTCTATTTTTTTTTTTTGAAATAAAGAGTGACAAAGAGCGCGGGACGTCACGGCGCGAATTAAGTCCGAGCTTCCAAAGCCCGGCCCTTAACTGGGCAACCCTACGTGTGCGTGGAACGAAGTCCACAAGAACGGTTCACACGTAGAAAGTGAGCTTGCAGAATATAAACTTAACGCGGAGTTATAATAGAGTTTATCCTACCAATTTTAGATAGCAAGGAATTATATCACTTAAATTACTAAAATACCTCAAAATTAGAATGTCCAAGATAAAGTCCAAACCATAGCAAGAAATATAAAATATTACAGTCCAACGAGCTAAGTTACTCAAATTATATTTCCAAAATAAAACTTAAGTAAATGGACTAGCTTGCTCCTCCAAGCTCCTACGCTTGGCTCCCATCACGTCCTTCATTTCCTCCATTTCCTGTGTCATCATCTAAGGTGGAAGCGGGGCGTTAGACTACACGCCCAGTAGGTACTCCGAGTAGGGTCAACACATGGATTAGTGATAGCAAAACACATAGATATAAGTATATTAAAATCATGCAAGTAAATGCTATGCCATGGGTGTCATATGTCATGAGTCCCACCCATCATCCATATCATCATTATACAATGTCCCTCTTCCATCATACATAATGTTCCCCTTGATGGAAAACCCTCACCAAGGTATTACAATCTCATAGTACCCCTCTTGATGGATGAAGCACATCAAGGTATCTCCATGTGTGTTTATCGGTCGCCCCGACGGAGCATGGACTCCAGTTTCATTTCATCCCTCCCATGCGAGCATGAGATGTAAGTGCAATATGCCATATAATAATACAAATCATGGCATTAAAACCCATCTTAAAACATGTCATTTGGTTACCAAAATAAATTAAGTAAAACATTCATATACACATAATCCATGGCTTACAATGAGGTAGGAATCCTACCTAATACCAACTAGTGTTCCTTTGCGTTTTCGTCCAAGAATCCGGTCACCAATCGCGCACCGCTTGCGAGGTCCCATTACCTTATTACACATCAACAAATTAAACCCACGTTTTAACCATGCCTAAGTCCATTACTCATACCTTAGTGGGGTTTGGCCATACACCATGGCCGAACCTCACCCACTTGATTTTGGGTCCCATTTTAATCCTTAGATTATTTTAGTCATATGAGTCTAAACCAGCCACCCTTTGCTTCATTAATCAACACATAAGGTCATCATAAAAGTCCCTAAGTCCATAACCATCCTCCATGGGGTTCGGCCATACACCATGGCCGAACCCATGGTTCTTCATTTTTGGCCATAATTACATTTTTGCCACTCCTTCTTCCCATGGTTAATCACCTCTCATTTACACATGTCCATACCTGTAACTGATCCATAAACATGGATCCATCAATGCCTCATTAATCATGATACAAAAATTATATACATCATACATTTTCTCAACCTAAATCCCATTCATTTAAACACATGCATAGACCCTAACTTAGCCTATAAACGACTCCTAAAATGGGTCATGGGGTTTGGCCATACACCATGGTCGAACCCATGATGTCTTTTCCTCATTTTTTTCTTGGATCTTTCACAACATTTAGATCCACAACAAAGCCCCTCCATGAGGGGATTCCATCATACATTTAGGTCATCATTTTTTATCATCATTAAGTACATTTTGAGTCCATTGAAGCCACCAACATTCCCTCATCATTTTCCATCTTTTTCATCGATTAAAGTCACTAATACACCTCCATAGGGTTCGGCCATACACCATGGCCGAACCCGTGGTTCATGGTTCATCTTTATTTGTAACATTTAAGACCATAAATATTCGTTAACACTTCTCCATGGTTTCCCTCACTTAACCCCTTTAAAATTTACTATCATTTAACCATTCAAAAACCCTAAAGCCATTAACCAATCATTCCATGGTTTTCATCCTTTAAACCCATGGAGAAATATTTAATATCCTTCCATGGGGTTCGGCCATACACCATGGCCGAACCCTATGGTTTATTATTTCTTCAAAAATCACATTTCCATGCTTTGTTACTTGATGGTTCTCATACAAGAAACCCTAGGGTTTGGCCATGCAAAGGCCAAACCATACATCTTGATCATTCACCATATTTTTGACATGCATGAGGTCCTTTCCACATCTTCATAACAGTTAGGGTTTGGCCATGCAATGGCCAAACCATGGTCCTTGAACCCTTTTTGTCATGCATGCACACATAACCCATATATATACATAGTGTTATTTGTTCCATTATTCATAGCCTACCTTACCCATTAGGGTTTGTCCATTTCTCATCCCCTTCATTGGATGGATTTTAGATCCATGGCCCATGATATTTTGGCCACCATTTAATCCAAGAAAAGTGGACTTTCCATGGTCTCCTTTTAACCCTTAAAATTAAAATCTTGTTTGAGGACACTTACCAATCCCGCGGCTCTTCCGGTTTCCTTTTGCTCCTCTTGGATCCTTAGCCTTCCTTCTTCCTCTTCTCCTTGATGTTCGGCCAATGGGTTAGCTTGATCGAATGAAATCTCCAAGGGTTGGTTCGGCCAAGATGGAGATAGGTTTGAGAGAGGGAAAGGAGGAGAGAATGGAAAAATACCCTAAGTCTTTGGTCTTGAAAGTGTGGTCGGCCAAGCTTGGAACTTCTTGCTTTTCTTCTAAGTCTTTTCTTCTTCTTGGTCTTGGAAGAGAGGGGGGGACGGCTAGGAGAGGGAGGGAGAGAGGGAGAGAGAGTGAGATGGGAAATGCGATGGAAACCCTAGACTTTTCCATCTCATTTTGGTTTGCTTGGGTTACACTCCTCCACCTCCCCTTTTGCCCAATCATGGTCCATGCATGTCCTTAATCTTAGGCCTTTTGTCTAGCATACCACCCATGTACACGGTTTTGGAGTTGGTTGTTTGGTGGTTTGGGTGAGGTGGAACAGCATGCCCCCATTTCATGGATCTTTGTCTAGCCATACCACTCTTGTACACGGTTTTGGGCTTGGTTGTTTGGTGGTTTGGGTGAGGTGGAACCACCACCTCACAATGGGCCAATGCATGCCCTAGCATACCCCATTTTATGGATCTTTGTCTAGCATACCACTCTTCCATGGCCAACGGTTTTGCATGGATTGGATGAGGTGGCACCCCCACCTCTTTCTTGGCCAAGGCATGCTCTTCACCTAGGCTTTTGGTCTAGCCAAGGGGGAAGCATGCCCTCCATGTGGCACTTCAAATCACCCAACGATTTTGGTGGGTTTAACTTGGTGGTTTGGGTGGTTTTGATGAGATGAAACCACCCATTTGACTCACCCATTTCCTAGGTGATTCACCCCATTGAACTCACCCCATTTGTCTAATTAATTTGATTTTTAACTTAGGTCATTTAATTACAAAGTTTAATTCCATTTATTTCTCTTTAATTTCTCCATGAATCCACCCATGGTTGACCAAGTCAACCATGGTGGCCGGCCCCACTAATGTCTTGGCCCACACGCCACCTCACTTGATGAGATGGAGTTGGGCCTCACTAGACCATAACACTTGGATAATTCCAATTTAACTTAGGTGATTTTTAATCACTTCAATCCATTCCATCTACTTGGATCACCACTGGGCCCATGGCCCAATTAAATTCACCTCCTACCCATTTACCCTAATGCTCAAACCATCTTGACCCATTGGGTCCCAAATGGGTATTTGACCCAATTGACCATCATTGACCCAATTAACCATCATTGACCCATTTAAATGAAATTAATCCAATCCTTGGTCCATTGGACCCTACTTGGGCCATTGCCCAAATTTTGATCCATTCACCATCCATTCCATCAAAATTATAAATTTTAAACATTAAAATAAATAATAGCCAACATATGTATTGATTTAAAAATCCGGGCTATTACAGGACAACACTTTTTCATTAACCTAGGTACATGCTCTAGGAAAATACAAATCAACAATTCCATTGAGACTTTTCACTCTCCAAGGTACATACTTCTAGGAGTCACATTGAAATACATCAAGGTAGCCTCTTAGAAAATTGCAAATTATTTAATTCTAGTAGTATAAACTTAAACGACAATTCAAAATTTATGAAAACTGACCATAATAATTATGAAAATTAACTTATTGATATTTAGTTTTTTGTTTTTGTTTCCTTTTTTTTTGAATAAAGGTTTGTAGGCTTGTATTATTCAAGAAGAAAGAAAAGACAACCCCGCTCCTCCAAATGGAGCACAGAAGCATTACAAACACGACCTCGAAATTAGAAGGCAAACATGTGAAATGGGCTCCTCTCTACCCTCCCCTTCTACCCTTCTCTCTCATCCAACTCCTCCAGATCTCCATCCTTCGACCCACACTCTTCCCCTTTCTCCTCCTAAATTCCCTCTGAGACACGCTATCCACCATTCCTTCTTCCTCCTTCAAATTAGTTGGAAGGAAAGGATGAAAAAGTTATTCTCTCTCTTCATTTCCAACATCCCTGAACAACTTTCTAAGCTAGATATTCTTTCCCTGTTTAGCAAATCTGGAAATATTGTGGACAGCTTCATACCTCTGGCCAAAGCTTCAAAAGCCAATCGTGGCTTTGCTTTCATTCGATTCATCTCTGAAGTGGAAGCTTTGAGAGGGATCATTGACATCAATGGTAGGCTTTACAAAGGGAAGAAGTTGGCAGTTTAGTTGATGAAACCACCTAGGAGGTTGTCCACGAATTCTCAACCTCTTTTGCCTCTCCTCCTCAATCCACCCCTCCCTTTGTTACGGGCAACCTTCTGCCGCCCAGGTTGTGGCTGGTTTAGTATGGACCGTGATATCTGATAAAGGAAAATCGATCATCCTCAGTAGCAGTGCTGTCAGTTAGAAAAACTGAGGTTTTAAAACGATGCCTAGTTACCTCTTGTCCTTCTTCTAGTGTGACCCCCTCAATAATTCAGTCCTAGATTGAAGATTGGGGATGCCTTGGCAAAGTATCTAGTGAGCAGGATTGACTCCCAGCTTGTCCTTCTTTCCTTTGAGGTGGTTGAAAAAGTAGCCAGATTACTTCATGAGCTACCTATCTTCCATGATGCTCTTTTTTCCAACCTGTGTTTTTGGTCTGCAAATCGGGACATAAAGAGTTGTTGGGTTCGGATCACGGGCATACCTCTCCGTGCTTGGTTTCTGGAAGCCATCCAGGCTATTGGAGAGTCTTTTCGGTAAAGTTATTGAAGTCGACCCTTGCACTCTGGCTGGCAGTGATTTCTGGTGTGCACGGTACCGAGTCTATTGGTCTACGACTATTGAACAGATCAAAAGGATCCCTCTCAAAGTGGGAGATTGCTGGATAGAGCTGGGAGTTGAGATTGAAGGTGGATTGCCCTATCTTGAACCCCCTCTGAATGCTCCGACGACCTCCAATGTTGTCTCTGCTACTCCACTACTTCCGGCGACAAATCTGATTGCTGCTGATGGTCAAAGTTTCTCCTTTCCTCTTGCCATGTGGAATAATCCTGGCAGCCATTCCTTTGTGCAGTTACTGTCCTCTGGGCCAATCATTGTTGAGCAGATTTTCCCGCCGTTTTCTCATTTCGAGCACGCCTCCCCACTGAATTCTCCACTGGAACACGCCTCATCGCACCTACCTTCTGACTTGCCTTTGCATCAGCTAAACCCTTAATGAATCTCCTGCTCAAAGCGTGCTCATGCTGTGACTAACTCTGCTACCCCACTTGTATAAGGTATTAGTGGAGAACCCATTATAATTGATAACCCTAATCCCTTTTACCCCTCTTCTAGCCAAACTTTCTCTGCTTGTACCCGTGGGAGTGGGTCGGGTCCCTTTTCTGGACGTGGGCCTGCTTTAGCTTTTTTGGGCTCGAGCAACCAAGATCAGCCCTTGGCCCAAAACGCCATTTGCTAGTCCCAGCCTTAGACCTTTGTCTCTTCGACCCCAGTCCATTCGATCTATTCCCAGTCCCAGTCCCAACCCTCCAACCCAATGGATCTTGCCCAACCCTTATTGATCCATGCTCATCCCTCTTACCCAAATCTGTTCCCTTCGCCTATCACCGCTTCCTCCCCTAACCCTGTTTTTTCTTCCACCGTCAACCCAGTTGTTTCGTTGCTGGATTCTCCCTCAGTCCATCTTATCCAACCTTCCTCCAATCTTTATCACCTCCATCCCCACTGCGGCTAGCTTTTCATTTTCCTTCTTCGCAGACCCTCCAGTATTCGCCAACCTTGAGAAAGTCTCGACATCAATCGCTGGGACCTGTTGCTGTGTCGCCTGTTTCAGACGGACTCTCTTTGATTGTCAGAGCGTTGTTACTACCCTGAGATAGTCCCTTTGGAGACTCATATTTTGGGCTCTAAGGAGCTGGCTCAACATGATCCTCCTAGCAAGTCTTGTCCCGATGAGGCTGATTACTCCCTCCCAAGCTCAGCTCTCCTTTTTGAATGGCCATCAGAAGTAATATGAGACCAGTTTGAAAAAAAATTAGAAGCAGATATCCAGCATGTGCAATGTAAGAATCCCTACTGCCATGGGAGATCAGCGGGATCAACTTTCACCTGATTGGATCAACGATCAAATGCTATTGGTTGGTAGGACTCTTGGTCTCATCTTGGATGGACAAGGAAGATAAATTTCTTTCGTTTCTTACCACTTTCAAGAATCATCCCCCCTCAAGCTCCAACAAAAAAGATAGGACTACTAGAGAACTTCACCGTCTGAGTTCCTTTGTCAACTACAATCGTTGGAAAAAGGTTTTGCTAGGTGATGTGTCAGATGAAGCCACCACCAACCGAGTTAGCCTTTCGGTTTCCCCATGAAGATCTTTTCTTGGAATGTTAGGGGTCTTGGAGATTCAAGAAGCGAGCTACGCTAAAAGACTTCATCATGTCTATTAAACCAACCATATTTTGTCTTTAGGAGTCTAAATTGGAAGAACTGTCAGATTCGATCATTCGGTCTTATGGCCGGTGGCAGTCATTTTTAATGAGTTGCTAAACCTTCTGTTGGGTCTTCTAGAGGCATCATCATTTGTTGGGATTCTAGTATCTTCACCATGCTGGACTCCTTCATTGGTGAGTTCTCTCTTTCAGTTCTATTTCAAGATCGTGTTTCTGGATTGACTTGGACTTTAACCTGTGTCTATGGGCCTTGTGATGATGCTAGAAAGATTGGGTTTCTTAACGAGATTGATTCTCTCAATGGTCGGTGGAGCAATCGTTGGTGTATTTGTGGGGATTTCAATCTCATCAAAATTTCCCCAATGAGAAGACTAGGATGACCGGACTCACACCCATTATGAGCCGATTCTCAGATTGCATCTCCTTCCTTGGCCTCGTGGACTTACCAATTTCTGGTGCAGAATTTACTTGGTCCAATAGGCAAGAGAGGCCTATTCTCTCTCGGATTGACAGGTTCTTGGTTTCGACTGAGTGGATGGATTTGTTCCCGAACTCGTACCTCTCTGCCTTCCCTCGTCCCATCTCTGATCATTGGCCTTTGATTCTTGACTCTTTTGATGAGTCCTTGGGCACTTTTTCCCTTCAAGTTTGACCTTTGTTGGACTAAGGAAATCGGATTTAGGGATCTCATTGCACATTGGTGGAACGAATTCACTCCCTCCGACAATAGATCCTTCATCCTTCATCGTAAATTGAAATTGTTGATGTCCAAGCTGAAGAGTTGGAGTGTATCTACCTTTTGGTCCTTTTCGGAATCTCTTTTTTCCCTTCTTAATGGCATTGAGCTTATGATCTTAGTGAGCAGGATGGGTCCATTTCTGAGGATGACTTGATTCTTCAACACAATCTTCAGGATCAGGTTCCTCTAAGAGCATTCAGGAGGAGATCAAGTGGCGACAGAGGTCAAGGGAAAAGTGGATCAAGGAAGGGGATAAAAATACTAAGTTCCTCCATGCCATGGCTTCTGTTCACAGAAGACTTAATAGAATCAGATCCCTTTCAGTTGATGGACCGAATGTGACGGATAAGGATGAGATCATTGCCACCATTCTCAATCACTTCAAACAGTTGTATTCTGCGAATCCGTTTGACAAATTGTCAATTTTGGAGCTTCCTTTTAAGTCCATCTCTCCTTCAGAGGCGTCCTCTTTAGAGTGTCCTTTCTTTGTGGATGAAATACAGAAGGCTGTTTGGGACCTAGGTGAGGATAAGGCCCTTGGGTCCGACGGTTTTCTCATTACTTTCTTTAAGATCTTTTGGGACATTGTGAAAATGACCTCATTGCTTTCACTGTGGAATTCCACCAAAGAGGACAAAATCCAAAGGAAATTGGGGCAACATTTCTCGTTTTGGTGCCTAAGAAAGACGGTGCTTCATCTTTTTCTGATTTCCGGCCAATCAGTCTTCTTGGTAGCCCGTACAAGATTTTGTCCAAGATTACTGCCAACTGTCACACTGCGACCCAAGATGTGGGCCTGGAACGCAACTAATTTTTTTTTTTTAAACCAATCCAACTATATGAGTCCATTAGGCCTCGAGTTCGCCTAAGCCCATGAAAAAACCATACATGTTCCAAGAATCTAAACTTTCACAAGTGACAACTCAAAATATTACAAACACCATATATAAGGTCATATGTAATACCCCGCATTTTCAAATTATTATCTTTATGAAAATTTATCCATTTTAAATTGTGAATATTAGCCTTGGAACTTATATGGATAAATAATTGGGCCATGACCCAATTAAGACCCAACTGATTGTGGAATTAGTGTTATTAAAAATTAAATGGGTTTGAATTAATTTAGTGATACATTTAAATAAAAGATTTCATGGCCGAATTTCAGATGTAAAAATCTATGTTTATGCGCATGGGATCTTTTAAAAAGGGTACGCATATAATCTTAAATTAATTAAAAGAAGTGTCTAAATTAAACACAGGGCACACGGCAATGGGGCATAATTTATCTTAGACACATTCTAATTTAAGCAAGGGAGGTCGGCAAGGGCTAAAAATACACAAGGGGCGTACGGCCCTAAAGGGGGGGCATGGTTTATTTTAAGTACCTTCTAAATATGGGACTAAGGAGAACTTATAAAGAGATACATGGAGAGGGGCGCATGGCCTTACCACTCTAGCTAAATTTTCTCTCTATCTCTCTCAATCTCTCATCCTCTCACACGGTAAAGAGCAAGAGAAGAAAAGGCAGCAACAAGAAGGTGTTCTTGGTTGGAGAAAAATTAAGAAGAAAGGAGAAAGATTAGAAGAGCACGGAATCGGAAAAGGTTAGTATCTAATTAATAAGTTGTTTTGAAATAAAAGAACCATAGGGTTCGGCCATAGTGTTTGGCCGAACCCCATGGAAGAAGAATGGGGGATCATCTTGATAAATTTTAATAGAAAAGAAGGGATGAGGTTCGGCCATGGTGTATGGCCGAACCCCATCAAATACAATTATGGATTTGGGGTTCTTAAGACTTTGAATCATGTAGATTGAATTATAATTGTAAAGGATTGAAAATCCCCATGGAAAGGATACCAATAAGGTGGTTTGAGTAATTGGATGATCATAGGTTTAATTAAATGGAAAGAATTGATTTATTTTATTGGGTTATTGAGAATGAAAACCATGGAGGTTCTTAAATAAGTAATTGGTGTTAATGATATGTAATTTTGAGGGGATTAAATGGAAGATCCATGATTGATTAGTTTTTTTTTTTTAAAGAAAGGACTTTGAACCAAAGGGTTCGGCCATAGTGTATGGCCGAACCCCATGGAGTTTTGATGATGTTATTAATGAATGTGTTAATGGATCTAAATTGATGGACAAGATCATGAACCATAGGGTTCAAGCCATGGTGTATGGCCGAACCTCATGGGGTTGTTTTGGAAGGGAGATAGTTTTTGGTTGCCAATTATGGAAAGAGTTGCTAAATTGGAAAGCACTCCAATTTTAGAAAGAGGGTTTCTAATCTAAGAAACTATCAAATTATGGAAAGGTGTAGGTTATTTATGGAAACCTTCCATTTATGGAAGGAGGTTGATAAATTTAGTAAGTTTAATTATGGAAACCTTCTAATAATAGAAGATGGAGTTTAATTAAGGAAAATTGGATTTAAAAAGGGAATAAATGGATTGGATGCCATGAGTGAGGTTCGGCCATGGTGTATGGCCGAACCCCACTAAGATTTATTTTGGAAAGCCTTTTATTTATAGAAGGTTGTTTAATTAAGTAAGTTTCTAAAAATAGAAGGGGAGATTAACAAGGGGAAAGTTCTATTTTTGGAAGGTGAAATCTAAATTTGGAAACTATCCAATTATGGATTGGCTAAGAATGGAAGATGATGGAAAAAGGAAACCTAGACATCATAGGGTTCGGCCATGGTGCTTGGCTGAACACCATGAATTAATTCTATAGGTTAAGCTTATTTTATGGACCTAAGATGGAACTAAGATGTCATAGAGTTCGGCCATGGTGTGTGACTGAACCCCATGAATCAAGTAGAATGTATTGTATGGATTTAATATGATGTTTGGATTAATGGGACGACATAAACCTAAGCTAATGGCAAAATGGTAAATATCGCCTAAATTGGAAGATCATGGGTTCGGCCATGATGTATGGCCGAACCCCATGAGTTGGTTTGTGGATCAAACATTAACTTAAGCAATTGTTTCAATAATTGAAAAGATGGGATTATGGAATAATAGCCATGGATGGCATTTTCGTAAATAGGTGTAAAAAATGGTAAGCCATGAGTTCGGCCATGGTGTATGGCCGAACCCCATGGGGTTTTGTTTATGGACTTAGAACCTTGTAATTAAGTGGGACTTGGTGTTGATTTATTATTATATTATAAGGTAACGGGATCTCGCAAGCGGTGCGCGATCGGTGATCGATTCTTAGACGAAAGACGCAAGGACTCGTTAGCGGTCTTTGGTAGGATTCCACCTCTTTGAAACCATGGTTTATGTACTTTGTTTTATCTTATGTTTGATGAAAATATGTTTCAAAGGATATGCTTTACTACTGAATTTCAAATGCTATGTTTAACTTGTTTAAATAGCATGGATTGATTATGTTTCAAAAGGTGATTTTAAATGCTATGTTTATGTTATTAAAATAGCATGTGTTTCATTGGCATCTCATGCATGGCATGGGGTGGAGGAATTATAACCGGAGGGGTCATACTCCGTCAGGCCGTCCGAAAAACCTATGTGCGGTACCTTGATGTGATTTCCATCAAGAAGAATCCGGAGGGTCCACACTCCGCCGGGGCGTCCAGAAGACCTATTTGGTGGGTACATTTATGTACATGTGATGGGTGGGACTCATTGCATATTTGTCATCATTGCATGGCATGGATTTTATATGGTTTTGACATCACTATATTATTATATATGATTTGTACTAACCATGTGTTAACCGTAACTGGAATACCTACTGGGCGCGTTGTTCTAACGCCCTACTTCTACCCTAGTTGATGATACAGGTAATCAGGGGAACGATGAACGTAAGACGGACCAGGCATAGAAGCTTGGAAGATTTATTTTACATGTTTTGAATAAAGTTACTCATGAACTTGTATTTGAGTATTTGGAATTCAGAATGTAATAACTTAGATGGTCAAATGATTTATTGGATAATTATGATGTTTTAATTATGGATAAGGACTTGACGTACTTTGCTATCTGAATGGAATAGAACTTGGTTCTATTATGATTCCGCAAATTGATGTTATGATTCCGCAGGTTATGATTTTTATTCCGCAAGTTGATATTGCTATGTGTGAACCATTTTATTGGACTGATTCCATACACACATAGGGTTGGCCAGTTAAGGGTCGGACTTTGGAAGTTCGGACTTAACTCGCATCGTGACGTCCCGCGCTCTATCACTCTACTCTGTTATAAAAAAAAAATATACTCTGAATTTACGGGAAAAAGCGAGTGAAAAAGGGTGGGGTGTTACATCATATGCCACTGGTGGCAAATTTAAACAATATTTACCTAGTAAACAACTAAGTAAACTCTAATCCAAAATATCTTATTGAAATCCAGAGATTCCATATCTTAAGTCATCGCGGAGGGATCCTCCCACTGTTTCTAGATCATACCCTGCATTGAGGGACACGTGAGCTTACAACCCAGTGAAGAGAACTCAATAATTATAGGTATTGCATGTGATAGAAAAGAAAAATCTACAATGCAATTAAACAAATAACAGAACATGTGGCAGTTGTTCTTTTATTTCCATTTTTAAAGTATAACATTAACTCTTTGACACACGGGGGTATCCCACTCAACCGCTTGAGGTATCCCACTCAACCTCAACTATACAGGTCCAGGGTATCCCACTCAACCCTGTCGAGGAATCCCACTCATCCTTGAATGCATTAAGTCAAGGCAGACAAAATACAACATCTTGCAAGAGCTCTACCTACTTAACACGTGTGTGATAGTGTACATTTTAACACTATATAAATTATCAATTCCGTAATCATGGGCATAACACAAATACTATTCACTTACTCTTTTCTCCATTTATCCCTTTCCACAAGGATTTTGCACCAGAGATTTCTTACCATTCACTAGGTTTAATCCAAATTAAACAACCCAGAACATTACACATTTTTTTTATCACCTGCACCACCATGTTAGTACATGAATGTTCACATGCATGCATATTTAATCATATCATCCATCAAATGCATTTATAACCATAGAATGAAACACAGTACATGATTTAATATTGCACCTACAACATGCATCAATGGACCTTAACATGAACCACAAGCATGTATCTACACCATGCACTATCATTGGACATTTCTCATTATTGCCCAGGTGGACTTGGATAATCCACATATCACAATTTTCTCCCTATACCCCTTTCCACAAGGGTTACAAAGAGGAGATACACTTACCATTCACTAGTAATAACCTGAGTTAAACAACCCGGAGAAAACACATCATCAGGTTATTGAGACCTCGGATCATGGTTCAAGACCTCGGACAACAGAGGGTTAAAAGACAACTCTGTAACTTTTTCCTAATTACAGTCTATCGAGATCTCGAACTCCTCTCCGAGACCTCAGGCTACGAGATCTGCAGGACACTCCCGAGACCTCAGGAAATAGAGTACTCTAACATACTTAGTTTCCTTTAACACTCTAAGTTCACCGAGATCTAAGCTCTTGTACTGAGACCTCTTGTCCTGTACCGAGACCTCGGATTGGGTGTCTAGATTTCGGACAACAGAGAACAGTCCGAGTTTGAGATTTCTATCTCTTTTCAGTTTCAACCTTACATAACCTATTTACTTGATTAATTTGACATTCAAAACCACAATTCACATACAAATAAGCCATAGTTGAGTCTCTTCACCTTGTCCAGCTTGCAAATATCACCAAGATCTGTAAAGCATAATAATTCCATAAATTTTATTTCAAGCTTGAAATACTTAAAACAACTCAAAAACTAATTTAGGAGAGGTTTTTTTTCAAGATTTAAAAGAAAAACTCATTTCCCCTAAGAACTTTGAGACCAAATTTGAAGCCCAAAGCTACTCTATTTTACAAAAATAACAGTCCTAGAGTTCCTAAAATTTTAAGTAGATAAATTTCCATACCTTAATCGTCAAAATCGGTGGAGAAATGAGGGAGTTTAAAAAACCCGAGATCCAAATGCCAAAAACCTCTGGTCACAGCTCAAAGGCAGGAGAGCAGAAAGAAGAAGGAAAGAAAGGGAAAGGCAAAGGAAAGGCAAAGGAAAAAAAAAGGAAAAGGACGATGGAGAGAGAGAGATTGCTTTTGAGTGTTCATTTTTTTTTTTTTTTCTTCCTCCAATTCTCATCTCTTCTTAAGTCGGTGGAAGCCTAAGGCTACCCACCCTAGGTGTGATGAATAATCACCAAAGTTCTGATTTTTTTTAAATTTCTAAAATTCAAATGTTTATCCATTTGACAAATAAAACTCAAAACCATGTAACTTATATAGTTTTAGAAAAATGAATTTAAAACCATATAATTTCTATGGTTTAGAAAATAATTTAAATCTTCTTTAATTTTTTTTTCCAAAATTAAAATACCTCTTTAAAATACACCCAAACTAAATGATTTAATTTAAAACCACTTAAATACCAAATTTCAAAATTAAAATAACACTTAAAAATAATTCTAACTTTTGAGTCGGGTTAAATAAATTGACTGATAAAACACTTCTAAAATGTTTGGGATAATTTGACACTCTTAAAATATTTAAAACTTTCATTTTGTAAAAATAGAGATACACCTAATATCTCAAAAATCACACTTGTGTAAATCGAAATGATTGAGATAAAATTCCTTAAACTCAAAATTTCACACTAAATAAATTTGTAAGAATTGAGAATTGAAAAACCTCAAATCATTTATTTTCCAAACACAGATTATTTTAAGGGTCTCAGCTAGAGAAAGTTCAGATAATTTCAACTCTGCCACTACCCTTAACGAGTTGGATCCACTCACTTCCAAACTCGAATCTAGTCAAACTTTGACTCTAAACAAGGCCCATTTGTTAATTACCTCGATTAAGCACAATTAATTGTAAAAAATATACATAATTAAATACTAATTTGGATCAGGGTATTACACCAACAGATTAAAGCACTTCCTTCACAAGCTTATATCTCCCTACCAGTCTGCTACTGTTGAGGGCCGGCAAATTATGGACGCGGTCATTACTAGCGCATGAGTGTATTGACTCCTAGCACAAGTCTCGACAAAAATGAATTATTTGCAAACTTGACTTGGAAAAAACGTACTGATATGGTGGATTGGCACTTCTTTCATTTTGTTCTTTCAAGCATGGGCTTCAGTCGAAGGTGGTCTTTATGGATTCATGAGTGCATGTCTTCTGCCCACTTCTCTATCCTCATCAATGGATCTTCTAAAAGTTTTTTTCAAGAGCTCCTAGGGAATTCGTCAGGGTGACTCTCTCTCTCCTGCCCTTTTCATCATGGTTACTGAGACTCTTAGCCTTCTACTTTCCAAAGCGGCTGAACTTCTCCCTGATTCATGGCTTCAGAACTGGTTCTTCATTGCTTCAGATTAATCACTTACAATTTGTGGATGATACTATTATTTTTTGTGAAGCTAATGAGGAGTCCGCTATGAACCTCTGCTCTCTGCTCAGATGGTTTGAACTGTCATCCTCCCTCCGCATCAACTATCAAAAAAGTGAAACCTTTGGAATTAATTTGACTGATAATGAGCTCGGTTCTCTTTCAGCGATTTTGGGTTGTGCTTACATCTGCTCTTCCTTCCACTTATCTGGGACTTCCTCTTTGCATTGGATCTCCGAGCTTGTCTCTGTGAGAGTCCATCATTCACAAATTCAGTAAGCGTCTTCAATCGTGGAAAGGACAATATTTGTCTTTTGGTGGCAAGGGTCACTCTCCTGAAGGCAGTTCTTGCAGCTCTCCCTATCTATTTCCTATCCGCCTTCAGATGTCCAAGTAAAGTTATCAAGTCGTTGGAGAAAATCATGAGGAACTTCCTTCGGGGTGATCAAGAGGATAGAAGAAAATACCATTTAGTGAAGTGGGGGCAAGTTTGTCTTCCAATTAGTGCGGGGGTCTTGGAGTGCAGCCTATTAAGGAGGTTAATGTCGCTTTGCTGTCTAAGTGGCTTTGGCGGCTTGGGACTAAGGGTGATTTTCCTTAGAAGACCATCCTTATCCAAAAATATGATGTGGGTAATCTGGGTTGGGAAGTCCATCTTTCCCCACACAAAGCTTCTCGTATGTGGAGAGCTATTGCTAGCTATGTTGATAAATTTAAAGACGGAATCAGATTTAAGGTGGGGCGTGGCAATAGGGTTAAGTTTTGGATTGATCCTTGGTGTAACAACACTACTTTGGCCGTACAGTTTCCATCGATTTATCGTCTCTCACATCTGTTGAGAGGGACCATGTCTGATTTCTACTCCATCCACAATGGCGAGAACCGTTTGGGATCTCCAAATCCAAAGCAATCTTTCGGACCCAGAGTTTGATGAGATTTCTGAGCTTCTCCACTTGATTTCCTCTTACCGGATTCGAAGCTCTACTGAGGAAAGTCTCCTTTGGGTGTACGCCACGAGTGGTTGTTTTTCTGTCAAGTTTTTCTTCATTGGCAACAATCGAGAGGCTCAGCCTGTCGCTGTCAACCCAAATATTTGGGCCTCCAAAGCTCCACCTAGGGTCATCTGCTTCTTATGGATAGTTGGGCTGGGGAAAATTTTGACTCAAGACAACTTGCACAATAGAGGCAAAATCATTGTCAGTGCTTGCTCTCTCTACCTTCGGGCTTCTGAAGAGACAAGCCACCTTTTTCTCCATTGCCCTTTTTCTTCTGCAGTTTGGAACTCTGTGTTGGATAAGTTTGGCGTGCTTTGGTTATGCCTTCTTCAATGGCCGAACTATCTTATGCTTGGAACATCTCCTTGGTCTCCACAAAATGCTCCTCTTTATGGCATCTCTCCTTCTTCGCCACAATTTGGAATTAATGATGGGAACGCAACAATAGAATCTTGAAGGATCGTGCTGAGTCGTGTGAAGCAGTTTCGAGAAGAATTTTTGCCATGTGGGCCTTTTGGGCTTCTCCTTTTTCAAAATTCAGGAACATCTCTGCGAACGACATCCTCCGTGCTTGGAAAGAATGTATTGAATTAGCTTAGCTTTTTCTTTTCCAGTGTTTGATTGTTTCGGATTTGTGTCTTTTCTTTGCCATGGGGTTTTTTTTTTTTTCCTCCCTTTGTATTTGCACCTCTGGTGCCTTTCCCTTTCTTAATATATTAACCATTTAAAAAAAAAGGCAAGCAAAAAACGAACAGGGGACGATCACTGAAGAACTGGGCCAAGATAAAAAACAGGCATAACAGAAAAATAAAAAACAACAGATATGCCCCAAGCACGACCAACTATAACATCTGATCCAGATGGCAGGTGCAGAAATCCAGTAGGACAGGTAGGAACACTGGTGTCTTCAGTGGGAAAGGAGAAAAGCGTACAGTGTTCTTCAGTAGTCTGATAAACCATAGGAAAGGGGCATTGCAGCCGTTGCAGAATGTACTTGATAGCAGCCTATATGTGTGCAAGTGCGGTAGTTAATCTTGTTGTGGTGGAGGAAGTTTAACCTGGCCAGATTTGTAAGCCATAATTCTCTGAAACTAGATATTCTTAAGGAAAAGAATCTGAAGGGATAATTGGACCCCCATGAGTATACAACTATACAAGTATCACCAATGGGTTTTTCAACAAGATGTAGCACGTTACCATTGCAGTTAAGATACACAGCAGCCAGAAAATTCTGATTTGAGGCATAAACATACTTCAACAAGAGGGAATTCTTGATATCCATAGTCTGATCTGGCGGGTGAGATGGAGGTCTATGAAGAGCAGATACATCTGGTGGAGGAAGATCCCACAAAGCCCCGAAACTTTCAGATATCCGCAGCAAGTCGTCATTTTTAAGGAGGAAAACCAGCTTAGATCGGATATCCCCACAGATACCAATACAGACCCTGAGAGGAGTACAAAATTGCTGGCAGAAAGCTCTCTTGTTTCTTTCCTTCCAATAGTGCCAAATGAGTGCAGCCACCACTAACTTAGCAACGAGAATTTCCAACCGGGACGAAGCCAAAGAAATAACCTGCAGAGCATAGAGTAGAATATCAAGCAAATGGAATTACAAGAGAATTTTTATTGAAACAAATTCCAGACAGTCCGAACAAAGCTGCAATTAAGCAAGTGCATCTTAGTTTCGTTGAGGGAGTTGCATAGAGGGCAAGTGGGATCACTAATAATACGCAAGTCACATAGGAAAGCTTTAGTTTTCAACCCACCATTAAGTAGAATCATCTGAATATAGAATGACGAGGGATGTTACCGCTGAAACAAGTTAGCCCAACCCACTCTTCGGGCTCGCTAGAAGTAGCAGCAAAGAGGGAAGATAAAATGAAGGAACCATATCTACCAAGAATCATATAACCTTGTCAGGAATGTTGCATGAAGGTAGTTTGATACAGTAGATCATGTTCCAAATTTCCAACAGATGCTCAGTGGTAGGCGGAGGCAAGGTCCAATTTCCATGGTTGATTACTCTAGCAACAGTAAAATGTTTCCCAAGGCCTAGATCATTGACGTCCCTTTCACTGAAGTTATCAGCTAAGAAGTAGCCAGGACAAATCCAAGGGTCCAACCAAAATTTGGTTGTTTGACCATTCCCAGTAGCGTGGACAATCCATTGTTTTGCCTTATCACTGGATAAAGAGGATGGATCTCCAATCATGAGAGGCAGCTCTAATAACGCTGATATTCCAAAAACTGTTGTCACGGAGGCACTTCAAGTGAATCAAGCGTAACCAAAGGATTTCTTTACCATAGACAATAGCCAAATCTGCTTCATGATACAAGCTTCGTTCATACGATGTGGGTTTCGTAGCCCCAACCCCCGTCCGAAATGGGTTTACAGACTTTGTACCAATTAACCATGTGGATTTTTCTTTGATTGTTGCCACCACTCCACAAGAAAGATCTCATGATCTTATCAATTTCGTCAAGGCAAGTCTTAGGCAGTAGGAAAGAGTTTGCCCAAAAGATGTGGAAAATATTAACTAGTGGACCTAAGAAGCTCCAACCTACCAGCGAAAGACAAGATTTTTGAAGTCTAGCCATTGATTTTACTTCTAATATTTTCCAACATAGGAGCGCAATCTTTAACCATGAGGCGCGACGAGATAAGTGGTATACCAAGGTAGGTGATTGGTAAGCTTGCCTCAACCATGCTGAGGATGCCCAAGATTTCGCTATTGGAACTACAGTTTTCGAAAACGTTGCCTTCACTCTTAAGAGGCATTAGATTCAAGACCAGAGAAGATGAAGAATTTCTCGAGGAACCCCTTCAAAGCAAGGGCAGAACAGATATCAGTAGCCAAGAAGATCATACGGTCGTCAGCAAATAGCAAGTGCGAAATACATGTGTTAGCCTGAAACAAACGGACAACCAATTTCGCCAGCGGACACCAGTCTGTTTAGAGAAGAAGAGAAATTTTCCATCACAAGAGCGAAAAGGAAGTGTGAGAGAGGGTCCCCTTGCCAAAGGCCCTTGGAGCTCGAGAAGAAACCTTTTGGAGTACAATTGATGAGGACAGAGAATTTTGGAGAAACAATGCAGCATTTTATCCCGTTAATCTAAGTGTCTGAGAACTTTGCTTGCTTGAGGATATGTAACATACAATCCCACTTAACATTGTCAAAGGCTTTCTTAAGATCAATCTTTAAGCACATTTTAGGGGTCCCTTTTGCGAGGTGGATACCTTTCATGAGGACCTGACAGAGGAGGGTGTTGCTTGAGATGTCCTGTCGAAGAATGAAGGCAGTTTGATGGTGGCTGATGATTTTACCTATGATAGGTTTCATCCGATTGACTAAGACTTGTAATGATTTTGTAGACTTCATTAGACAAAGAGAAAGGCATGTACATGCAGTCCGCAGCAGTGCACTTGGGGATTAGCGTAATGAAGCAGGCTTTGATCTGGTTAAGGATTTTTCCAGATTTGAAAAAGTCAGTGATGGTATGAACCGCGCCATTGCCAATAATCCCCCAAAAGCTTTTGTAGAAAGTTAAATTGAACCCATCAGGTCCCGTAGAAGATTCAATTTCCTTATTGTCACAAGAGATACAAGCTGATCAGCCACAAGATCGCTGAGCTGGTTACTGATAGAGAAGAAACCGTCAACATCTCCGGGGAACATGGATATCCCACTAAATCTGTCTTCAAAGTGCTTAACATAATGTTCCTCGATGATAATAGGATTGAGAAGGAACCATCCTCAAGTTTGATCAACCTGATTTTGTTTTATTGCTCTCTATAATTAACTGCATTATAGAAGAATTTACTGCCATATCTTGAAGGTTAATCTTTAGCATTCTGGACCTTTGATGGAGAAGATTGATTTCAAAATCCAGGGTAATCTGCAAAGAGTCTTTGGCTTTATGAAGTGAAGCAAGGTTAAGACTAGATTGATTACTGTCAAAATAGGCTTGGGCTTCATCCAATAACGCCCGTTTTTCATCAATTTGCTGCTTGTAGTTTGGCTTTGATCGATGCCAACAAGAGATGGCTTTCTTGAGGTTTTTGAGTTTGGCCGTAAAAACGTACAATGGGTTGCCAGTTACTTCCGAACTCCAGGACGAACGGACAAGGTCAATGAACTGAGGATCTTTGGTCCAACTTATTAAGACATATTATAATATCTTGTTAAGGGTAGTTTAAACATTTTTTATTTAGGGACTAATTAGGGCTTATATGTTCTGTATATATAGTCCTTGTTATATTTCCAATAAAATTTAATCGAATAAGAGAAGTTTTCATGGTATCAGATCAAGGTTCGTCCGCAGTCTCCTTCATTTGTTCTAAAGTAGACAATCTTTTCTGCAACATAATCGGTCCCCTCTGCAAGACCAGATCTGAATCTATTCGCCCAAATTTGTCCTTCTATTATTTGTAGTCTCGAACGACTATTTGCATCAGATCTGTCGTGCTTTCTTTGTTGTTTCTGCCATCTTTTCGTGCATCTTCCGTCCACCGAAGCAGCGCACAAAACCCTTTTGATCGATCAAGACTGTTTGCATCAGATCTATTCATGCTTTGTCTGTGGTTTCCGGCATATGTTCATTTATCTTTCGTCCACGGAAGCAGCCAAAAAAGCCCTTTAATCGAGGGCTTGGCTGATCTCGCCCATAGAAGTGAGAGAGAGATTTTTATCTCTCTGAGAACAGAACCCACCTTTTGCAGTCCCCAGCCAACAACTCCATTCGCCCTTGAGGCCCTTGCTGCTCGAGCACAAACCTGCACAAATAGAATCTTCATTGTTTCTCCACTGCTCATCCCTGCTTCTGTTACAGTCGCACAATGTTTTGCTACAGTCGCACAAGGTTTTGCTACATATCGCACAGGGTTGCAACAGTCACATAATGCTTGCTACAGTCCGCACAGGGTTGTTACAGTCGCACAGGGTTTCTACAGTACCGCACAGGGTTTCTACAATCTCGTACAATGTTGCTACAGTGCCCCCACAATTATTATTATTTTTGCAGTTTCACACGGTATTTTGCTACAATCCGTATAGTATTTTGGTACAATACAAAACTAATTATGTTCCTCTCAACTAGCCAATACCTAGTCTTTGATATCCGAATAAAATGGATAGGTGAACCTGATGATTCCCTTCAGACGATCAGTGTAAAGTTGAATGAAATTATACTTGTTGGGCATATGTGATGAAAAGAAAAAAATTGACTAGAAAGAACATGTGGAGTTATGTCTCTAGAGATATTGTTTCTCCCACGGACACCAAGGCACCTGATTATGCTCAATCATCGGTTAGTTGGACTACATTGTAAAATTATCACTTGGATCAATAAGTCAGTTGAACTCTCAATCGGTATGCAACTTGCAAAATTTTCTACCGCCAAGCAAATTTGGGATCACTTAAAGAGGATTATATAAGCAATCTAATTTCGTTAAGCTGCTACCAAATAGAGAATGACATTCGTATGGTTCAGACAAGGAGATATGAGCATTCATCAGACTGTTTTAGCAGTGTCATCCAAGTCTTCATCTAATTCACAGAATCAACAGCGCCAAGGAGGGAGATTTGCTATTGATGATTGTAGTTACTTGTAAGTAGAAGGGCTACTGGATGGCACAATGTCCTGTGTTATTGAAAAGACAGCAACAACAAGTGCCACCTAAGCAGCATCGAACAACCACAGTTGTTCCTTCTGGAAATGAGGCATCGCCTTCTACTCCTTCATTGTCTACCCTTACAGAATAGTTGCAGAAAAATCTATCTTCTCCTCAGCCTAATGCATTATCTAATATTTCTTCCTCCATAGGTTTGCCCCCTTCAGCTTCTTCAGGTATTTCTCCCTCCACCTGGGTCTTTGACTCAAGAGTCACTCATTACATGTCTAATGATATTTCTTTGTTTACTTTTCTCTTTCTCTCTTCCTCATCTGTTTCTATGCTAACTGTAAATGGTACTTTCATTCCATTACCAAGTGTTGATTCTATTATGTTTTGAAAGTTCCCATTTTCAATGAGCTAGAAAATCGTGATTGACCCTAGGAGGGGGATGGGGGGTGAATAGGTCAATCCCATTTTTCATGGTGTTTACAAATTTCTTGATTTAAAGTGCAGTGGAATGTTTATCAAGAGATTTGTTTAATGTGATAATTTCATTAAGTGATCACACTAAGATTATGACCCTTTACATAAACTTTAATTATCGATGCTTGTACGCAATGTCTATAATGAGATAATCAATATGTAAAGTGATGTGTGTTAAGAAGAGTACTTAAATACTAAATACAAACACACATAAATCAAACACCACAAGACCAAATTAAAGTAGTTCGGTTAGCCAACCTATATCCCATGTTAGGACTCACTCAACCTTGAGCTATCCCCAAAATCCACTCAGTGGGGACATACACCCTCACAATTAGAGTAGAAACTCCACCTCACTCAATCGGCTGGGAATTTTACCCACCACTGTCGAATAGGAATTCCACCTATCCATTTGGCCGGGAGTTCCACCCACCTCTGTGCTGGAGACACCGCTCTAGAATATTTTAGAGTGGTTCTGGGGCACCTCCCCTTAATCCACTTCAGAACAAAGGTTTTAAGTAAAATTAAAACCAAGAAGCACTTGTCTTTGAAGCTTTTCCTTCTGATGTGTGCTTCTTCAAGATCCCACCCATCTATGCTGACACTCTCCTTTGTAGCCGTCGTTTAGCAATCACAGTCCAATGTGTCAAGGAAACTAGGTTCTACCAAAGGTTTCCTAGTTTATGGTTCTATCATTCTCACTTTAAAACTCAATCCTCGGATTGGTTGTTTATGAGTTTTCATCATTCCTCTCTCTCTCACAACTCAATTCATTTGATTGGTTGTATTCGATTCCACTATCGTAAGCACAGAGAGAGAGAGAGAGAGTGTGTGTGATCCTTCTGTTAGCCCTTATTATGCTCACTGATAAAAAAGAGGGTCCAACTGATTCTTCCGAAGAATACCAACTGGTTGCATAAGGATTGGTTTATATAGTGAAAGCAACTAGTTGAAGTAACTGTAATGTACCGACAAGTCTGTCGCACTTAGGGGTCGGTGACTAGAAATGTTACTGTTACAATTCCGACCGTTATGCAATAAGTGCACTCCCAACGGTAATATTCTTTCTCAGTCGACATTGTCGCCGATGGGTCGACACTTATGGTACCGAGGGGTCGGTCCATACGAGAGGCTCGTTCTGGTGCAAAACATGTTTGACAGTAGTTTCAACTTAGAAACCTATTACCTAGAATGACCTGTCACCCATTACCGAGGGATCGGTCCTGGTACTCTCAATCAGTCTTTGATTGCCAATATGTCTGTTTATTCCAGAGTGCACATAAGTTCAAAGTTTCAGAACTCAAGATCTTGATCAAGGAGTCGTTGGCCATGAAGGATCGTTTCAGCCTGTCATTGAGGGGTCGTTTCAGCCTTTCACCGAGAGGTCGGTGTATACGAGACTCTCGATGAGAGGCAAACCTAGAATGACAGTTCAATGTTCCAGAACCTATGTCATTCGGGCCGACTAGTCTTTAACCACGATGGATTGAACCTGACTGCACCGAGGAGTCGGTGAGATACGACTGGTCGTACTGACAGTGAAACCAAATACATATTTCAAGTTGCGTTCCAATTCACTGTCAACCTTCCTCACTAGGATTCATATGTTTTAACCATTTGTTTTTCTAATCCTAGGAATAGTCCTCTCAAGGTATGGGTACCACCTATATTTATCTATGGATCATTTTACCTATTTTGTGATTGCCATAACGATGAGCTTCAATCCGGTGGAGTATGATATTTTATCTTGATCATCTTGGGTCTTCAAGCTTCCAGCAAGTGCTCCTTTCCGAGTCCTGGAATTGACAAATATACGGGCTTGGCCAAGCCGAGGCACTAACAATCTCCTCCTTTATCAATTTCATGACAAAACGTAGAAGCTAACCCATTTACAAACCCATCCTTATTACAACACATTTGAATACAAAAATATTACATTGATTACATGTACATATTCAAATGGAAAACAAGACTATGGTCTTCACTTATTCTTATTCAGCTTGCTTCATTTCATTTTCCTTTATAAGTCCACAAGCAATCAATACTAGAAAATCATTAGAGGGGTTAGTCTCAAAATATAGAAATGTATTCATGGACTAAACAAGATTTGTATTCAAGCTCCCCCATATTCCATGATTTCCTAGTGACCAATACTACCCATAGTTTATCCAAGCTATCAGTGTTGAGAAGATTTCTCACCCAATCTTCTTTAAGTTTGATCCCCAAACTCCAAGCATAGACATTCTCCCTATGTCTACTGGTTTTGATGTCCTTTAGCTTCTACTAGTTTTCTCCCCCATTTTTGTCATTCAATTGACAAAGATTAGTCAGGCCGAAATTGAGATTTAAGCACTCCCCCATGCCTCCTGCATTTAGTGTTTAACTAGGTTCTCCTCTAACTCATGGTTCTTCCTTATGGTTCAATGCACACTCCTCGTGTGACAAGGTTAGTTTGCCCCTGCACAAACTAAGACTTCAGCATCGCTGATTTCTTCCATGAGTGGAGCAATTGTCCTAGCATTCCTAGAGTCTTTCTCCCCCATTCCCCAAGCCGTCTCCCTCAGTTTTCTCGACCTAGTTCCCACATAAACTTAGCTGCCTCTAAGTTTATTTCTCTCCAAGCTTTCTGGTAAGCTTGCATCATCTTTCTCCTTAAGTTGTCATGACCAATGACAGATGCTAATTAGCACATATTTTGTGCTTCCCCATTCTCCAAAGCATGGGATGTCATGAGATGCGCCATTTCCTGGCTTTAGTAAGGCAAGACATTTATGAATATAATTCATTCCACATAATTTACAGATTGATGTACATAGGAATGAAACTCAAAGCACATTAGTTATACATTCATTTCCTTATTTGAGTACTGATCAAACATACAGGAATGAGGTATGCCCTACACACAAAGTTCTTATGCTTTTTATCATGTTATTACCCAAAGCATGATAAAATATTTTACCATTCTTTCAAGGGAGCTTTAATTCCTTGAAAAGAGTTGGTACTTAAATGAATTATTCAATCATTACTTGTGGTTGGTCACACCAAAACAAAATATCCATTTAATCGACATAGAGCATGTTTCATTCCACATGGGATTCACAAGTTTTAGAGACTTGGAATGAAACGCCACTGTATACGTGTATTAAATCAGTTTTAATCACATACACACCATATACATCAGATAATGCACACACTACATTCATTTCCTAAAGATGCACAAATCACATGGCATATGAAATGAAATAAGTATATTTCAATACAAGAGTGTATGCCAACATGTACAGACAAGTATCTTGTATAAAATTAATCCAACAATCAAATAAGCATATGGATTAAAAACAAGATACATGATAATTCCAAAACATGTTTCAAATGTGGTATTAATAGTGGTATCCCTTCACACATTTGAACCTAACACTGTGAGACTTGGAATCTAAGTTCACAATAATGTGATGGCCTTTTGTCAAATCTGGTTTTAGCCATGGGTGCCTTCCCATTTGATCCTATGGTTCCATATTCCAAATTTTGTAACATGTTGTTGGTCTCTAAAACATCTCGGTACATGCCCTTATAGGATACTTGGAGGTTACTACCTTCTTCAAGTTCCTTCCTCATTCATCTTCTTCTCTTAGAGGATACAACTTGGACTTTTTCAATGGATGAAATTGACCAATCACCTATATTTTTTAGCTCACAAATTTATTGATAGGTGATGATATCTATTCGGCTACAAGAGGCAACTTTCACTAGATTCTTTCAGCTTCTTTTGTTGTTTCATGTCTTTTAAATATTTTGAATGCCCAATAAGTGAATTAGGAGTTGAAAAACAAAGACTTGAGAGAGTGTGCTGTAGAGAAGAAGATGAATGCAAAAAAGGAAAAACAAATTGGCTGACAACATGAATAGTGAAACTTAATCAAATTCTATTAGACTAATTTAAATGGTCTATTCAAATTGAGATGCCTCCATTATGGTCAATTAAATTTAAGTGAATCAATGAAAAGGGTCACTCAAATTCAAATGGGCCTATCAAATAGTTCATAAAATCTTAATAAACCTAATTAGTTATGCTTCATCTAAATTCAAATAAATCTAATCTTTTATCAAAACTCAAATGAATCACTCAAATAGTTTAAGATATTTACACGTTCATATCCGAATTAAAAGGTTCCCACATTTGCACCCAATTAAATAGATCACGTTTCAAATGCTATTGTATATAATATTCCTACAAAGAAATAAGTGTAAATACATTTCATTTGAAACTTAGGTGGTCTCACACCCCCTCCATTGCATGGCACATGCATGTGAGCATGTATTTGAATTGAAAAGATTGTGGGTAGTTATTGAAACTGCCCATGGAGGTTGCTGGAAGAAGAATTCACATTACTTCTACTGAAGAGGTGCTATGTAGAAGTCCACTTCTATATAATGCGGATTCTGTAAGACTCTCATTTACTGAACTGTGTGCAGATGGATCACAGACAGGTAGCAGAAAGATGACCTATGGACAGATCATAGATGGTCTTTGGTGGGATCAAGACACTTCACAAATGGATCAGACAGACTTAGACAAGCTCGTTGTTGTCCATGGACGAAGCCTAGACGGATCTGGGACACGTTGGTTATATCCCTAAGTAGACTATGGCGATGTCGCAATTGGATGGGCTGGACATAGTTAGACAAGTAGTAGCTGGATTGCTTTTGGATCATGGTTGGATCACATTTGTAACACAATTGGATCACAGATGGATCATAGACAAATCACGAGTGGATTACGGTTAGGTTGTAGTTCGAAAACGATAGAATGACCAATGTATCATAGTTGGATCGAGGTTAGCCAGGTGATCAGCTGGTGATTAGGGTTCACTCAGGCCTCAAGCAGAAATCGAGCTAACCATTGAATTGTGATGTGTAGGATGACTCAAGGAAGATATCAGTGTAAGATTAAACATGACCCACATTAAATTTGGAGCTCTACATACAGGATCTGAAATCAAGAAATTGTGTTTAAATAAGGAAGGTCTATTTTAGGAGAGTTTTAAAGGAGGTTGGTTTCCTATTTTGATGGGAAGTAGGAAAGGAAAATTCTAATTGCCTTAGGCGTCCTCCCTGGTGTGATTTTAATTTAACTCGCAAGCGTACGAACCAGTTTATAGTATAGAGTATGAGTGCGAGTTTGTACCCAAGGGAAACTGACAAAATATATGTATGAAATAGAAAATGGCACTATTAAAATAATGTGATTTAAGAAAATAAGTTTCTAAACATATAGTTATAATCTTAATTTAGAACAATAATTAATTTATTATCTAGTTTTGGTAGTTAACATTAAATTTTGATTAAAATAATGGAGTAAATTTAAATCACCTAAATTTAATTTAAAAATAAATTTAAGAGACAAATAAAATGTTTCTAACCTAGTTAAATTTTTTTGATGATTTTTGAGAAAATAAAATCAATCAAGAATAAATAAATTGTTTACATATTTTACACTAGAATCGGGACAAATATCGAAGTGGCATGTTATCCTATTTAAAAATAATAAAATCATGGCCTAGACTATGAAATGTTCTAGAGTTATAAAATATAATTCAAATTTATTTCCTATTAAAATTCTAACTAGAATGTTTATGTCATCCATTAAATCAGACTTTTTTCAATTCAAGCCTTAGGCTTGAGCGGATTTTAAACTTGTATTTCCCCAAATCTAAAACGACTGTTCTTGATAAGAACCTTAGACTGGAAAGACGGCCAAGTCCCACTGATCCTTATAGGGGTTCTATTTTCCTTGAAAAAATTCTAAAAATAATTTCTTACATAATGTTCATAAAAAGAATTAAAAATAAAATACAAATCATCACTATTAAATATTTTAATAACTGGGACCACCATAAATCTAAACAACTGCCATGAATTTTTATTTAAAAATTTGGAAATGAAATACAATCCTTTTGGACTTGGCATAAAAATAAAAAATAAATAACTTACAAGAAATTAAATATTTTTCTCTGTCTTTCGTCGTCCAACTTCAGTCCCTTCGACGTCTTGCTCGGTTCAACCTTCAATGGTCTCAAACACTTGAATTTATAGAAAATAAGGGATGAGATAAGAGACCCTTCAAACTCAGTTGGGATAAGACCATTCAAATTCAAGTTCAGCCGACCTTTTGTTTCCCTTATCTCAATGAGCAAAACCCATCTTCTTATCCCTTTTTCTCTGTCTTAGCATCGGCTACTCTTATCTTTCTATCTCTTTTCCTCTGCTGCTATCCTCCCTACACGGCAGCTTTCATTGATTTTCTCTCTTAGGATCAGTTAATTCCCAGCTCTATCCAGCAAATAACTCTATCTTCATCTTTCCTCCTTATCTCTTGATCGGCTAACCCTCATCTTTCCTTCTTATCTTCTTGAAACCCAGTTGCTACACGGCAGCTCTCTTCTTTTCTCTGCTGTCTTTTCTATCTTCTGCTAAGTTTCAAAAATACTAGAAACCAGCTCTCTGATCTCTTCCGATTATCTCTCTTTCAGCTGGCAACTTATCCTGCTTCTTATCCTTATCTTCTTTATCTCTGATCTGCCAAGATCGGTTTGCTCTTTCTTATCCTCATCTTCTCTCTGTTGAAACCCAGTTGAGGATCGGCTAATCACCTTATCCTTTCTTATCTCTTCCATCTTACTGTAATCGGTTAACTTATCTTCTCTGCTCATCCTTATCCCAGCTGCTACACAGTTCAGCTGCCTCCTCTGTTCTTAGCTAGTTGCCATTCTCAGCTGCAATTGCATCACAGATCTCTTCCTTCCAGCTGCTACCTTTTGGATTTGACCTCCTTGGCCGCTGGCTGCTGTTGTCCCTCCATCAACCGGTCTTTCATGCTACCTTTCTTCTCTGCTAGCTGTTGTTTGCTGCTCTGTTCTCCTTCAGTTGGCTGCTATGTATGGCTGCAATTTGATCGTTGCTACTGCTCTTCTACTCTCTGTCTCTCCTTCCTGCTGCCCTCTTCAGCTGGCTACTATCATTCATCTCTTTCTCTGCAATCTCTTCAGCTAGTTGCTCATGGATTCCATCGTTGGGCGCTGGTTGCCCTAGTTCTACAACCCAGCATCTTGAACAACGCCGATACTATCCACGATGGGTTATGGTGGATAACCAGTGGGCCACCATCATGGTGATGCGGCCCCTTATCAGCCTTTCCATCAGGTCCCATTGTCCCTGCCATTGGTCACTGCTGCTGTTGTACCATCTGAGTTGGTTTCAGCTGCTCCACCATCATCTCTTCTCCTTCATGTTGGCTTTGCTACTCTTTCCAATCTGACCTACGTGCATTCTCGTGCAGCTCCCTCACCCCATCTGAATTTGATATTGCCACCATCTCACAATTCAGTAGTTCACAGTAAGGCTAGTGATAGAAGAATTGTCATTGTAGCAGATGTGTCTGCTTGTGCAACCATTCTTGTTGCTGTTTTTTTTTTTGGATGCAGTACTTGACTGCTACTTTCAATCTTTTCTCTGCAGTCTCTTCTTTTTCTCCCATGAGTCCTGCAACCAGAGAAAGGAAAAACATAGAAAAGAAATGGAAATAGAAAAAGAAATGGTAATAGTTTCTTTAGGCTTTCCTTGCAGGTGCCAGGCACCCTACTCGAGAGTCAACGAGAAGGGTTGGTAAATGAGACTCGGTTTTGACTTGAATAAAATTTAAGCATGAGTGTAAAAGGAAACTTAATCTACACATTCTGAAGGTGACTGTCGACCTGAATTTTTTACTTTAAACATTTTATTATCATTTTTATTTTCTTTTCTTGTATTTTTCAAAATAAATGTAGAACTAAAAGCAATATTTAAACATATCTAATATTTATAAAATAAGGACTAATTAATCTAATATAAAGGGGTAAAATTGTAATTTTACGGTGTTCATTACTCCCTCTACCTATAAAAGGATCTCTCTCCATTATTATCCATCAACTTAAGACAACTAAGTGTTTCCAAAACATTATTCACGAACTTGGGAGAGGGGATTAAGGAGGAAAGAGGTAAAAACTCCAAAGTGTGTTTTCTCTTGTTTTTGGACTTCAAGAAGCATTGGTATATCAAAAGGAATATCAAAGCTCACTATTCTTAATCAATGGATCTGGATATGTCTTATTATTATGATGCTTATGATTTCCGCATTAAGACTAATCCGTGTTTCAAGTATTAATCAATCTAGATCTTGTGGTTATGTTGTTCAGGTATGTCGAATATTAAGTTTAATGATGAATGAATGTATGATTGATTCTCAATCAATAAACTCTGATATTATGATGAAGTTTTATATGTGTCATCAAGAGAGCCTAGTTCATAGGATCGATTATTGTTTGAAGTAAAGAAGAATTAAAGAAAGAAAATTTTCGGATCTCAAGGAAGAAGCCGACCCTGTTCCATCACCAACCGATCGGTGCCGCCGATCGATCGACTAGAGTCATAATGGCTTGAATACTTTGTAGATCTTAAAGTTTATGGATTTTAAAATTTGAATGATTTATGGACTTTAAAATCATGGATTTTCCTCTTATGTTTTTTGCAAATCTTAATGATTTATGGAGTTTAAAATTTTATGAACCTTAAAATTATGATTTATGAACTTCAAAATTATGGGGTTTTTCCTTTTATGTTTTGGGAAACCAATAATGAGCAAAGCCATTATTCTTAACCTAATACCATATTATGATACGATTTGGTTAATCACCAAAGTAGCCCAATCGGAATGCGTTTGTACATCAGGTCATATAACTGTGATCTAATACTCTTTCCAAGTGTTGTATAATAATGACATTGCAAATCGCAATCCCTAATCACACAGATATTAGGTTGGCCCAAAGTTGCACCATTCCTAGTGGTTAACAGATTAGGATAGAATGATTGACGGGTACTTGTGGTTGGTATTTCTCCGGACTCTCAAAGGTGGCGGCAGGTATTTGATCGCTTGTACTTTGTTGGTCAGTTCTATCGGTGACTATGAATCACCATAATGAAATAATATGCCATAAGATCACCCAAAGGTAGATCCGATAATATTGTTTACTGATGTTTATTATTTGTGTGTTTCAATTAAAGTTTAACTCATAACATTATGTAATTGCGCATGAAATTATGTAACATTGAAGCTTCTCTCCCTATTAGACTGCATGCGCAAGCTTCGGTTGTCCCAATGTCGACTAGACTTAATTTCTCTGAATGGAAAGAAAAAATCGAGTTTCACCTCGGTGTGCTTGATCTTGATAAATCATTAATTTCAAATAAGCCTACTATTATGGGTACAAGTACAACTTTTGAGAAAAAATCCTATGAAGCATGGATCAAGTCAAATAGAGTCAATCTTATGTTCATACGTATGACGAAGGCAAATAATATCAAAACTTCACTACCCAAAACTGAAAGTGCTAAGGAATACCTCCAAAGTATTGAAAATAAATTTAAAACAGCGGATAAGTCGTTAGCGTGGATACTTATGGCCAGGCTGACCACCATTAAATTCAATGGAAGCCGTAGCATGTATGATCACATAATGGAGATGAAAAATATTGCTGCTCAGCTGAAGAATATAGGGATAAGTATTAATGATACTTTCTTGTCCAATTCATTCTGAATTCTCTGCCTTCTCAGTATAGGTCATTTCAAATAAATTACAATACTTTGAAGATAGATGGCAATTAAATGAACTATCAAGTATGTTGATTTAAGAGGAAGGCAGACTTAAGCAGATGGGACATCACTCACTCCATCTAACACATCAAAAACCCAGTAAAAAAAGAGGATGTAAGTCCAAAAATTTAATAAAGTCGGAAAGAAATCATTTGAGCCCAGTATGTCTTTCGAGACTCAAAATCAAGGGACAAGTAGTGTGAGGTGCCACTTTAACAAGAAACAAGGGCACTTCTAGAAAGACTGCCAGAAAAGAAGAACGTGGTTCGAAAAGAATGTAACCATTCAATTTCTTTATGTTTCGAATCTAATCTCACTGAAGTTTCCTCTAGTACTTGGTGGCTTTATTCTGGGCTACAACTCATGTTTCTAATACGATGCAGAGATATCTTACGACCCAGACTATCGACCCAACTAAAGCCTTCATTTATATGGAAAACCGACAAAAGGTGTCAGTTGAAGCCATTGGGACTTACTGTCTTTTCCTCGACACTGGCCACCACTTAGATTTATTTGATTGTCCTTATGTTCTTTCTGTTGACAGAAATCTTATTTCAATTTTCAAACTTGATGTTAATGGTTATTATTGCAAATTTGGATATAATGTCTTCAGTTTGTTTAAAGATCTTTCTTTTATTAGGTCTTGATTATTGATTAATAGCATTTACTATTTAAAACTTGATGATTCATTTGCTAATTCTGTCCTAATTCTACATCATAATTTTGGTATTAAAGAGGATTGATTAATGAAAATTCCTCTATTTTGTGGCATAAACGTTTGGGACATATATCCCTTGAAAGAATTGAAAGATTGGTAAAAGATGGGATTCTCCCGAATCTTGATTTTACTAACTTAGATGTATGTGTGGAATGCATTTAGGGTAAGCAAATCAAACATAATAAGAAAGGAGTCACAAGCTCTAAAGGGTTACTTGAGTTGATCTATACTGATATTTGTGGCCCATTTGATGTTCCATCTTTTGGTGGAGAGACCTATTTTATCACATTTATTAATGATTTTTCACGTTATTGTTGTATTTATATATTGTATGATAAATCTCAAACAGTTCACGCCGTAGAGTTATTTATCACTGAAGTTGAAAGGAAAATAGATAGAAAGGTGAAAGTCATAATGTCAGATAGAGGTGGTGAATATTGTGGTAGATTTGATGAAACGGGTTAACACCCAGGGCCTTTTGCTAGACTAGTAGAAAATCGCGGTATAATTGCACAATACACGATGGCTGGTACGTCCGAGCAGAATGATGTTGCTAAAAGGTGTAACCGTACACTTATGGACATGGTTAGGAACATGCTATGTAATATCACCCTACCTATTATATTGTGGATGTATGCATTAAGAGCCGCAATGTACTTGCTTAATAGGGTTCCTACTAAGTCAGTTCGTAAGACTCCTTTTGAACTGTAGACGGAAAGGAAACCTAATTTGAGACACCTGCATATATAGGGTTGTCTTGCAGAAGTATGAATTTATAATCCAAATGAAAGAAAACTTGATGAACGGACAATCAATGGTTATTTCATAAGTTACCCTGAGAAGTACAAAGGGTACAGGTTCTATTGTCCAAACCATAGTATGAGAATCGTAGACACCAGTAATGTAAGATTTATTGAGAATTGTAAAGTTAGTGTGAGTGATATAATGAAAAACGTCGGTGTGTAAGAAGTAAGGGTACAAATCCCTATAGTTGTAACTTCAGAAATTGTTGTCCCTAGTATTACTGAACAACCTGATGAACAACACCTGAATGATGAATCACTGCATAATGAAACCATCACTAATAATGAACCGATTGTGGAACAACCGCAAGAAATAACATTAAGAATGTCCTAAAGACAAATGGGACCTGCTATTTCGGATGACTATATGATATATCCAAAAGACTCGGATTATGATTTAGGGGTTATTAAGTATCCGGTCACTAATGAAGAAGCCATAGAATATGATGATTCTAGTAAGTGGTTAGATGCCATGAAAGACGAGCTAAAGTCCATAGCCCAAAATGAAGTCTGGGATCTATTAGAATTGCCCCTATGATGCAAGAAAGTTAGATGAGTAGGTCTTTAAGACCAAACGAGACTCCAAAGATAATATCGAACGATATAAAGTAAGATTTGTGGCCAAACGGTTTACTTAGAATGATGGCATTGATTATAAAGAGACATTTTCTCTAATATCCAGAAAGGACTATTTTAGAATCGTTATGGTTTTGGTGGCTCATTAAGATTTGGAGCTTCACCAAATTGATGTTATAACCGCACTTTTAAATGGTAGTTTAGAAGAGGATGTCTATTTGGAACAACCTAAAAAATTCTTCATAGAAGGTAAAGAACATAAATCATGCAAATTACAGAAATCAATTTATGGCCTTAAGCAAGCCTACATGCAGTGGTACCTTAAGTTCAATGCTACCATTACCTCCTTCGATTTTAAGGAAAACATCGTTGATTGGTGTATATACATGAAAGTCAGTGGGAGTAAGTTTATCTTTCTGATATTATATGTTGATGATATTTTGATTGCCACTAATGATCTTAGTATGATGTTTGAAACCTAGAAGTTTCTCTCCAATAATTTTGCAATGAAAGATATGGGAGAGGCAGCATACGCGAATGAAGAAATATTCCGTGATAGAACACGTGGTATGTTGGGACTGTCTTAGAAAGGCTAAATAAAAATAATCTTGAGCCCCTATTAAGAAGGAAATAAATTTAGCTTAAAGCAATGTCCGCATAATGAACTTGAAAAGAAACAAATGGAGGGAATCCCTTATGCCTCAGCTGTAAGTAGCCTGATGTATGCCCAGACCTGTACCAGACCTGACATTAATTTTGCTATTAGTATGATGGGGAGATACAATAGCAACCTTGGAATGGATCACTGGAAAGCTGTAAAAAAAGTAATGAGGTATTTATAGGGTACTAAAGACTTCATGCTTATGTTTAAAAGGTCCGATAATCTCGAAGTCATTAGCTACTCAGATTCTGATTTTGGTGGTTGCATTGATAGCAGAAAGTCAACGTTTGGCTATTTGTTCCTCATGGATGGCGGAGCAATATCATGGAAAAGTGCCAAACAGTCTATCACTGCAACATCAACCATGGAAGCAGAATTTGTGATGTGATATGAGGCCACTGTTCAAAGAATGTGGCTGCGAAACTTTATCTCAGGACTTGGAATTATCGACTGCATCGCCAAGTCGCTGAGAATTTACTGTGATAATTATGTAGTAGCATTCTTCTCTAAGAACAACAAGTATTCGAATGGATATAAACAAATGGAATTGAAGTATTTTGTCATGAAAAAAGAAGTTTAGAAATGGACGGTGTCTATTGAGCACATTAGTATTTTACTTATGGTGGCAAATTCGTTGACGAAATGATTACCTATAAAGACTTTTAAAAAACATGCCAATAGAATGGATCTTGAACGTAATCTATTATGATGTAATTATATATTTTTTTACTGCATTATGAATAAATGTACACTATTTGACATTTGAGTACTCATGGATGCGTTTCTGATTATTGTTATGTATATACATTATGTGTGTTTATTTTGACACTAACAGGAATAATCATTATTTTATGACACTTATCTAAACCATTATGAAAATCTTTCATTTTAAGGTTATGTTAGGTAGGTCACTTGTGTTGTAATGATGGAAGGGAACATGTCGGAATAAAATGATGTACAACCACCATTGCTCGCACTTGTGATTTATTTAGCATTAGCATTATGATTTGATCACATTATGTTGTTAAATACAGTTTATGTGTACACCTTATGATATACCTATTTTAAATCTCATGAAGTGTAAATATGGGCCGAGTGGGAGAATGTAAGACCAAACATAACCCACATTAAATTTGGAGCTCCACATAGAGGATTTTAAATCAGGGAAACTGTGTTTAAATAAGGAAGGTCTATTTTAGGATAGTTCTAAACGAGATTAGTTTCTTATTTTGATGGGAAGTAGGAAAATAAAGTTCTAATTGCCTTAGGGGTCTTCCCTCTTACCTATAAAAGGGTCTCTCTCCATTATTATCCATCAACTTAATACAACTCAGTGTTCTCAAAATACTATTCATGAAATTGGGAGAGGGTATTAAGGAGGAAAAAGGTAGAAACTCATAGGTGTATGTTTTCTCTTGTTTTTGGACTTCAGGAAGCATTGGCATATCAAAGGGAAGATCAAAGATCACTCTTCTTCATCAATGGATCCGGGTTTGTGTTATTATTATGATGTTTATGATTTCCACATTAAGATTAATCCATTTTTCAAGCATTAATCAATCCAAATCTTGTGGTTATGTTGTTCGGGTATGTCGAATATTAAATTTAATGATGAATTAATGTATGATTGATTCTAAATCAATGAACCCTGATATTATGATGAAATTTTACAATCAGGTCTAAATTTACAAAGGATTCAGCCCTCCATAATATGAAATTTTAGAAATATTAGTGCCTGGTTGATAGATTATTCCACCCTCTACATTATGAA